>VWZT01013487.1:269270-283837 GCA_013397055.1 Pachycephala philippinensis
AAAAAAAAAAACTGCAGCCTCAAATCAAAAGTTTCCATTGCTCTTCAAAGGAAATTTTCTGAATAACCACAAAAAAACCCTAACAATTTGAAACATCCTTTTGAAAGGCAAGTGCAGTTGTACCAGTTGTACTGGCAGCACTGGCTGTACAGGTACATAGCTGAGATTTTCAGATATGTTTGGACACAATGTCCCTTAGTGCTCTATGTTATATAACTTTTAGTTCAACTCCCAAAAATTGTAATAAAATTTGATCAGCCAAGCAAAACTTGCTGCTTGTCTCACTCTTGGCGTGGCTTGCAGAGGCGGGTGAATCTTTTCCAGATAAGGAAACTGGTTTTGTTCAATACAAGCTTTTATTTTGAGAGATTTCCTGGCACAATAACCAGTATCAAGGATCACGGCTGTCACTATTGCCAAACAGAAAATAGATTCAATCAGAAAACAGGATATGGTGTGAAATGGAAAATTAATTTTAGCACTTCAGCATTTTTATTAGCAGTTCATGGCTGAGCCTAACTGATAAATTATTTGCATAAAAACAATTGTAGTGTCACAGGACCAATTTTGGTTTATATCTTCATTAACAGAGGAACGTAAACTGTCTGAAAGCTCTATTTCCCTACTACAATAATCTGCTCTCTGTCTGTTTTCTGTTATAATTCCTGTGCACATCAAACTCCTTAAATTAGTCTGTACAACCATTTCTGAAAGCAAAAGGGCTTTTTATGGTGGGGAGCAGGGCCACAGGGAGATGATATGATTTGTAAGGTCTCAGGGGAATGCTGTGGCAGAGCTTCTGAGTGAATCATGATCTCAGGAGCTCAAGTGCCCTAATCACAGAATTATGTTTCCACTCCTGTTTTTTCCCCATTTTGTCAGTAACAGAGTAGAAAGCTACAAAAACACCTTCAGAACATCGTGTTATTGTCTCCAAACCTGCTCACATGACCCAACTGAGCAAACTGAGGAAAATGTCCCTACCTACCTTGGTCAGCTTCATTTCAAGTATGTGGCTGTTCTGAATCCTGGTGTCATAGTGAGCGACTTCTTTGGTGGATGATTTGACTTTTAAAATTATTTTGACGTAGGAAAACACAATCACCGCAGTTGGGAACAGGAGGCAGAAGAAAAGGATGCTCAGAACAAAAGCCTGTCCAGCCACGGAAGCCTGTGCCAGCCACCAGTCCAGAGTGCAGGAGGTCCCAAAGGGCTCAGGGGCGTAGTTCCCTGCCCCAGCAAAAGGCACTGTAGCCCAGAACGTAGCATAGGCCCAGATTATGGCCAGGCAGATAAATGCATGGTGTCTCTTAAGCCAGGTACCTGGAAGAAAATTCAAGAGTTACAAGTTCATGTCCAGATGTATTTGGCACGATGGAATGTGTCCTGTCACATGGAAGTGTCCAAGGCCAGGCTGGATGTGGCTGTGATCAATCTGGTCTGGTGGAAGCTGTCCCTGTGGGGACTTTGGAACTGGATGGTCTTTGAGGCCCCTTCCAACCCAAACCATTCCATGATTCTTTAAAATATGAGTTTGCTTGACTGTTTGACTACAACTCTCGTGTTCATCTTGGCTCTTTCCAGGTATCCACAGTGACCCTGAGCTCACGTTGTGCCTCAGGAAGACAAAGGCACACTCACATGGAAGGCTCCACCTGTCCTTATTTCAGATGTTTGCTTTAAGTTGTGATGAGTTACAACCGAGAAGAGCCCAGACTAAAGCAATCCACAGAACCAGCTCAGCAACAGTCGTGGGAATCTTGTCCAGTAATTTCAATTCTTTAATATAACTTAGGTTTTTTCCTATTCTTTCTCTCCTGTATTACCTGACTGAAGCTCAAACTCTGTGACTGAAAAACAAGGCTTTACAAAGGAAAAAAGATAACTAAGATTTAATTTTACTTTGTCATTTTTTTCCAGTACAGAAAATCACCATGGGTGTCCTGTCAGAAATACCTGTAATAGGTGTTTTCATGTATACTTGGCTTTTTTTGGTTAATTAAATGCCAATAGAATTCCTGAAGATCGGAATATTGTCCCTCTGCTCACCTTGCATACAGCTCTAATTCATCTAGAAAAAGTTTCCGTTTGCAGGGTTTTCCTCATCATCTGTGTTCAACATGTAGGTCTCAGATAGGACTAACAAATTTAAATCATTGTTTTTTGCAGAAACTTGGAACATGGTGTTATAACATCTCCTTCCATCTTGGAAGCTCCAACTCATTTGCAGTCTCTGACTCACAGGGGAGTTTTCCCTCGCTTCACACTAACATAAAGGAGATTTCTTCAGGGTTTCAGGGTGACACAAAACCAAAGCAAAGAAACACCTGTAATTTGGATGTGTCCAGCATTCCTTCCCAGCTGATTTTACATGTCCAGATCACTGGAAGGAAAACAAACATTGCCTGACAAATGATAAATTCATGTATGATGGCTGAGAGACAGAAAAGTGGTTTGTTGTGTTCAGGGGTGGAAAAACAAAGCAACAATAGCATAAGTATTAAAAAAGAAACATTTTTGAACCACCCAGACTGAGCATGATAAATGTTTGTTTATTGTTCTCCATCATTTTGTATGGACCACCATGATCAGAGCCCTTGAGCATAAAGGTTTTGAAGCATTTTCTCTCCCATGAACTAAGATGTCATGTTAAACACCACAGCTGGTGGCAGGAATGCAGCCAGGCATGAAATATTCACTTCAGCTCACCAAGTCTGTGGAAAAATTTCTGTGATTTGGGTTACCACTGAGTTATTTTGAGAAGACTTCTATAGAAAGAACTGAAATCCTGCTTAAATACACCTTATTGGTGTATCTAAAACTCCCCTAAGGAGACCTCCCCTGTACTCCCATTTAGGGAAAAAGATATGGACACATCAGGATCTATGATAGCACATCTTAGCACAGTACCACAGCTTTTACCTGCTTGCACAGACTGGCATACTTACACTTGCTAGCTGCAAACATTCCTCACAACTTAACATGACCTACATTATATGTCATCATAAAGAAATCTGCTGGGTCCCTCAAGTCACATGGGCAAGGTGTTTCTTACTTGTGAAGTCACCTTGAGCATTCTCTGTATTTGGATGGGAATTTAGTCCCTTACACTGCAAGAAGAACATATTTTCTAAACTGTGACAATATCCTTTAACTGGAAAGAATGAAGCATATAATACATCATATTCCAGAGGTATGAGATATTGATGGATATGGTGGTAACACTTACACTGCTAAATTCATTTCATCCTCTCAGGTTCCCTTTCCATATTTGAGAGACAATTTCACATTATGACTTATTGCCCTTCTAAATCTCTTAGGTGTTTTAAATAGCTTGCCACACACCTCAGAGGAATTTAGGCATCTAATAAGTAATATTTCTATGCAATATGTGCAGTACTTGCATCTGTTAATGCTAATATGCCTTGATAGAAATAAAGTGATTTATCTGTGAGGGGTTACAAAAACTCATGGCTTAAGCAGGCAGCAGAGGGACAACAGTGAGGGTATTATGTCCAGCAAAACGAATTTAGCTGGGATTTCTCGGATCATGCAAACATGTTTCATCTGTGTACTCTTCCCTATTTTTAAGAAAAGCATTCTGAAGGGCTTAAGTATGATTTCAGTGTAGCAAACTGTAGCACTTAATATAGTTTCTCTGCAGTCATAGATAATACAATTATCTATGTATATATAGGTATATATTTGCCTTACCATAGGACAAGTGGCAGATTTTCAGGTACCTGTCCAGGCTGACAGCTGTCATGGTGATAAGGCTCCCACAGCCAAAGAAGAAGCCAGCCCATCCATACCACCGACAGCCTATCCATCCAAACATCCAGCGGTGGGAAAAGAAGGAGATGATGCTGAAGGGTTTACCTACAACTTCAAAAGGAGAAGAGAATGTCAGCCCACTGGTAAAATCCATCACTGAGAAAATCTCTTTTTATCAGAAAGGCAAACCCTCTCCTTTGCACAAAACTGACACCAATAAAAGTACTCTTCAACGTGGAGAAAGGGCTTCAGGCACAGTAGATGTGATGACTTTAAGCTGAAGGAGGGTAAATTTAGATGAGATATTAGGAAGAAAATCCTTACTGTTAGAGTGGTGAGGCACTGTCATGGGTTGCCCAGAGAAGTTCTGGATGTTCCATCTCTGGAAGTGTTCAAGGCCAGGTGGGATGAGGCTTGGAGCAACCTGGTCAACTGGAAGGTGTCCCTGCCCATGGCAGGGGCTTGGAACAAAATGGTCTTTATGGTCTCTTCCAACCCAAAGCATTCTGTGATTCTATGACTTGTGTGCCCTCCATGCACAGGACTGACCCTAAGACAGCTGTGCTGGATCCTATGGCACCAATGGTGTGGCAGGAGGAGCCAAGCCTGCAGGAGGGCTGGAGATAGGTGCTTTACTAGAGACCACAGGAACCAGTGGTAAACCAAAACTCTGGAACCAATCAGGGGCAGGCTCTTCCCAAATTGAAAACTTCAGAGTATGTGTTAAATCCACACTCAAACACGTCAGTACAGAAATGGGATGGGTGACAGCAAGTCTGAGCTTGAAACAAGCACAGTCTACATCCCTATGATCAACTGAGTGTCTTCAAGCACGAGATAAAGAAATTTGCCTTCAAAAAGGACTTTTGCAAACCTGTCAAGGCCCGGCAGTAGGATACATTGTGAGGTAAAGTGATAGGTGGGAAGGAAAGATATGGTAACAGCACGGACTCGAGCTGCAGAAGTGGTTTCAGCTCCTCTCCATGCCACACATTTCTTTGGTGCCTCCTGGCAAGTCACCTGCACACAGATACCAAAACATTCTAAGCTTCCCCAAAAAGATGGGAAATGAGTAACTATTTTTCAGGCTCTCTCTTAGTGGCACTTTAGCTCACTCCTCCACATGTGAAAGTGAGTGCTGCATTATGGAAGAAGTGAAGTTCGGTCAAATGTTGTTCCGTTCTCACTTTAAAGCAGGTTTACATTATTCATACTCTTTGTAAGTACTGTGACAAAGAGAAAGTTTGAAAATTGTAATTTTCTTGTTGGAAATCTCCCCTTTCTCCTAATTATTACCTTTTTCTTCGTCTTAATTTAGGCAAAGAAAAGAAAATCGACTTTAATGGGACAGAAAATTCAAAAATTTATAATCTAGGGACTTATGTTTTCCAAACACTTCAGTTTTACCTACCAGCCTGATCTTAAATTCTCCCAGCCTGAACATTCCAACTGCAGCATTCAAACAACATTAAATATTGAACTCCACATTCCTGTGACTTTATTCCTTCCTGCACAGAAGCAGCCAGAGCACCTCAAGGATTTGAAAACATCTCAGCTGCCCTGGGCTGGTTTCCCTGGCTGAGCCACAGTGTCAATAACGTCATAGAAGCTCAGTGAATTGGTTTATGAAGAGGGCAAAAATGATCTTGCAAACTGTATTCCCCACAAGGTAAACTATTCATAAAAGCCAAAACAAAAAAATCTCTATTTCGTTGAAGTGATCTGTAGGAAAAATATTTTGGATTTTGCCTAAAAACATTCAATTTCACATTGAACTGATGCAAAACCATGCATTCTCTTTTCATTCTTAACAGAAAGTTAAAGCATTTCTAGAAAAGTGAATCTTGCAGAAAATTACCTTTGCTCGATCTTCTATGCCAAAAGCATCAGGATTGAAAACCCTTCAAAATCAGATGTATTTTTTTAAAAAGGTATTTTTGGATTACTTTCCTTCAGCCTAAGCCTGTAAGGAAAGTTCTCCTGTGCTTTTCTCTGATGTGCTTTTCTCCGATGTGCTTTTCTCCAAGCTGAATAAATGCATTTTTAATTTTTCAAGCAAAAGCTGACCTCAACGATTAAGGTTTCAAGAAAAAACATTAAACACTGCAAGGTCTAGTATTTGTGCTAACACTCAGCAACTTTAGTCTTATAAATGACTGCCAGCTTTAAAGGCCAACACTTTTCTTTGCACAAAATCAGATTTCTCTTCAGCAGCAGGACTCGGAGTAGCCCAGAGCACGGTGTCAGGGCGAAATGAGCCTGATGCAGCTTTGAACGAGGGGCTGGTGCCACCCTGTGGAAATCTGCAGGAAGCAGAACTCTTTTCTTCAAAAAGCTGTTAAACAAGTGTGTGAAATACGAAGATTTTGCAGAAAAAAAAAATCCTATCATCAATTTGTTCAGCAGACAGAATACATCACATTTCTCAACTTCGCACCTTCCATTAATAATTAAAAAAAAAAAAAAAAATTAGAGAAGGCAGAAAAACCACACATGGCTCTGCCAATCACCATTTTTAATTCCCAAACTTAGACACACAGAGAGATTGAGATTCCCTAGGGAAGAAAGCAAGGTGATCAAGTGGTGAGTTGGTAACAGACCTCAACAGAGAAATTATCAGCCCTCACACTAAGAGGGGTCCCAAAAATCTGTAATTTGAATGGTTAGGACACAGAGTTTTTATTGTTAGGAGAGACCTGTTAAAATTAATCAAATCATAGAATCACAGAATATTTTGGGTTGGAAGAGATCTTAAAGACCATCCCATTCCATCCCTTGCTATGGGCAGGGACACCTTCCACTCTCCCAGGTTGCTGCAAGCCCCGTCCAATCTGGCCTTGGACACTGCCAGGGATGGGGCAGGCACAGCTTCTCTGGGCAACACTCAAAATATAAAACTGGGGAAATTCTCCTGAAACACTCCCTCTCATTGGAGTGACTATCATAGGAGTCAAACAGGAGCTTTACAAGACAGATTCTTAAAACACAAAGAAAATGGGAATATCACAGAAGAGGAAAAAGCCAGTCTGGGGTTTTTTTCCTTAACTTCTAAGTGTTGTGAGATGGAAACAGTGTGTCCACAGCAGAAATGCCAAAAAAAGCATTGGGATTTCTCTGTGTGTTAGCAGTGACGTTTATACCAACATCTTTCTTCTACTGAATTAGCATTTCCTTCAGAAACCCAAGTTTACTGACCACAGCCACTGGAATGTGCAGGGATGAGCAGCTCCTTGGCCTTGTGCTGTGAGAGCTCAAACAAGCGTCAGTCTGGGGAGGCTGGGAGCCATCATTTTATATTGCTCAGGGATATTTTGGGCATTTAGATGAGGGCAAAAGTATCTGGCAGAGACAAGGGTAGGAAAAGGGTGCACTGGAGCAGAGGGCAGAGGTCCCAGTGCATACAGCACATGGGGGACAGATGACTCTGCAAGCATGGGAATAGAATTCCATTTGTATGGCACTGGGGACATCCCATAGTTAGCTGGGTTCTGATACCCATTGGATTGTCTGCCATCCAAAATATCCTTCTCTAAAGGACATCCAGCCCTTTCCCTGTATTTCCCTGTGAGCAGCTGAATCAGTCTCATGTCACGAGCCAAAACAACCCTCTCTGCTACTGTGCATAAAGCTCTCCAAAGCTCCCTCCTCCCATGCCAGGACATCCAGACTGTGGGGTTGGAATAAAAATCCTCCCAGTTGGCTGTTGTTGCTCATACTCTACAGATTGACACAAATGCTTATTTTTTCTGATCCAGAGACAAAGGAGGATGGTCACTAGAGAGAAAACTATTAGCTTTGATGGGCTGATGGCCACTGGCATTTTCCAATTATTTGGCTAAATGTGTATTTTTGAGGCACTTGGATCCTTTCTATTTCATCCTATGGCATGAAAACATAACTTTCAGCACCTATAATACCAAGATATTTTGTGGTTGTTGTGCCAGGGTGCACATGGAAGCTGCCCTTGGAGACCTGCCCAGTGCTGGGGTGAACAGGTTCTCTGCCTGTTTGATACAATCAACCCTAATTTTTCCTCTGTACTGTTCATTTCTTCCCATCAAGTTGTTCAGGAATGTTGTTTTCCATCCTCCCCTGTTATTTACATGCAAATAATAGAGCAGAAATATCGGTAGCAAAAGGCATTTGGTGTTCTCATGACTTCCAGAGGAATGTCTCTTGCTGCTGCCAGGCAGAATGGTGAGACAGTAAAAGCGAGGGAAAACAAAAACATGAAATTACCTGAAATGCCCAGATCACACACTGCTAAATTAACAGTCATTATCTCAGCAGGTCTCAGCTTCTTTTTTCGCTTTGAAGACATAAAAATAACATACCCATTTCCCAGAGTTGAAAGGATCCCTGTAATAAGGGAAAACAAAACAACATTCAAATTAGAATCATCCTCAATAACAGCAATATCCCATCTTCCTCGTGAAATTCCCTGATGTTTTCAGCCTGAACCTGTGGTCCTAAAGCTGGGCTTTTTACTCTGAAACGTGATCCCCTCATTGTCATTGTGCAGCTCATAGAGACCTCGACTGCAGACACATCCCACCCACAGCAAATGCTGTTTTCCCTCTGCAGCAGGGCATTGCCTTCACCACCCGAGCCTGCACAGCCATCGACAGAATGCTCACCACAGAAACCCCAGAATCCCTCTGCTCTCACCAACCCAGTTTTCACTCAAACACTTGCACAGCCACAAGAATGAAATTCAGCTCTCAGTAATCACAGGGACCACAATCTGACCAACCCTAACTTTATTAAATAAATAATCACATGTTGAGAGATAAATTTTTTATTTAAATTAAGATATTAATATCAAATCTTAAATCTTGCATTAAAAGTAATTTCTATCATAAGAAAGAAAAATTATAAAATAGATCTGGTTAATCTGATTTTAACTTCCAGGTAGAACTGAGTACATGAGCAGGGATCATTCTCATATTGGCTGACCTCTTTTTTTCCGTATCACCACCCAAGGACCTGCAGGTCCACTGCAAGTGGTTCATCTGCCATGTAATAATCACACTGGTACAAAAAATTGTAGGGTTTCCAGTTCCCTTAAAGAAAATGTGTCTTCACTAATTCATGTTTGAAAGAGCTTAAGGCCAGAGTGAGAGTTTTGCTGTGGAAACACAGGACAGCACACAGCATCCCTCTCATGGAGCAAAAGTCACACCCAGAGGTGGAAAACCCAACAGGACCAAGGTCCATCGAGCCTCACAGCAGAGCAGGGGAGACACCTGAGAAGGAGGGAAATGCAGAAGGAAAAAGTGAAGAGTGAGGAGTGCCTGTGCTGCCATTGCCTCACCAAAGGGACCTACAACAGCAATGAGAGAAATGTTGGAGAGAAGTTCAGCCCAGGGAAAGGTGAGGAAAGGTGTTTTCAATAAGTATTAAAGGTTTGACACCTTTGTTTCTCACTATCTAAATCAGTAATTAAATGTTAAGTTTTGGGGTTGGAACCATGTGACGAGAGTTGGAATGAGATAATCTTTAAGGTCCATCCAACCCAAACCATTCTATGATTTCATGATTCTGAATTATATTCCCCTCAGGGAGCCTGTTTGCCCACTGAAGTAACTGGGAATGGATCTTCCTGTCTTAATCTCCACCCTGTCTTCATCTCCACTGCTTTTTCTCTGCCTATTTCCTCCCTGTCCCGCTGTGAGGGTTGTCCAGGGTGCTTGGCTACCAGCTGAGGCCAGCTTATCATACTACTACAAAAAAAGCCAAAAACAACCCAACTTTCCTCTGTAGACGAGGCATCAAAGTCACCCTTTGTGCTGTCTTGTACTCGGGGCTCTGCTGGGGCAAACTCTGTTTCCAGAAGACCCCAGCAGCCCCCCAGCCTCCCAGCAACTCTGCCCTCTCCAAATATTGTACCTTTGAATACCACGTAATATTCATCTGAGTCTTCTGGCAGGCCAGACCTCAGGAATTGAAGCTCAGTAATTAAATGGGTATTTAATTATTTACTGATTCATTTGGTAATTCTGTAACAAACAATCCAGCATTTAAATGGATATTTTATTATTTACTTTGGTCCATCAAAGGAATGGTCCCCTTGCAAAGGTGCCTTGCCCTCACAAAACCAAGAAACCCAACCTGGGAACATCCATGAGTCAGAGAGAGAAATGGTTCCCAGAGACGAAAAACAAACTATTTATCAAGAAATATGACTGTGAAACCAAAAGTTTACCAAACTCAGGAGAAAAATACTTTGATTTTGAATTTTTCATATTAAATGAGAGACTTATTGGAAACTTTTTTTGTTTTTATATTGATGGTGTTGCTTCCTATATTGTTTTAAAAAATAAACAGAAGGACAGAAGCTGGCTTACTATTGATCTTAAGTTTTCTTATCAAATTTGATTTACCCTTGGTGAGTTAAATTTTAAGAACAACCTACCCTTACGGCTCTGCAAACTTAACCTGAACTACAAGCAGATAGAGGTATTCATATGAATAATTTTCTTCCTTGCAGCTGAGTGAATGAATCTCAATGCTGCGAGCGTTTTTCATATATTTTAATCCTTTTCTCTCTTAATGCCATTTTTCCCTCCGGTGATTTTTAGGATAACTAGAGTGCCAGCATCCAGTTTGAAATACCTTTTGAAAGCATTTGACATTTTCTTGAATCTTTTTCAACTTACTGGCAGTCTGGAGAGACATCTCTATCAGCCAAGCAGCTCTGAAGTTGCCAAGTTGCTCTGAAGCCACTGTTCATTATTAATATCAATGTTTCAGAGAGCCCCAGCCCAGTGACCTCCTAATCCCATGCCTGGAAGGGGTCCGCTGTTAATTTGTGTTGCCTTTTGTCTATGCCTACATCTGACAATTGCTCATCTGAATTCTTTTTAACTCCTTGGTGATCAAAACTTTATAATCTCCTTAGATGAGGCATCTAATGCTCCACTTCTCCTGCCGTTAAATGACTTTCCCAGCAGTCTGCTGAATCCCTTGCTGGAGGAGGCTCCCAGGTACATTGGAAACAGGGGGGAAAGACTCTTCAAATGCAAAATAGAGGCTCTTTTCCAGGAGAACTGTCCAGGGCACTGTGGCACTGTAACATATATACAAACAAAGAGCCAAGGATGTGATAACTAAAAAAGTGACACCTGCAGAGAGAGAGCCAGGCTGAGACACAACCTGCAGGGAGAGGGGGAAGTGTTTACAAGTAGCCAGCTGAAGAAATAAGTTTCCACTTCTCCAACCTGGCAGCAGCGCTAAACCATCAGAGAAAATAAAATTTAAAAAAAAAAAGGTAGTTCAGGATTTCATTTTCAATTAAGCTGTTTCATAACAGGCTGAGGAAGCGTGCAGCAGCAGTTTGTATATCACTAGTGACTTGCCAAGGGGTTTCAGAGGAGCTGACAGCCAGCGGGTCCCTGCTCAGGAGTTTGTCACCCTGCCCGGCTCTACACTGAATCAATCAAGGCAGTGATGAAAAAGCTGGTGGGGGAAGTAACAAAGACAAAAGAATTGGATCCTTATAACCATGTGCATAGTCTGATTTTTTTTTCCTAGACAGTTAGAAAGCTACACATGGAAATGAACTATTCAGGACAAAAGATCATGTGCTCACAGAGAATTTATCACAGAGTAGTCAAGACTCCTGATTTTTTCAAAGACAAAAAAAAATATTTTTCTCTTTCAAACTGCAATACTTCAGCTGTACAACCAGTCTGACCCGAAAAGCTCTGCCAAATTTCCTGAGAAGATCCAGTCTTGTTCACTCACTGTTCATCTTCTTCCCCTTTTTGAAAGAAATTTTAAAGTCACTTGCGCCTTACACAGCTCAAGTGAAAAAAGATGCACAAAAGCAGTCCTGGCTTCCCATCTCCTGCTTCCCTCTCCCTGCTGCCCCTCCCTGTCCACACAAGCCATCCTCAGGAGGGGCCACAATTTCTTGGAAGGGATCTGCAAAGGAGTAGGGAATGCAGTTCAGTGGAAAAATGTGACAGGTTTAGTCTGAATCACAAGTTATAATAAAATAACACAGACACGGAACCATAAAATCATTAAGGCTGGAAAAGACCTCCAAGATGATCAAGTGCAGCCTTTGACTGAACACCACCATGCCCACCAAGCCATCTAATGAAGCGCCACCTCCACTCGTTCTCTGAACACCTCCAGGGCTGATGATTCCACCACTCCTGGGCAGCCCATTCCAATGCCGAACCATTCTTCCAATGAAGAAATTTCTCCTAATATCCTTATTCCATAGACCCAAGTCCAAGGAATATGCAAATACAGCATTTACAGGGATACGGGAAGGACCATAATTGGCTCTAATGAAAGTGGAGTTTGCAATGTCCACAAGGGCAAAGTAATTAACCAAGTAAAATGCAACGCAAAACAAACACTTTTACAAATAAGGTTAAACTCAGAGCTAAATGTAGGATATGATGAGTACAGCTACGTACAGGTACAGCACAGCTGTGGCCTGAACTACCCTGGCTCAGGTCACTGGATACAATGAGTTCAGAAGTCCAATATCAAAATGATTATGAGACCTTTAAAAATTATAATTTCAATTTCCTCACACTGATCACAACAGTCTGTGCCTTTACGGTTGGCTTTTGGCTTTTCACCAGAAATTTTTGACTCTTGTTCCTTGCCTTAATTTGATTATGTCTGTGTTTTTCAAGATGTTTCACACCTGACTGGGGTAATTTTTGGAACAGGATAAATCTGCGCTAAATACAGTGAATATAACAAGGCAACACAGTGTATATTGGGTTGATTCATCCATCAGACATATTTCTTGGGATTAAAGCTAAGTGTGCTTAACCAAGTGAAGAAAGACCAAAAGTGGGGGTTGTTTTGGATGGTTCAGTGAAGACCTCTGTCTGCAGAGCAACAGAAAAAAACTACATACGTGAAAAGTGAGGATACCTACAAAACAGGGTATGAATACCAAGAACAGCACTGAGATACAGCTTCATCTGTCACCTCTGCTGCTCTGAACTATTTCTTCAATAAAGACATAAGCAGAAGATAAATGAGAAATAAGCAGAAACATAAATAGAAGGGAAACAATAATAAAAACTCTGCTATCTATTTAAAAGATTACATTATTTAGATCAGTCAGTGGAAAGGCAGTAAAAGAGAGTAGGAGGGATGTAAAGCGGTGAATGAGAAACACAAAGGCAGGACTAACTGACAGATCTTTGTGCAGAACTGGTTGAACAAGACAATGAATCAAAACTGCAATAAATGACAAAAAATCACTGCACACTCTGTATCCAGCCTTGTCTCCTGACACCTGGAGTCCAGGTTTTGTGGAACAGTTCTACACCCTTAGCTCAGCTTTATTGAGAAAACAGCTGTTGAGCTGTGAGAAACTGCATGAACTGAGACCATAAAGTATAAAGGAACTTAAGGTATATAAAGAAGAATGGAATGGAATGGAATGGAATGGAATGGAATGGAATGGAATAGAATAGAATAGAATAGAATAGAATAGAATAGAATAGAATAGAATAGAATAGAATAGAATAGAATAGAATAGAATAGAATAGAATAGAATAGAATAGAATAGAATAGAATAGAATAGAATAGAATAGAATAGAATAGAATAGAATAGAATAGAATAGAATAGAATAGAATAGAATAGAATAGAATAGAATAGAATAGAATAGAATAGAATAGAATAGAATAGAATAGAATAGAATAGAATAGAATAGAATAGAATAGAATAGAATAGAATAGAATAGAATAGAATAGAATAGAATAGAATAGAATAGAATAGAATAGAATAGAATAGAATAGAATAGAATAGAATAGAATAGAATAGAATAGAATAGAATAGAATAGAATAGAATAGAATAGAATAGAATAGAATAGAATAGAATAGAATAGAATAGAATAGAATAGAATAGAATAGAATAGAATAGAATAGAATAGAATAGAATAGAATAGAATAGAATAGAATAGAATAGAATAGAATAGAATAGAATAGAATAGAATAGAATAGAATAGAATAGAATAGAATAGAATAGAATAGAATAGAATAGAATAGAATAGAATAGAATAGAATAGAATAGAATAGAATATCCTGAGTTGAAAAGGACCCGCAAGGATTATCAAAGTCCAGCTCCTGGCCCTGCAGAGGACAATCCCAATAATCCCACCATGTGCCTGAGAGCTTTGCCCAAACACATCTTGAGTTCTGTCAGGCTTGGGGCTGTGACCACTGCCCTGGGGAGCTCTGTGGGTGAAGGTCCTTTTCCTGATATCCAACCCAAACCTGCCTAACTCAACTTCATGCCATTCCCTCAGGTGTTGAGGCAAATATGGACACAAAAAGACATAACTCTACCCTCCTCCATAAAGTAAAGAAGGCAAATTATCAAGAAGAAGGACCAGTTTATCCCTAGAAGGAATGGAGACCGGAATTTTCCTGATGAATGGTGACTCGTTGGCATGTGAAAACTTTAAAGAGAAATCAGTCCCAGCTATCATCTGTGTGCACTAACCAATAAATAATTTTATTTATGCTGCTTGCAAGGTCACTTTGAACCTGGTAAAGGACTCCAACATAAAAGGATGGGGAGGGTGCTAGGCAGAAAGTATTGCTCAATATAATGTGTAACAGAGGACGGATGATGCCAGGAGCTGAGCAAGGTTCACATGAGCACATCTGAGGGTGTTCACTGCTGTGTAGGCTTGTGAGAGAGGCTTTGAAAACAGGCCATAAAACCCACATGGCATAGTGAGGAAAACCCTATTCTGCCCAGGGAAAATTAAACTGCAGTGTAGCAGCCTCTCAGTTATTTAAAAAA
>VWZT01013487.1:290557-301148 GCA_013397055.1 Pachycephala philippinensis
TTTTTTTTTTTTTTTCTCTCCTGGTGTAGTAGAAGAGATTCTTTTAAGGAAAATGGACTTTGTTTAATCTCACTTTAGGGCCAAACCCTGAAGATACAAGCTATAGACTGGAAATATGTCTTTTGTCCTTAGTAGGCTTGTTTAACCACCAGGCTGCTGGTTATCTTACAGTCGAAGAGGAATCATCAGTTTGAATGCACTAAATTAAAAGATTTACAATTTCTACTTTTCAGGTGTGCATTGTGCTCCATCACATCACATCCCACTGCTGCTTTGTGTTAATAATGACATAAACCAGTAAATTTGGTGTGTCTCATGTTTCTCCTACAAGAGAGAAACAGAGAGCTTTTGGAAAAAACAAGTTTTGGAACAACAACTTTTGGTCTGTGGATACCAGGGAAAGGCTTCCTGCCCACCTGTCACAGAAGATCTGCCCAAACAACCTAATGCAACATCACCCAGGAGCACTGGAAGGGCAGGGGTGAGAAAAGCTACACTCAGATCAAAGAATCATGGAATGGCTTGGCTTGGAAGGGACCTTCAAAGATTGTTCCATTCCAGCCCCCTGTCACGTGCAGGGACACCTTCCACTACCCCAGGTTGCTCCAAGCCCCATCCAGCTGGCCTTGAACACTTCCAAGGATGGGGCAGCCACAGCTTCTCTGGCAACCAGTTCCCCACTGCCCTCAGTGTATGTGGTCCCCATCTCAGGCTAAACACCACTCAGGTATTTTAAATAAAGCCCTGGTTGGGTGCTTCTATTTCCTTTCAGTCTCAAGACTAAGCAGTGAGACTTATTACTGGGCTTTGAAAAACACGCAATAATTTTTAAAAAATGCGACAATAATAAGTTCCCAAGTGGTTATGTGAGTGTTAGGTGCTTCCTTCCCCTTGAGGATTGTTTGTCACAGTGTCTGCAGCTCCTTTTACTTTCAACTAGGCAGTGCAGACCCACAGCAGTGGATCTGCAGAGCAAAACAGCTGCTGCTCAGGACCTTCATTTTACCAAGACCGTACACTTTCCAAGCACTAAAAAGAAAATAGAAAAAGAAAAAAGTGAATGATAAGACAAGCCTGTTTATAAGTGATTCCTTGATTCTGGTTAGTAACCACAGATCAAAACCCAGGCTCCCAAAAGGTATTTTGTGACATAAGTGCTTCGTGCAGTGTGGTAGGCACACTTGGACAAGCACTGGGAAGTAATCCAGTTATCAAGGACTGGTTTGGTTTTGGTTTTGCTGCCTCAGAAGACCAGAGGATTCCACATTGGTGTGCCTCCAATGCCAAAGCTGGGAGCAGAGAGCACTGCACCACAGGCTGCTACCCAGCCCATCTACTGACCCTCTTCCCAGCACATTCTGTGCTGGAAGGCCTCAAGTGCCTGTGAAAACAGATTTAAAACCACAACGAAAGAAACCAACTCGCTCTGATTATTAGAAATGGGTTTGTGCTTATGTCAGTGCTACAGACACTCATCTTTAATTAATACAAACAATTCCACTTTTAAATAATATATTCTTTAAAATGGAACTGTTCCACTACAGCCAACCTCAGGAGATGCAAATCCTGTCTCAGACACTATAAAATGTCAATATCTAGCCTCAAAACTTCTGCGATTAAAGAAAAAAAAGTGATTTGAGGTTTCTTGTTTGGCCTAATCAATGCAGCTTTGCCAGTCCTACATCAGTTTTGCTCCCTGCTCTCTCCTCATCTCTCACTGAGGGTGTTTCAACGTGTCCTTCATGGCTTGGCCAGGCTGTTCTTACCCTGAGGAAGGCCAGGACATGCCATCTCCACCTCTTTCAGGACAGAAGTCGACCATGTAACAATGGTTACCTTCCTGACCTCTTCTTGTAGGAAGGGCACAGAAGGAGGGGGGAGAAAATCTTGGTTTTTGCTACAAAGCACCTGATGTTTTTCCTAAGGCTTAGGCAAATCCAGGGAATTTTCACACAGAGTTGCCAAAAGCATGATGTTTTGCAGGAGTTGAGTGACAGCAACCAAAAGGACCTGACCTTTACCTGTAATTTATGACAGAATCATAGAATGGTTTGGGTTGGAAGGGACCTTAGAGACCATCCTGTTCCACACCCCTGCCATGGGCAGGGACACCTTCCACTATCCCAGGTTTCTTCAGAGCTCCATCCAACCTGGCCTGGAACACTTCCAGGGATGGAGCAGCCACAGTTTCTCTGGGCAACCTGTGCCAGGGCCTCACCACCCTCACAGCAAAGAATTCCTTCCTGATCTCCAATCTAACCCTGCTCCTGTGAGTTTATTTCCATTATTTATCTGGCACTGACATTTGGTTTCAGGGGTTTGCAGACCCCTCAGTGGCTGGATCACAGCAGACACAGCACATTTTCCATGCCCCAAACAAACTCCAGCCTGTGAAGCCTTTAGGCCTCATATTCCTCTACAACATCACCTGGAGAAGTTGGGAATTTTAGGGTAACTACAGCCTCAGCAACTCCAAACCACTGGCACAACCTGTCCTGGCTGGGGTTTTGTTCATTTATATTTCATCAGACACCAAGACTTTGCCACTGCCCATCTTTTCCATCCTAGTCCACCTGTTCTCCCACCTTCTGAAGGAAATTCTCACAGTCCCCTACCCTTCTGAGGGAGCAGAAAGGTCTGGAGGACCCAGCACAGAGCAATCCCCTGGGTCCTGCCAAGTCTCATCCCTTCCTCTTGATTGATGTGCAATTTTCAAACCTCTTCCCCCCAAAGGAAAACAGAGGGAATCTGCATCTCCAGGGTGAGGTGGACTGATGGACTGATGTGCTCTGGTGCAATGGCTCCCCAGCCAGTGATCCGAGCAAGAATAATGTGTTCTGCTGGTCTGGAAAATTATTATAAACCACAAGGCGTCCTGAGGGATGGGGAGGTAAAATGAAGTACAAATTAACTTCTTAGATATGACAGACTAAGATTTTGCAGGTATACTCTGAGATCTGAAATTGTGGAGGTTTTTTCCCCCAGGACAGCATCTTCAGAAGAAAACTGATTTATTTACAATAAAGAGATCAAAACTGAAATTTCAGATCTGTCTCAGCAGCCTGTTATGTTTTCAATGTTTGATGTGAAATACCACAAGCATTATTGTTTTCAAAATTTATACAACTAGTCCTCAATATCCAGAGGACACGTAACAACATCCACAAGCCTGAAGTCATCCAAATTATAAAATTTATTTGTGGGTTTGTTTTCCCATAGCTCAACAAAACAACAGATAATGCTCTCTGGCCTGCTAATATCCCTGAGAATGGCCATATATATATTTTTGTCCAGGAACAGAATCTGAAGGTGCTGGGGCATGCAAATAGTGGAATATTTCCTTCAGCCCTTATCTGATTTCACAGCAGGTTAAATCCTGGTTTTGTTGTTACAGATGAGCATCCAGACTATTCCTAATAATGGAAATTTCACAGCCTCCTGAGGTAAATTTTCCTGAGGTTAATCAAAATTTTCAAAGAAAGAAACATGAGATCACACACTTCTTAAACAACTTACATCATTAGGTCAGAGACATTCATTTTCCTCCCAAATCCTTAATATCTGATACAGGTAGATCCTTTTGGGGAAGAATAATATTAGGGATTCATTTCAGTATTTTAGGGGTGTAATTAGTGAAGATCCAATAATCTGCTGAATTCAGCCTTGATAAAAGTCTTGCTAATGCAAAATGGATTATGACCAGGGCTGTGTGCAATGAAGAGAAATTCAAGTGCCTTGAACAGGTAACACACATGGAGAAGGGTAGGAGAATATTGACTTGGCAAGAATTGGGCATCAAAAGTGTTTTTAAAGACTCCAAAAAAATTTCAGTTCACCATGATAACATACAAAATATTCATGAATTGCAAGAGGTCTAAGTGCAGGAAGGTAAGAGGAAATCAATGAGATAAACTCAGAAGAACCTGAATTCAAAAACAAACATTATTTTTTCTGGTGAATAGAAGGCATTTAAGAAGCACTGAAAACGACTCAATTTGGGAAATTAAATTAAGAACCGTGTGAAGGTAAATGTTTGATAAACAACAACAGAGACTTTCTTCTGCTTGGGCTTTAGTCCTTAAACCCAACCTAACTGCAAAGCATCATAGGCAGTAACCCCACAGCAATATTTGATCACTCTTTGCAGAGTTATCAGTGATGATAGCCAGCCTATTAGGAGGAAAAGATCTGTGTTCCCACTGTATTCCCAGGGATCTCTCTGACCCATCAGAATTTCCTTACATCCATATTTGAGCTCACATTGATCCCGACTTTCAGGGCACCCACCCCTGCTCTTGTCTGGGGCAGGCAGGGCCGTATTTTCTTGAAATATTTTTCCAGAGAGTCCTGGTAGTGACCAGATCAACTCTGTGAGGCTGCTACAGCAAAGTAACATGACAAATGTCTGGCTCTACCCCTCTCCTAATCTTGCAGAGGGAACCCGGCTGTCTCTGTAGACCTGAGCCAAAACAAAGCTAAAGAAAACACAGGCAGACATTTCACAGGATCTGAAGAGGCTGTAAAGATTTTATTGAATCTTTCTATGGTAGTGACAGCACAGCATTTCACACTCCTGCTTCCCTGAGGTTGACTTGTGAAAAAAGCATGTGCCACTCAAATCTGGGAGCTACATAATCAGCAGAGACTGTCTAGGAGAAAATGAAAAGCAATCACAGCCAAGCATCGTTTAGAGAGAACAAAAAATAGTCTCAGTAACCCAGCAAGTGGTGTTTTAACCAAGAAAACTGTAATCCAATTGTAGCACCACTGGAGAAAAAGCAACAAGGAAAAGCCATGAAAACAAGACCAGCTGAAGAACAGAAAGGCAATGCCAGATTGCAAGATGCAGCACCTGAAATTTGGTTTAGGCTCCTGGAGCATTTTCCGTAGAAGTTTCCCATTGCAGAGGAAATCCTGTCCCTCTGCTTCGACATCACTGCCCATTTGTCCACTAAACAAATGTCCTGGAGACACACAAACGCCTGACCCTGTCCCAGGGAAGAACGAGTGGTTTCCTGGCAGACAAGCACATGAAATCTCATCTGATCCGTTCTCATGTAAAACATAAGGCTTGGGGTAACTAAATGCACAACTATTTTCCAGCTCATAAACTTAATTAGAGCGGCTTAGTCATCTCTGTGCAGTCACGTAACGAGTCAGGGGCTGGGAATGCAACTTTCTCTCTCTGCTGGATCTCTCTCATTTGTTACAGGCTGACCCTGATACTAAAATTGTCCTTTTGCTGCCTGTTTACCGTGGAGGAAGTTCAGCACTGCAGACTGGGGTGCAGGCAGGCACACAGAGCGGGTGTCTGCACCCAGCTCGGCAAAGAAACACCCCCAAATGCATGCAGATACCAGGATACACTGATGCCTGATTCTCATGGGAGTACTTCAGTGCTATTTTATTATTAAATGAAGCTTAGAGTTCTGCTAAATACAAAGAACTGTATTTTCTTTGGTGCAAAGTGCCATCACAACCCTGTGCTGATCTACAGCTGTACAACTCCGGGCAGTTCCCTTCTGTCTGTGAACAAAGTTTCTGCAAATACTTTCTCTCTTGTTGCAAGGGAGTGTTTTGGGATATTAATTTTACTTCAAAATTAACCAATATTCAGCATTAAATCAATAACAATCAGATAATCATTATCAAATCAATCAATATTTTAGGCTCCTGGTATTGTCCAAAGACATAAGTGATCAGTTCTCTTCCAAATTCATTCCATAATAAAGGCAATGCCAGATTTGGGCAGAACTCCAAAAAGACTAATGGAAACACCAGTCCAAAAAAGACAATATTTATCAAAATGCCATTAGACTGGCCAGTCCTGTTACATCATGAAATTATCCCTGGTTATATCACACATGCCTGGAGACTCCAGTGCCTTTAGAATGGGGTGGAGGAGAGAAAAGAATAAATGACACAGTGCAATATCAAAACTTCCAGAATTTTTTTCTGAATTTCTCAGGTACATTTCAGAAGGCTGCACCCTGACATCTTCATTCCTATGATGAAACATTTTATTCCACAGGAAGGAGAAGAAAAATAGAATAACAATCAAAAGGATTCTGTGAGAAACTAAGTATGAGAGAAGATAATGTGAAAATGGACCTAAATTAAGAATACAGTGAAAATAGGTGATGTAAGCACCCAGGTGTTTATCTGTGCATGCCATTTTGCACCTGTATATTCCTGTGCATGTAAACACTCCCTCTTTCAGCATCTTACAAGAACAGGAGAAACACGACTTACCTTATTAATGAACTCTGTATAGAGCATCCCCCCTAGAGCTCCACAGCTGCTTTTATTTCAAAGTCTGGACCACAGTGATCTGTAAAAGCATAAATCCACCGTGCTCTTGGTGCTTCAAGTCTTAGAGTTCAAGAGGGAGAGGGGAAAATCATTCTGCTCCTCAGTACGAGGCAATCTCCCTCCTTCTCTCACTTCCCATCCCGGACTCCCAGACTCTGGATTCTGCGCTGTTCCTGCCTCTCTCACTGTCCCCAGTGGTGCTGCTGTCAATCATCCTTCTCACCCCATGAAATTCCCTCTCTGGAGCATCCTGCCCCTCTCTCTGTGCCAGGCAGCTTCCCAAAGTGCAGGGACCCCGGGAGGGCACCAGGCAGAGGGAGGGGGGTAAGCCAGAGCCAGGCAAAGTCTGCCACAGCAATGTCACACGCTGCTGGCTCCCTCCTGCCAGCACCACTGGAATCCTGAGCATCGCCCCCAACACAGAACAGAGGATGCTTTTAAACTTGAAGGTCCTTTTCCTCATCAAGTTATTCTTACTTTTCTGGTAAGACAGGAAAAAGATCTGCAGTCCTAAAAGGTGCTTTCACAGAGGTAATAAAAGCATCTCTCAGTATTGCATTTCACTTTTCTTCACCAGCACCACCAGGCACTTACAGGGCTGGGCTGGATGGTAAAAAGATGTGTGTGTAAATCATCATCACTACCCCGAATTCAGAAAATTTTTACATTAACTGGAGACCTGACTTTCAATCCCCACTGCAGCAAAATAAAATCTGAAGCCTGCAAAAGAAGTTTACGAAGATGAAATACAGGGATTGATCCTCAATTTTTTCACTGAGGCAGATTTCTGAGTCTGTACAGCTGAATCTCAGGGTCAGTTCTCTTTCATCAGCTCTGGTCAAGAGTCACTTTCCTAGGCAACACAGCAAACTGAATCCAGTCCTGGATACAGAAAGAATATTGCAGGGAACATTTTTAGATGTTTCGTAACCCGACACTTACCCTGTCACCTTTCTGCCAGGGGCTAGGAATTAAGAGGCTGCAGAAGTCACTGAAACATTTTAATAAACTACTTCACTAGACATTTTAGTATTAAAGATAAATAGAGATGATGACACTTCTTGTGTTTCATTAAAAAAAAAAATCATGATTTCATGGATGTCTTTCTGTGCTTGCCAGAGGTGGAAGGATTGTGTTCTAGCAGTAAAAGACAAAAAAAGGATTCTCTCCTAAAATGGTAAAAGAAGATAAGAGGCAGCAAATTATTTCCAGAATATGGATATTCCTCTCAGCCAGGGCAGTCTCCCAGTAAGGCTGGATACCACTCTCTGATGGTTACCTAAAAAAGAAAAGCAACTTGTTTTCTCCTCTCCTAATGAAGGAACTGGGAGTAGCCCAGTTTTTGGGTACAGACTGGCCCCAGTCAGTTCACCCTTCCTTGGCTCACACCAGTCCTTCAGCACAAAAGCACTGCATGTAAAGGGAGGAATCATGAATCTCCAGAAAGGGACTTTCTAACTGACCCAAAATTCAGGCTACAGCATCAAAGACCCTGTGTGGCCAAAGTGACTCGAGGGCAGCTCACTGCAGGATTGACAGGAGCACAGCTTTACGCTCAGCTGGTTCCAGGCTGCTCTGCAGAACATGCTCATCATTAATGCCATGTTTTATTCAGGGGGTGAAGAACCCTGGCAGAGAAAGGTGAAAAGTACATGATTTTCTAAAGAGGAAATTCACTCTACGTAAGGACTTCAGTTTTCCAGACTGTCACTGCCAAAACAGCTGCAGACACCAGGAAAGCTCTTGGGATGTGGAGCTCTGAGCCCTCCAAAACCAGCCCTGTGCTGCAGCCCTGCAGGCCTCAAAAAGAGACCAAGGCAACTGCCTGCTTTGTAGGTGTAAGTCCTGGGGACAGCTGACACCTGGTGTCCCTTTGCACCTCCAGTTTCTCACATCAACATGGAGCAGAGCAACAAACATCAGCATTTAAGAGGGTTAAAGAGAGCAGCATAACTCAGGATGGCCAGGACTTGGAAAGGGTAAAGAATGGTGGAAAACAAGGAAGAGATGGGCTTAATTTAGAGCATCACCCAGAGCCCGTGGCACTAGGAGATAGCAGGAACACGGTTCTTCTCCAAACACTAGTTTCTTTAAAGCGGACTTTGATAGTTGCTCTGGACTCAAAAACCAGTAGATGTAAAATACAAATCAAAGTCCTTCTGGGGCATGTCACTTATCTCTAGGAAAGAGTTTGCAGAAATCGTAGCTAACAACTCATGAAAGACAGCAATGGAAGGAAACTGAGTTTATTCCCCAGTTTATTGCAGGTGTTACTAACATTGCCATTGTTAGGAACAGATCACTGATGTCAAGCCCTCATCTTGGCTCCTATCTTAACTGTTCTTGACTTCCTTTGTTAACTGGTCTTGACTTCCTTTCCTTGCTCAAGCAGCAAAGTAGTCAAGGCACTAAAATCTTAACAGCAAAATAAGAAAAGTGGTGAGAGGGTTATTTTTTTAATCACAGTCCTTGTTCTTTAAACCTTGGACTTGCTCCTATTACATATGGCAAAATCCCAGCACAGAACCACATGTGAGTGAAAATCCTGGCAGAATAAGGGTTCATAAATGGTTGGGAAAGAAGTTCACTAACAAAAACAGTATAAAAATAGCCCCAGTCAGACTGCAAAACCGAGGAGTTTTAGAAGATTTTTATCGTGCCAGGCCAGGCTGAGGATGGAATTGAATGTTGTGAACTGTCTCATGAACTAGTTCAGGCTTAGAGAAGAGGTGAGACTCAAGGATTCAAGTTATTGAACAATTTTTTCAGGAATCTCAGAGGAAAAAACCCCACAGTTTGGAAAATGTTCCACTGACAGAAGAAAACTAAGAAACTGCTGGTCTCCCCAAGCTTGGATGAATCTAAGTGGCATGTAGCATGAGAAAGAGAGAAATAAAAGCCAATATCGAATATGCTTGCAAGGACAGAAAACGGAATACTTTATTGATTTTTTAGAAAAAAAAATGTACAGGAAAAACGAAAGGCACAGGGAAAAATATCCTTCAGCCTACCAGTTCATTAATTCAATTTTTCTTCCTATTTTTAAAGCAGCTTTTTAAAAAATTATTGATTTAATGCAACAGCAAATAAAGAATAAATCAGAATTGCAGCATTTCTATTACTGATACACCACAGCACTGCAAGGGTTGGGTTTTCAACACCCAACGTGAAGCACAGCAAAGCTCCATGCTCAGCACTGTGGGGCAATCCTGGTGCAGCAGAAAGAGCACCAGTGCACAGCAAACGTGGTCATGTGCCAAGGGCAGGCTGTTTGAAATGTTCCGTGTATTTACTCACATGGTTATTAAAAAAATAATAATTGTGGCTTGATGATTAATGTCACACTGATCAACTGAGATAAAAATTAACTCCCTGCTCTGCTTACTCATTGTCATCCTTGGCTACAGGAAATGGAATGAAAGAAGGGGATGTGAGTGCAAGGGCTTCATCCATCTGGATGTGTCCAACGAAACTGTTCCTATTCCTATTATTGCCTCATTAAGAAATAGATGCCAGGACTCATTAGAGGGCCAGGCTGTGCAGACCTCCAAGTCATGCACTGCAGCACGTGACGCAGCCAATTAACACAATGCCAGTGCAAATCCTGAGGCACAGCAGAGCTCAGTGAGGTGGGTGGGTGCCATCCTGTCCTGGGGACTCATCTTCTGTCTGGCAGAACATGTTAACTGAGCTGTGGACTGTGCCAGAACATGTTCACTGAGCCATGGACTGTCCCAGAACACGTTAACCGAGCCATGGACTGTCCCAGAACACGTTAACTGAGCCATGGACTGTGCCAGAACGTGTTCACTGAGCCATGGACTGTGCCAGAACATGTTAACTGAGCCATGGACTCTGCTGGGTCTGCTCAGGCCATTCTGAATGATATTTTAAATATCACTGCTGCAACTGGATACCACTGGATTTGCCAACTGGAGCAATTGTGCACGTACCCAGGACTTCCCTGTTGGAATGACACTGGAGGAGCTCTACTGCCCTCACCCTTTAAACCTTCTCCACAGTGCCCCACCCTCTGGAAGGGAGATACCTTGCTCAGCAAATGTGTAGGGTAATCAGAACCAAAATAAAGTCTCAAAACACTTTTCCCCCATCCCTCCCTTTCTCCAGGGCCCAACTTCACCCTGGATTTTCTCAACCTCCTCCCCTCAGTGGTGCAGGGGGACAGGGAAGGGGGTTGTGGTCAGATCATCACATGGTGTTTCTGCTGCTCCGTCCTCCTCAAAGGGAGGACTCCTCACACTCTTCCCCTGCTCCAGTG
>VWZT01013487.1:301514-326168 GCA_013397055.1 Pachycephala philippinensis
CAGAGCCTGGAACAGCTCCTGGCCCTCCTTCTGCACTGACCTTGGTGTCTGCTGAGCTGTTCCTCTCACACATTCTCACTCCAACAGGGAGGCTTTTTTCCCTCCTTCTTAAATATGTAACCACAGAGGCCATTTCGCCTCACTGGGAATGCACAGCTGAGAGTAGTCAAGTGAATTGCCCTCTAAAAACGCCAACATTTCTAGAACTGGAGAACTAAGTCTAAAATTAGTCCTAACTCTAACTTTTCCCCACACATCTCTCCAAAACACCTTGCACCTTGCAAACGTAGGCAATGTGTCCTTTAGCACGCCTGCATGGAGCCATGTATTTCTCTTACTAAGGCATATAAAATCTGTGTGATCAATCAAGCCACTAATTCTGTCCTCTGGGTGTGCAGAACTTGCCAAAGACAGCTTCAAACTAGGCCACCTGCTGACAGTTCTCCCCGGCCATCTGGGTACATCTCACTTCAAAAAAGGCCTCTCTCCAGCAGTGAGGACACCTTGGGATCCTCTGCTTCCAGCCAGTGGCTCCCTGCTCCCGAGAGGAGGGACAGGGGTGGCACAAAGCAAAGAAACAGCCAACAAAGTGCAGGTGAGCAGAATTCCAGAGTTTATCCTATGGCACATGAAGATAATTATATGTGCAGGCTAAAATCCATCTCACCTAATGGGAGTTGGTGAAATGTTAAACATCAAAATTTAAATACCTGTCAGCTTTTTATCTTTAAGCATGAGGAAAAAAAAAACAACCCCAAAACAGAAACCGCTTTTATCATTCAAAAGAGGAAATTGGTTGAAGAGAGATGGAAAAATGTAGTTTGATTAAAAATTTGAAATTAAAATTTCTGATGTTAGATACTTCCTAAAAACTAATTTTTAATTTCTTCATCCCTGAAAATACATATTAGTTCTGGAAATTCAATGAAAGTTAAGCAGTTTACTTGCTTCTCAGTTTTTTATGGGAATGAAGACCACACAATTACACTGCCCAAGTTTTCCCCAATAACTTTTGAACCTCTTGATTCCCTCAAAAACAGAAACTAATGGAAATCTCTAATTATTTCTCTTTTAATGCTTTGAAAAAACAGCAAAAAACATGGATAAAGGAGATGCAGAACCATAGGCAAAGCAAGGGGAACCACCAAATTCAGTTTGTAGCAGCAAATCCCTTCTTTGACAGCAAATCCCTTCCCTGTCCATCTTTATCTGGAGAGATGTGCTTGGGTTTGTACCTGCCATTCTTTCAGCTGCAATTTCTCTGCTATTTGTGTAAGTTTTGTTGAACTAATCCAACTTATGCCAGTTGGTTTAGCAAGTGGTTTTGATAAGATTCCATCCAAACCCTTTCTCCTAGGAGAAATAAGGCTCTGCTTGTGCAGTCACCACTGCTCCAACACCATCCTTTAGAGATAATAATAATTTTAACTTTGTGGTTCTCATTTCAGCTCTTGTTTATTCAGTTTCTGGACATATTGGCAGCCTGGGCTGACTACACTCTTTTGAGTCAATGACAGAGAGAATTGAGACTGTCTTGGTATCACATCCTAAAAAAAAAATAAACCATTTGCAGAACCTGGCAGAAGGTGTGAAATGAACCAGGNTTAGAGATGTGCAGATGTGTCACTGAGGGGCATGGTTTAGTGGTAGGTTGCAGTTCTGGGTTAATGGTTGAGCCTGATGATATTCACAGTCGTTTCCAACCTAAATTATTCTGGGATTCCATGAAAAGTTGAATTTTTCATCGGACCCCATATCCTTGAAGCAATGTTGTATCTTCTCCTATGGCTCCAGGCTTTTTTCAGCTCCATTCTACTCAGAGAAAGGGGGGAAAGAAACAGAGGGAATATTTTTTATCCACCTCTGTTGATTTATCCCCATCATACATGTTCATTTGAAAGCAAAGTTTTGTGCTGTGTACCTGATTCCCAGGATCCCCCGTGAGTGTCCCCTGCAGTCACTGGTTTATTCACCAGAACGAAAAGGTTCGATTGTGCCTGCATCACCTCCAGCCAGGAGCAGTGATCAAGGAGCTGCAGCAGTGAGATCAGGCAGTTTAACACAAGGATGACTCAGCTGAGGCCACCAGCTGAGATGTGCAATGGCAACTACATGTGTAAATTATACTGCCAAGTCTTTCTTTACTCTGGGTACTCCTTGGGCACAGCGAACAAGAGAAAACACAAACTGCATTCTATAAAACAGAATCTCTTGAAGAGAAGAGAAAGAGTTGTTGCAAAAGAGAAGAAAATAAAAATAAATTAAGAATGTGCAGCAGCAACAGCAGTAGAAGGTAGGCGGAAAAAAAACAACAAATATTTTCAAACTGGTAAAGGCAAGAGAGAAAAGTCTTGAAGTAAAATGGGTTGGAAGATGAAAGAGGTTCAAAGGAATAAAAGAAAGAGGAAGAGTTTCTAGAAATACATCCTCATTCATTCAGACTGCACCTTCTGTGATTAAACAATCCCCAAAACCCCCTTTAGAGTTTCAGGGTAGGGGCATCTCCTCTTTCCAGCTCCCTGTGCAGTTCCACACCTTATCCTTGTCTATCACTTGCCTTTTCCCCTCTCTCCCTGCTCCCTTCCCAGGCACTGCTGCTTCCCTGTGCCTGTTACACATTTTAGTCCTTGGACCAGTCTCCTCACCTTCCCGGTCCCACAAGTGTCAGGCTGGAGTTTATTTACTGTGCTCCATTTACTTGGAAGGAAAACCAAGGAGCCGTGAGGTGTTTTGGGGACTGTTGTGCCTGTTCTGGGTTATGTCCATAGCCCTCTGCCAACATGGATTGTCCCAGCTGGGTAAGAGCAAGTGTGGGGGCAGGGAAGTCTCTGCAGGCAGCACAGTGGTGAGAAGGCTCTACCATCAAATTAACAATTTTACCACCAAAAAAAACCCAGTCCTAAACAGAATTACCTTCAATGTCACAAAGAAAAATTATAAGTATCTCAAGTCACCTAGAAGGCATTGGAGATGCACTCGGAGATGTGCAATATCAGTTTGTTCAGCTTTTGTCATTGATTCATTTCTAGTGGATCAATTAAAAACTAAAGGTGTAGTTAATTAAAAAAAAAATTATATCTCTATATATAATCACAGCAGAAGACTATTGCTTTAAAAATTGTTTAATTTTTTTTTTTTCTGGAAAACAGTACAAAGGAAGTGTTCCATTCTCTCCATTTGAATGTGTTTCTAATAGGTGTGAGACACTACACCCAGGGTGAGGGTTTATATTTTATATATGTGTATATATATCCCATACCTGAGGGACTCATTCTTCCTGTGGTTTTGAAAGATTTCTGTGATACAACTTAGGAGACCATCCAGCTTTTTGACATCAGTGGAATGAGGATTGTGTTGAGACCATGATGGGAAGAATCTTTCATGTCAATATAAGCTGAGCCCAGGAAAAAGCATAAGAGCAGCTCCTCACACTATTTCCTAAGCACCTCCCTTGTCCTTGGGACGTTATCTCACCGCGTTTCCACTTCTTTCAGACTTCGGGGTGACTCAGATTTCGTTGGCCACTTTACTGCTGGGAAATCCTTACCTGGCACTAAGTCTGTCACCTGCACTGAAGCTGAATGTTTGGCCACACTTTTGGCCAAGACAAACCAGCACCCAACCAAGAAATCCCAACCCTGGGCCAGGAACTGTTCCCAAAAGGGGGCTTGGATAGCTCCATCATTTTGGAGACCAGAGTTTCTTCACAGGATGGAAATCCTGGCTGGCACCAGGGCCAAAGAGCTGCTGTGACCCTGATAATGCTCCCCCTGCCAATTCACCCTACATGTGCTGGTTTAATCTTCTCCTGATGGGCATCAGGGACAGGGACACACCTGGTGTGTTCCTGGTGGCTTAAATCAGTCAAAAGCAATATTTGCCTTTGCACTGAGGATGATTTTTGTCTCTGTAACAGTTAGATGTGAATATAAAGAACTACAAATGTAGAAGTACCCCAGTTTCTGAGACAATATTGACATTTTAATTTCCCAGTCTATGGGGTTTATGAGCACTTTGTCCCTTTAAAGTCAGTAAGAGACTGGACTTTTTTTTCTTTAAGTTCTTTTTTAAGATAGCAATTAAAATAATGTTCTCCAATAATCCTGAGTGGCATTTTCGTGTCACCCCACAGCAATATTACACAGGGTGTTAAAGGGAGTAAAAGTGAGCCCTGCAAATAAAATCTCCTTTTTCGACTAGTCATTGTGCTGGGTTGATGCTTGGCCTTGATAATCTTAAAGGTCTTTTCCAATTTTAATGATTCTATGATTCTATCAATGCATTTCCAATAAAAAGGCTACCTCTTCACTTCTTAGTAAAGGAAGCAGTACCAAGAACCTTTGCAGTATTAAAAAAAAAAATTAAAAAAGGCAGTCTAAGTGTTCTGAATAAGGAAAAACTGGGGTTTAAAGGCTTTTTGATCATTAATATGAGAGGAAACAAAAGTACTTCTGCTTCCATACAAAATATGTCCTGATAACAACAAAAAAATGTCGCCTAATTCTTGAAACAGGCATTGTACTATTTGTATTTTTTCTCCACAAGCAAAAGAATCACCTCTTAATGACTAATTCTTGTTCACACTATACTAAGTGTTGCAAAGATAATGCTGGTGTTGTCCTCAGACGGCAAGCCCTCGTCAAATCCAAAAAGCTTCTATATAAATCAAACTATGGCTCAAGGTGAGGGTTTAATTACTTCAATGTGCAAATAAGTAGAGAATCTATTTTCTGATTATATATCTAAGATATTAAGAATAAGTTTCATATAAGTAAATTCAGCATGCATTTAAATCATTTACTATGATAGAATATTTTTAACAAGATGATTGATATCCTGAGACCAAAGTACTGGGAGATGATAAAATGAACAGAGTAAGAATTACAAGGTGAATAAAATCAAATGAGGCATTGAAATTAGTTAAAATAGTCCTAACAGAATATATTCTCTGAGAGACAGAGACCAAAGGAGAGGTGGAGCACGGAGTGACCACAGCATGGAGAGGTGAGGATGGAACTCATGGCCATGGGAAGCAGGTGACCCTGGCTCAGTCTTGGAAAGGTCAATGAGAACAGACTCAATTTTTTTTTCTAAAGCCCTCTTTCATGATGTTCTTATTGCAGTATAAATCATACCATCAGAGGGATGGAGAAAATGCTGTGTAAGTAAGAGCCCTCTACACTCAGTGGATTAATTTTAGAGCCTTCACATTATAAGAGCCTAATGTCCCACGTGGCAACTGAGTAAAGCCCCAGTCAAAAATGTGCAACCTGAAGTGTTATCCTCTAAAAACATTTTCTTCCTAAAGGAATAAAAGATTTGAAAACATGCAAACCCATGATGGTGGAGAAGCCTTCACCTCAGCCACTCCAAGTGTTCAGAAAGGATCTATTTGTTTATTTTAAATCCCTTGCTGTTTGCAGTCTCTCCCTCTAAAAGGCGACACACCAGTGTTGGGATCTCTGCTGGGATACTGGGAGCTCCCAATCCAAGGCTGGACCTTGTCACACGAACTGGAACTTCAAAAAAAGTCTATCCAAGAAGCAGAAAATTCTTTAATAAATAACTTCATTAAAACTGCAAATACACCATTAAAAATAATGTTCCCTGGAAGGCACAGAAGGATAAAAGATAATTACTGGAATGATAGCTGGAATTTTCACAACTTTGAGAGCAGTCCCTTGAGGACTGGTAAATGATTAACACCTTCCTATTGAAGGAAAGATGTTCAAAAAAAGATTCAGGCATATCATGACAGGGCATCACACTAACCAGCCACTGCGGAACATGCTTGGATTATTCAAGGGCACCCACATAAATTGTATATAAGCTGCACATTTACACACAAATGTACAGGTAGGAGCTGGTGCAGTGCATATTTCCAAGGTCCCTGAGCTTTTCTCTAGGAAAAAGTGTTTTGTCATTAATTTCTGCAATGAAAAAGAGAGAACCATGATTAAATTCCTTCATTATTTCAGCCTGACCAAAACCAGGAAGCACAGATCAAACTGAAACAGGACATTGGCAATCTCTTTTAGAAATAAAAACAGAAAAGTTTTCTGCTCCTATTCAGCATTTTTTTTCTGAGTGATTTTAACAGAAGTGAAGTATAGAGCTACTTTGGAAACTAACTCTTGAAAAAAATGCAGGTGTGAGTGAAGTATTCAGTGTTTATTCCCAATAACTTTAAGGGAATTCAAACCATTATATGGGAGACAGGCATTGGTACAACAGTGAATAGGTACTTCCTTAAACTATTCTGATCTTTGCTTTGATGAGGTCCCTGCTCCTTCTGTGCCGTGAAAAGAAAACCGATTTACTTTTGTTCTGTCACAAGCAAACACAGATGAGCCACTAAACCATCTCTACCAGGAAAATGTGTTTAACTCTCTGCCTGGCACCTACACAAAAGCCCTGAGAGCTGCAGCCTCCAGTGCATCACTGGAAACACGTCCAGGTGCCTTCGTGTGCACAGTTGAGAGATACCTTATAATTTTATTTTAATTCATTACTACATTATTGTCCTCTAAACTCCCAGTAAAATCAGGGTCTCTTCAAGCTTGGAAAGGTTTCCTGGCTAAATCTGTGGTCTGCCAACTACATGAGGTTGAGATTGTGCACTATTATTTTTTTCTGAACATTTTATGACATTATAATCCTTGTTTCTTACTTCAGATTGTAAACCTGAAATGACTACTCTTAAGCAGAAATATATAGGTAAGTCTTTCTTTCTTGCTCCCAGAGAATCTGATTAAAGGGTCCCAGATATTTCACAGCAATGTTTTCTCCTTACACCCCAAATCAATTTTTAAATTATTTAACTAGTAATTTTCTGTTTCTATTATACCATCCATTCAATCTTCTTGAGATTTTTGGAATCCTGAAATATAACTAAAATATTTCTAAGATTACCATTCACAAGTTATAATAGAGAACCTTAAAAGAAAGAGATGTTTGTCTATACCTTTGTGACTGGCTTTTAATAGCTTTGCAAGGCATAATTTAGGGTTTTTCTTAGTTAACAATTTGCCAGCAAAATTAGTGCATGCCTAATTCATGCTAAAGTTCAAGATGATCAGCACATATGGGTGATTTTTTTCTGAGTAAAGTTCACAGCCAGAAATTGCCTCAAGAATGTTAATTTAATCAGGTCACACTGGCAGTTTCGCCTAAAGAGAAATCAGACAATAATAGGAAAAGTCACATCACCTCACATTTCTAATGAAAACAAATACCAACAGCATAAAATGTTCACCTGATGCAGCCATTGTACATGTGCAAAGGTGAAACTGTGCATTAACTTGTTGAGACAAGAAGATTTTTTCTATTATTCTGCCTAGAGTATTCTTTCAACCTTTTTTTAGCTAAGATGTGATTACATCTCAGAATGCAACAGGCAGCTCCAATGAGAGAGTATTTGAAAAAAATCCCAAATAGCACAGAAGATGTAGAAAACTGATTAAGAAAAGAGGGTTTTGTGAGAGTACATTTAGTTCCAGGGGCAAATCAGCAGAATTGTATTTTGGTGCTAAGAAAGAGAGATGCCTGTGTCACATGGAGGAAGGGGGAGGGTTGTGAATTCATTCTGAAGTGTGTCTTGGGCATTTTTTTAGAGTAGACACACTTTGGCTAAATTACAGTTAAACCTCCAGTCAGAGAGGTACCAAACTGGTATCAGTTACTCCATGTGGAAAGAGCCTGGAACAAACACAGGGATGGGGGAAGAAAATGGAGAGAGAGAGGATGAACTGGCCTTCTAAAACATCTGCTCATGCTTGCCCATAACGCAGGAAGCAGAACTGGAGGTGACTCTTGTTATTCCTGTTGCATTTACAGACTGTGGTACAACTGTACACAAATCAAGTTCTGGTAGCAAGTAAATCTGGAAATGAAAGCTTTCATAGGGAGAATGCTGACTTACTGTCTCCATAAAATGTTTATCAAAATGTTCACGAATTTGAAAGAACCCCAATTTTTCCACAAAATACAGGTGCAATGAAATTGAGAACAGAATTCCAATTTTATCCACTCATTGTTCTGTCGTTTTTGGAAATTTTATCCAGGGTACAGAAAGATACAGATAGACACAGAAAGAAGACTCATGACTCATCCTGGACAACATCCACACCAAAAATTAACAAATCCACATGTGCTGGCCGTGTGATTTCTGGTGCAGATGATCTGGAATTTCCTTTCTCTTCCTTCTCCCTGCCCATCTCTGACCCCACCCATGGTCCCAGCAGATACTCACAGTGCCCACCCCTGCCCATGGGGGAATAATGCAGTGATGCTCTGGAGCATTTCCTGGCTCACCCCTCCAGGAGGAACAGACAGACATGGATTTTTTCCAGGGCAATTACATTTTGCTCATGGAATGCTGCACAGTCTGTCACAGAGCTCAGGGTGGGACAGGAGCTGAGGAAAGCTCTCAGCTGCAAATGCCTCCATTTGCAAATTACTCCATTTCCTCAAAATTTCCCTATGGGAAAAGGCAATAACCTGTTTGAGAGTCCCAGGGAGAGGATGGCAAGGTGCACATTGAAGGCTGGGTGAATTTTTTGCCTGAGTGACTTGAGGTCTTCACATCATCACCTTTGCTCTAAAAAGTTAGGTCAATATTTACAGAAAATACAAAGCCAAATGCTGGTATCTGAAGTTTCTGAAAGTTCCCAGTAAGACATGGCTGAATTTACAACATTTTTCCTACCAACAGCAGCATGGAATCATAGAAATGGCTGGTTCTTGCTGATATATTTGGGTAGTGTAGGAGATGCATAGCAGTGAGCATGGATTATTTTCCTGCACACAGAGAGACAGGAAGTGATTAAAAATTATTGAAAATGGGCTGATTTTAATAACTTCATGCATGCTTTCTGCTACACGACCCCTATGAGGAGTTGGGCTCAGTGAGATGGAGAATTGTCTTACACACTCCCTGTATTTTTCTTACAGAATTCTATGAGAACCTCCATAAGATCTGAGACTATGTAGACCTCTAATTCATCTTCAAAACTGTTCATATCTGAAAAAATTATTTAAGATTATGCCACAGTCTCAGGGGTGAAACACCTGTTATTTGGTTTAGGATTTGGTCAATAAAGAGAACAAGTTTTTGTGTTTGTGGGTATTATTCCTTCGAATATGTAATTTTTTGGTTTAGAAGAACACTGCCTTTTGGATTTGCTTTGTGCAGCTGGCTCTGGTTGATAAATGAGGTTCTTCACAGGATGGAGAGCTCAGAGCTCACACTGCAAACTCCCCACGGGCCTGTGCTCACACTGATGAGAGGGTGAAAATCTATGACATTAAAACGACAGATTCCATTATATTTGCACCTTCAGAGTCTGTCTTGTCGGGAGAAAGAAAGTGTGAATGTGCTTAGCAAGATGACTTTGACTTTTAAGAAATGCTTTTATCCAGGTCACGCAAGGAGCCCAAAGTTGTACCTGGGTGCTGCTCCCTGACCACGAGGTGCTCACCCTGTCCTGGGCTCACCCTGTCCTGGGCTCACCCTGTCCTGGGCTCCTCTCTGGCTTCACACGGGAGCGCACAGGACTGAAGAGCACAGGTGTTCTCCCCGTGACAGACAGCCAGGCCAGCTATTTCCAAAGGTGTTCAGCTCACACTGAGAAAAAAAACTGTGTTTCAGAGATGGTTTTTAGCTCTGCACTGAGCAGACTGAGTAAACAAGATGAGAACTGAGAAGAACCTAAAACCACAGCCCATCTGAAAATCTACCACAAAGCTGCTGCAGTGACAGAAGCAGCAAACAAAAGGGTAGAAACAGCCAGTGCTGGGTCCACATCACAGCCAGGAAATATTGAACAATGACTCAAAACCAGATTTTCATCTCAAATTCAACACTGTCAAAAGATACAAAAAAATTGTTTTCACTAACTTCTCATTATAAAACTGCTTCCAACTCTTATGGTGGACTATTTTGGAGGGGATGAAGAATCCTTCTGCTCCCCTCAGAAAATTCCTTTTTTGCTGATAATAAAAGAACAAAACTCTAAAACATTTAGGTTTTTTTAACCAAAGGTTATGACTTTTTTGTAAGCAAAAAGATTTAATTTTATTCTATTCCATATTGTTTTCATATTTCCATATTCTTCCACACCATTCCATTCTTAAAATCCTTCAATCTGCCTTTAGGGAAAAAATTTTTGCCTTTACCTCAGCCTCTCTGAGAAGCTACTCCCTGTATCTTTGATGACAAAAAAAAAAAAAAATTAATTTGTTTTTCCTCATCTTCCTTAAATGATTGCAGGCAACAAACAATAGCATTGCTCTGGGGCCCCAGCCATACAAGCTCTAACAGATAGCACATCTTTGCTGCTGGCCACAAATTGGGAAATTTTAATCCTATCAAAGACATTTCGCTTAATTGGTTCAGTGGTTTATTTTAAATGGCTCTACATATCCAAAGCCTTATAAAGAAGTTAACAAAAATAAATGATTCCAGGCACAGCCTCCATTGATACTGCATGAAGAGCTGTATTTTAACTGCATGAAGGCTGTGCAGTGTAGTTTGATCCATGTGCACACCTACACACACCTTTAAGTCTTGTGATAAAGCCAAAGAATAAATCTACCACTTTCTACCTTTACAGCTCCTTACTAAAAAAAAAAAAATTAAGTTACTACACTGAGAGACATGTTGCTAGAGAAAACAAAATCATAAACTTCATCTAAAAGCTGAGATGTGCAACCTGAGAGAGAGCGACCCTCACCAGGATACTCCAGAGGCAAGAGCTTCCTGAAAACTCAGCATTGGTGTCTTTCAGTCACCTTTCACCACAGCAGCACAGCCAGAACAACACAAAATTATTAACTAACAATAATTCTGCAAGAAGAGAAGGTTGTGTGGAGATCTCTTTTTCAGGAGCTGCAGTGGTAGGACAAGGAGTAATGGGTACAAACTGAAAGAGAAGAAATTTAGATTGGATATTAGGGAAAAATTCTTCCCTGTGAGGGTGGTGGGGCCCTGGCACAGGGTGCCCAGAGAAGCTGTGGCTGCCCCATCCCTGGAAGTGTCCAAGGCCAGGTTGGACAGGGCTTGGAGCAACTTGGGATAGTGGGAGGTGTCCCTGCCCGTGGCAGAGTTGGAATTAAATGATCTGTAAGGTCCCTTCCAATCCAAACCATTCCATGATCCTAATTTAGGATTTTAACCAGCAAAACGGGAAGCATTCCTTTAGGAAAAAAGAATCACATATTCATTAGGAGCACCACATTTTGCATGTTTATTCTTCATAAACCCTCCACAGTGAAGCATCCTCCACAGAGGCTCTGCCTTCTGCAGCTGCTAAACAACTGCAGCACTCCAGATCACCTGGGGAGCTCCTTTTTCCTTGCAGGTTTTCACACACATTCAATCCAGGAAGAAGACCCAAATTCCTATTACTTTAACACAGCTTGTAACCTGGCGGGTGCATTTGTGTACTAAATTAATTCTTCTGTCTGCTTCCAAAACTGGAAATCAATATGAATTCAATACTACAAGTCCTCTTCTGAAAGGGAAAAGACAGGTCAATCTATCAAAAGAAGCTTGAAAGGTGGTTTGATCACAGAAGAGAAGAGAAGGCTCTGGTTAATCTCAGCAGTTACTTCTGGCTTAAAGTATAAAAGCTTTAAAAAAGTATCAGTGAGCCTTTTCCCAAAAGCAGACATTTTCAAGACACTTAGGGCTTGGCAGTTCATTTTAAAGGGAATTTTAGTGCTAATCAGCACACTTCAAAGTCAGCCTTCAAGTCTTGTCTTCAATAGATCTTTTGACAGAGCCTGACACACATTATACTCCAGCAGCTTTACAGCTTATTGATAAAGAAGCCAAAATCCTCTGTTCCACTGCCCTACCCCTCCTCTGCCTCGCTTGAGGCACAGCAGATAACCAGGGGATTTCTGCTGCACCTCTCCAGCTGCCCAGATGAATCCCCCGGGCTCTCTGCAGTGAGCAGGGATTAAGATAATATTTTGTAATAATGCAGGAGAAATCCAGGCTATCCCAGAGCTCCCAAGCCAACCATCTCAGCCATGTGGGAGATTTTCAGCTGCAGCACGACAGAAACAAGGATTCCATGAGTAACTGTCACCACCCAGGCAAAATGATGGATCATTTACTGCAGAAACATCAGAAAGGCACAGAGCAGGGTGAGGGATCTGATGGGATTTAAAGAGGCCAGGGGTACCCCAAGTTCAGCTCTGCTCCTTTGTAACACAAAAATCAGGATGAAATATTGACATCACTGGGGCATTTCTGGATGAAAACACTCTAAGAGCAAGGATGTGGGCCAAAAATACTACTAATGAGCAGCAGGGTGTATTAAAAGAGTTGGCACTGATGCAAGCATACTGAAAGAAATGCCCCAACTTCCTTTTCCATACAATTGCCACCAGAGCCAGAGCAGAGAGTTTTGCCTGGAGATGGCCACCTCTAAGCCCAGAAATTCACATTTGGCTGCTGATATCAACACTGCAGTGGGAAGGACAGCCTGGGACAGGGATCAAGTGCTGAGGCCACCAGGGACCATTTCTCAGGCTGGGGATCTGCCTTCACACCCCTGCACAGAGCCCAGTAACTGGTGTTTACTGAAAGCCTGTTTAGCAACATCAGGGTAAGGAAAACTCACTGCTTCTCAAAACACTCACTCCTCTATTAACTAACCCTTCTTAAACAAGGGTATTAAAAGCCAAACTCCAGCTAAATGTAGCTCCATCTTCCAACAGCCCAGCAATTGCAACAGTCTGCCTGTTCCCTGCCAGAGAAGCTGCAGCATGAAGAGGAATTGTATTATAAAACTCAACTTGCACTGCCCAAGGGTCGGAATGATCTTGCTAATCAATCCATTGTTCAACATTTAATCCTCAAACAGCCCAAAGAGATGATTTATTGCTGCTCTCAACTTGAAACAAAAGTACCCAAAGGGTACACGTACAGCTTGCATGTGGGTTAAAGAGCTATAATTAACGATTGATGCTTAAGTAAGCAAGAAAGCACTGGGCTTTCCAAGTTTAGCACTGCTGAGCAAATAAAAGTGCCATTCCATTGACTGGCTGCAGTTAAGTAAATAAATAGACCTCGGATGACATTTTCCAGTTGTGAAAAAGAACGGCCTTAGCACATGGCTGCAGTAATTAGTGACAGATGAACTATTTTTCTCAGATCAGAAGGGACATGCACCTTTTCCCAAAGCCTGAAGCAGCCCCAGGGTGTCAGTGGAGCCAGGCTGGGTTTCAGATACAACGGGAAGCTGAGGGGCCTGAAGGAACACACAGTGTCCAGCCACATCTCACCTGACACACAGATTGCATGTAAACAAGTTCACAAGCTTTACACCATTAGAAAGGTTTCTCTGCCATGCCCAGATGGAAGTTATTGAAGAAAAACACCTCCAACCACAGTGCTCAGAGAAAAACCATGGAAAGATTTAATTACATTAAAATCTAAGGGGGAAGTGAAAATTCTGAACAACTCCAATGGCATTTTACAGAATCACAGAATGGGTCAGGCTGGAGGGTACCACAGTGGGGTCATTTGGTCCAATATTCCTGCTCAAGCATCATCCCAGAGGACATTGCACAGGATTGTGTCCAGACAGTTCTGGAATATCTCCAGTGAGGGAGACTCCACACTCTCTCTGGGCAATCTGTTCAGTGCTCCATCACCGCACAGGAAAGTTCTTCCTCAACTTCAGCTGGAACTTCCCGTGCACCAGTATCAATTTGATATTGATTGTTCCCCCCCTGAGAGAATGAAAACAAAAATAACGTGCTTTATAATACAGAATATGCTAGAAATTGTAAACTACATAATCAGCATTGCCCTTCCTGCTGGATACAAACGGGACATCTGACCTGGGGGGCAGGGAAGGGGAATACTGGTGAGTTTAGAATTTTGAGCTGATGGCAGTCACAGATTTCTGTGCTGAAAATACATTCGAATAGTTGGCCTAAACAAAACCACTGAAATGAGCCAGAGAAGGAGGCAGTGCTCCCAAGGAGCCCTTTCCTGGGAGCACATCCACCAGGGATTTTAGGAGCATCCTCACCGTGGGACAGGAGGTGAGAGAGTGCAGCATGTCCCAGACTGTGCTTTCCCCTGGAATGAGACTTCGCCTTGGGAGGACAGGGCCCTACAGACCCAGTTTGTGCAGCCACACAACCAGTGCTGAAAGCCTGTGGAAAGAAATGGGATGTGCAGTGAATTGTGACCCCTTGGCAAGGAGGGCACCGGGGGTTTTCAGGTCTCACCACTTTGGCAGGCAGGGTGGAACAGCTCCAGCCAAGCGCCTGCACATCAAGGGGTCCAACTGTCCCACACAACACTGACATTATTAAGCTGTTGCTACACAGATAATTTGGGAAATTGGCAGAATTCCAGCTCTGGTGATTCCCTCTCAGCTGCAATTAGAGCTGGGCTGTCAGCCCATGGTATTCAGAGAAATACCAGTTTACAGCCCACAAAGGACAGCTACAGCTTTCACCCCTCAGATACATTTATTCATGAAATGCTCCTGCAGAGGTTAAGTTTGGGGTATTAAAAATAGAAGTTCAGTGCTCCTCCTCATCCTGGACCATGAACTGCTTCTCTGTAAAGCTCCCCCACCCCTGTTATTTTTAAATATCTAAATGACCATAAAACACAGGGGAAAACATTGATAATTGCCAGGTGCTGAAAATAAGCACCATGCTTCAAACACCCTTTGATAAACAGCAAATGAAACAGATTCCTTTCATGGTGCTATGGCAGGGGCAAGACTCCTGCTATTTCCTGGGATTCTGGAGGGGATGTCTATAACATGGGAAGCCTCATCCGAGATCCTCTATAAATTCCACTGTTGTAACAGACTGGTTTAACATGCACACACGTGAGAGGAGGGCAGGTGCTGGGTTGTGGCAAGTTTTCTTAAATTTTCAGGTGCTGTAAAAAAAATCCAAACATTTCAATAATAAAATGACACCAAGAAGCAGACCTTGAGGTCTTTTAAAATTTGTTTAAGCAGCATATAGGCCAAATTTTACCTCTGTTTGGATAAAGCTCTCCAATGTGCAGATGGGCTGTGCGAAAGGAGCAGGGATGGACTCCTGTAACAAGATCAGAGTCAAGAGGAGAGGAGAGGAAGCAACAGAGTCCTGAGGACAAGAAATGCCCCATGGCCCTCCAGACCCTCCTCAGCTTCTCCCACCAGAACAGCTGGCTGTGGGTTTTCCCATGCCAGGGCATTTTTTTCCCTCTTCAGTAAAGGCTTGTTCATGACATTAAACTGTGTTATTTTGCTTAAATTTTCTATATTTCAAATGTCTGTGAAGCCTCATAGGTTTAAGTGATATCTGACTCGAGTAATACCAGTTAATACTGCAGGGCATTTATCTACATTTTTGGTAGAGAAGGATAAGTACCACTTGTTGGAAACCATGACAAAATTTCAACTTTATTTTCATTTGAAATCATCAATTTATCCTGACAAGAGTCAACAATGTTTTTTTCAAAGGCTTCATTAGAAAGGGTTTCTCAGACCAAGGACAGATTTTCTAATTAAACCAGATACCCCATCTCACATGGAGAAACAATCTCCTTTGTTAAAACATTGCACGGGAGATGTCCATCCATTTGATTCAGCTCTGATGAGTATTCCAAGCTTGCTTTCCCACATCTAAAGGAGGAAACTGATGATTTGCAGAGTCCTCTTTCTTGTTTATCTCTGTCATTGTCCTGCAGGACAGGAAAAAGAATGAAAATTCTGTCCTGACAGATCAGAAAAGGGCTTTGTACAACTCCTCCGACACACAAGTATTGGGATGGAGACAACAAATATTGGGAGGGAGAGAACAGCTGCAATGCAGAAACAGAGTTGTCCATCAGTCTGGGAGGATGCAATGCAGAAACAGAGCTGTCCATCAGTCTGGGAGGACAAATGGAAATGATGGATACAGTAGCAACAAACAGAATCAGTTTTGCTCAAAAGACAGCCAAAATCAGCTAGATAATGCTCAACATTTGTACATCACATGAAAAATTAAATAATTTCAGAACAGCTCCACATACTGTACAGTTCCTTATTGCACTGACAAAAAAAAAAAGAAAAAAAGAAAAAAAAAGAAAAGAAAATAAGAAAGAAATTGAAGCACTGAAATGGCAAACAAGGACAAACTCTCCTCACAGCAGTTTTCACAAAGGTGAGAAACAAGCTTTATGTTTCAGCATGTCTCCTCCAAGGGTTGCAGCAACACTGATGGTTTCCTGCTCCTGACAGCAGGTTCAGGGCCTTTTCTCTTCTGGTTTTCGTGACGATTCCCATGGTTGTGCTCCCAGACAGTGCTGTCTGTGCTCTGAGCTGGCCAGGCACTTCAGCTCACCCCAAACCAGCATTTCTCTGCAGGAAGTGCTCCTTTTCTTCTCGCTGGTCAGATCCACTGAAGACAACAGTCCACTGCTAGGACTAGGAGGGAAAACAATCGGGTCAGATTACAAGTATCATCTGTGGAGGGTCCATTTCAAACGGGAGGTACCTCAGCATCCTGTGAGAAACACCAGAAGATGGTCACCTTAAAATGTAACCCACAGGAAAGGCTGCTGCAGGTCTGGGGAAACTCAGAGACCTGAAGCAAGAGTCTGCATATCTCTGCCAGTGTTTTACATTGACCATAAAACCCCCAGACACACAGCCCCATTCTGGGCTCCTCACTTCAGGAAGGACACTGAGGGGCTGGACGTGTCCAGAGAAGGGAACGGAGCTGGGGAAGGGTCTGGAGCACAAGTCTGGTGAGGAGCAGCTGCGGGAGCTGGAGGGGCTCAGCCTGGAGAAAAGGAGGCTCAGGGGGGACCTTCTGGCTCTGCACAACTCCCTGACAGGAGGGGGCAGCCAGGTGGGGTTGGGCTCTGCTCCCAGGGAACGAGGACAGGACAAGAGGAAATGGCCTCAAGTTGTGCCAGGGGGATTTAGACTGGATATCAAGAACAATTCCTTCACCAGAAGAGTTGTCAATCATTGGAACAGGCTGCCCAGGGCAGTGGGTGGTGGAGTCAGCATCCCTGGAGGTAATTAAAAGTCACGTAGATGTGGCCCTTGGGGACATGGTTTAGGGGTGGGTTTGGCAGTGCTGGGTTAACAGTTGAACTCAACCTCAGAGGTCTTTTCCAACCTAAACAATCCTATGATTCTGAAGCTCTCTGAAACAAGACTTTTTTTTTTCAAACAACTATCTCAGGTGTGACAAACTTTTCCAGCTCTAATGAGTCAAACTCCATGTTTACACCCAAGTTTACAAAAGTGGATGACTCACATCTTTCCCCTCTGTTATGCCACAGTAAACACCTACACGTGGTTTCTTCCACCCAGGAGAGTGACAACATCGACCCAAATTCCTGGGCACACACAGCCATGGTTTCCACATCAAGTTTTGCCCAGTGAGATCACTCAGTACTTTTATCAAATGTTGCTGAGTCATGGAATTAGTGACATTTCCATCTGTTGTTTCCAGGCTATTATACTGATGGTGTCTTGAGAGAATTTTAACTTTCAAACTTTCAATCCTGACCTAACGCCTGACAAGATGTGAAACATCTTTACTGGATCTTCCTGGATCTGTAAAAGAATTGTAATCTCAAAGTTGCACAGTCTCTCCTGTCCCAAATGACCCAAATGCTGGTTTCAGAGGGGAGGAATAGTTGGCTTAACCCCTCTATTTTCCCCTCATAAACCAAGAACATTTGAACACACTGTCACTGGAAGATCTCTGCAGCTTTCAATACAAGGATCATAACTGAGTAATAGACTGGGAAAAAAAAAAGCAAGAAAATTACTTTTCCCATGTCCAGACTGGATTGGCACAGTTTCTTTTGGCAGACAGCAGGAGCCCTGCAGGTAATTCTTGAGACACCTAAAGGGGACTCCCTTTTATAAATATTGTGTGAAACCACTAAAGCCTTGGTACCAAAAGAAATCTAAGGACAACAGACAAAAGTTTTTCAGTAGAGGTAGGAAACACCAACTCAGTGATGTCAACACATCAATTCTGCCAAAGTTTTCATAGGAAGCTTCTAAAACACAGTTTGTTTCCTTAAGGTTTAAACAGTGCTTTTAATGAATTGTTCTGATATTTAAAAGAACCTCAAGCTCTCATGAGTGCACATCAATTAGCACCAGACACACTGGCTGGGCTCTGAGTGGTTTCCATCCCTCAGCTGAAAGCAGAACACTGCTCTGACATCTTAAAGCAGCCCTGCTGGCACACAGATCCATATTTTTGTGAAAGCAGCAAACAGATCATTATATTAGGATTTTGGGTTCTTAATTCCATTCCTTCCTTATCCAGAGACCTTAAAGTAAATCTAATTCCCACATGGGGGAAAAAAATGTTAGGCATTGTCTACCTAACAGGCTTTGACATCTGCAGGTGAAGAGATTAGATTAAAATACCACTGTTAACTTTGTAACCACAGCAGTAGGTTATGTAGGAGTCACAAAAATCTATCGATTGCCACTTCTGATATTTAGAAGCTTAATATCCTGAGCAGACTTTTGAGATACCTATATGTCCTTCAGCAAGAATCTGCCTTTTAAAAATGTTACATGGTGTAAGACGTAGTGAATGGTTCCATTCTTTCCACATACAAATAAGGTTTGTAAATTGGTAAATTAAGCCATTAACAGGAAAATAAATAAACTTTACCTTTTCTAGACCCCACTTCCGCCTTGATGAAAGGCAGTTCATCCTTAAGGCTTCTCTTGTCTGCAGATTTAAATACAAAATATTAAAGGGAACAGTTTCTCAGGGTGTAGAAAATGTTCATATAATCCAGAATAAGTACCTTTCTGTCCAGAAGTGTCCCAAACAACAGGATGAAGAATCCCTAAGAAATTACAAAATGAGTTAACAAAACCAGCATAACCACATTATATTTCTTAAGTGTTTCTAGATGTCCTTTCGTTAAGGAGAGATCTCATGAGCTGTGATTCAGATAACAGCAATGCACAAAAGGGTTTATCCACCCAGGTCACGCGGGCTCTCTGGGAACATCAGGAATGGATATAAGCTGTGTTAATCCTAACTGTGAGCTGGACTGATGGGTAAGAAACCAGGACTTTCTCAGCCCACTCAGTGCAGCCTGAGCCAAGAAGAGCTAAGGCAGACCGGGTGTGCAGCAGTGCATCAGGTAACACTGGGTGTTTATGCTGATGAGTTAATCAAAACCATGGAATCAGTCATGGAATGGAACGGTTTGGGTTGGAATTGACCTTAAAGATCATCCAGTTCCAACCCCCTGCCATGGGCAGGGACACCTTCCACTAGACCAGGTTGCTCAGAGCCCCATCCAGCCTGGTCTTGAACATTTCCAGGGATGGGGCAGCCACAGCTGCTCTGGGCAACCTGTGCCAGTGTCATCTTCAATGGCAAATGGGAATTTTCTGTCTATTTGTTAATCAATAAGGATGAAGCATCTTTGCAGTTATGGACATTACCTGGTGGATTGTACATTTAACAGAAATTCATCGCCTTAATTCCTCATCCCACTTCAAACCAGACCAGCTTGTTCCATTACCCATCTGCACCAACCCGGGATGCCTCGTGCGTGTACCACGGGAAGTACTGAGCGGAAGGGAAAGCTGAGATCCTACGTTTCATGCACAGCACGTGCCGCCAGCTCCTCTTTGATCTGGTACCTTTATCCCAGGCTCAAGGTCTGAGCACACACACAGTTCCCAGTGTCCCAGAGTTTACCTGGAAGGCATTCAGCAGCGCAAACGTGATGTGGAAAGCCAGAGAGCGGCTGTCGATGATCGTCGCTAATCCAAACCCCCAGGTGAGGCCCAGCAGAGGGGTCAGAAGGGCCACGTTTTTGCTGACCCGGATCATGCTGCTCAAATCTTGTGACTTGCAGCCTTCTCCAACGGAGGATCTCCCAGTCTTCACCACAACTACGACCACCACGATGAGATTCACAACGATGATGCTCAGGGCAGGGACAACAAAGGCCAAAAGGGCTTTTGTCTCATACCAATTGAGCCAGCAGGCTCCACTCCTTAAATACCCGTTTTTTGGTTCAGTAATAGCAACAGTGAGGACAGATATGACCAAGGGACATCCATATCCAATAGAGAATGCTGCAGCTAGGAATACAGATCTTGTTATCTTAAAAAAAATTAATAATAATCCATAGAGAATCAAGAGGCCCAGGGTAAACATCCAGAAAAACAAGGCAAGATAGAAAAAGTGGAGGAAAAAAGTGGCTGCCACACACAGCTGGTAGTTTAGGGTGGTATTGTGCACAATGGCTGCCAGGATGAACAGAACATCAGCGACGAGAAGCGAGGCAGCGATGTTGACCAAGCAGAAGTGGCGCATGTAGGTTATTTCAGTTTTCGTGACGTGATGCCAGACCACAGCCTCGATGACCAGGCAGAGGACCAGGCTGAAAATGGACAGGCCCAGGCCCACCCGTGTGATGTAATCCAGCAGCGAGCTCCGCGGGGCGGCCGGGGACATGAGGATGGAGAAGGATCTGTAGGTGCGGCGCCGGTGGGCGCAGACGCAAACCACGGTGGTGACGTTGTGGGCCCGCAGCTCGCACGCCCGCGGATCCCAGCGCCGCTCGGCCGAGTGCCACCCCACGCACTGAGCCCCCGCCTGCCCCAGCTTGTTCAGCTTCTCAAAGGTGAGCAAAATACTCTGGAGCTCCTCTGGCAGCGACACCGACAGCACCATCCCGTTCACAAAAGCGGGGTGCAGCTGGTTGGTCTCCAGGATGGCTCCGAGCGTCGGAAACGCAACGCTGATGGCTTTGGAAGTCCTGGGTAACCTCAGAAGCTCTTCTTCTGGAATCATCACATGCCCAGTGATATTGCCTGTGCTATTGAACTCCATGGAAAAGTCAAAGCTCTTTCCTGAAGTGTTTCTGTGTATGCTGTAGCCTTTGGTAGCGATGAAGGGCTCCTGGATACTTTCTGACCCATTTCTGAGAAGAAGTTTCCCAGCAAATAAATTCACCGAGTCCAGTAATACTGAACCAGCATTTCTGTCCTTTACAAAAGCCCAGTTGGAAATGATGGAGCTGTTCAGAATATGGTTTGCTATCCTGCTGTAGCTCTGAAACAAACAAGCAAAATACAATTTTTTGTTTCATGTTAGAAGAAACCAAATACCATTCTCCTGGCAGTGCCTCCAAAAAGGCTCATTTAATTAATGAGTGATTTCTATAAAATGAATAATCCTTTTGACAATTAATATGTTCCCATGATCCATCCCATTCAAACCCAAATATCTCATTACTAGAATTGTCCTATATCCTCTTCATATCCTACATCAAAAGGTGACTGAAGAAACAAATGTAAAGCAAAAAGGACACCCTAGTTCTATTCCAGATGCTGACCCACTGTGCATTTCTGATTTATACCACCCTCCCTGTATTTCTTCCCCCACTCTCTGATTTCTGAGTTCATCAGGGAAAGATCTCAGTGTTGTACAACACAAGATAACACAGCTGCAGGTCAGCACCCCCAAGGCTGCCTTCCCTACAGTGTCATACTTTAAAAATTAATTCTTCCTTGTACTGTTATCCCATGCCTCTAACAGCAGCTCCTGAAAACTCTTGCTTTTAAAGAAATTTAATTCCACAGTGTTATTTTCATCACACATGAATAAGTCAAAGAATTTCTCTGACAACAAAATATCCCACTCTGGAAACTCTTTCCAGGTGATCTCCATGTGACTTGCAGCCACCACTTCACTGGACAGTGGCCATAAGGACAAAATACTGTGTGGATGGTCTGTAAAGCTCAGAAGCACCTCCCAAAGCCAATAAAAGTAAATACCTTCATTTTTCCACTAGTGACATTCTCTGATAGCAGCAGGGAAATCTTCTTTAGCAATTCCACTATATCAGCAATGTTTCCTGGGATGGCTGGTGAAGACAGGATATCTGGGATGATGCATGAAAAATCAGCTTGGCAGCTATGATCCCCAGCACCAAAATGTTTTGCTCCATCTCCAGGCTTCCCATGCCCTGGCTTTCCTTCTCTTACAAAAGGAAGATGTCCTCCAGCACCACCACTGTGTGCTCCAGGGCACGGGAGGAGTTCACTTTGGGATATCCTCTGGAGGGAGGAAATAGATTCGAGACAATTAATGAAAAGAATGAAAATGAAACCACAGCTACAACCAGGCAAGAGATGCAGTGCTGGGTGTGCAGAGAATGTGCCAGATGGACTGAAACCCAGGACCAAAGCTCAACTGAAGAATATCATGGTTATACTACACACATGAAGGATGGGGCAAGAACTAAATGCTGTCTTATTCTTGAAGTGACTTGAATAAGGATCTTGCAGCTGAGGAGAATTTGTCATAAATCATCTGATTATTACACACATTGGTGTTGTTCTTTCCTCAGGTTCATCGTACTGCATTCTTACCTTGGTTTAGATCCACATGAGGAACACCAGACAAGTGAACAAGGCAACTTCATTTCTGAATTATGTTTCCACATAAAAATCTCCCAAATTTATTTCCTGTCACCTGATTTAAGATTGTGAAAGAACTAAAGCAAAGTCTGATGAGGAGTGGCTGAGGAATATGGGGATGTTCAGCCTGGAGAAAAGCAGGCTCAGGGGGGACCTTATCACTCTTTACAACTACCTGGAATGAGGTAATAGTGAGGTGGGGGTCAGGCTCTTCTCACAGCTAACAAGTGACTGGACAAGCAGACATGGTCTCAAGTCACATCAAGGGAGATTTAGATTGGATATTAGAAAAAAATTCTTCACTGAAGGGGTGGTCAGGCATTGGAACAGGCTGCCCAGGGAAGCGGTGGAATCACAATCCCTGGACGTGTTCAGAAAAGGTGTGGAGGTGGCACTTGAGGACGTGGTTCAGCAGTGAAATGGTGGTGCTGGGTTAATGGTTTGACTCAATGATCTTAGAGGCCTTTTCCAACCTAAACAATTCTTTGATTCCATGAAGGCAGAGCCTGTTACCAAAGGATCCTGTTTCAGGATCCTGTCTCCCTTTGCTCAAGACTGAAAGCACACGGAAGGAGGGTCTGTCTTTGCAAGAAGTTACAAGCACAGGCCAAGTTTGGTGCACAACTATTTTCTCACCTGAAAAAGGGACTGAACATCCAGGCTAGCACAGGCATCTGACAGCATTTGCCACTTTCTGTCTTCACAGACAAAGCTTGTCTCCCCGTGGAAGGAGGGAGAGCAAGGCTGAATACAAATTGCTCCATTATCTTGGCAGGGAATGAGATTTATACAGGCATCTGGAAAATAAACCAAGCAGATACTGTTACAAGGTGAAAGACAGCATACCATGGTCCATGACGTGAGTATCAGGGGTGTAAAGTATTGATAACTGATAACATCTCACAAAGCATTAACCAAGGCACGTAGATAGTCACTGTACCTTGCTCATCACCAGTCTTTGATTCATTACTGAGAACCTGAAAAATAAGAAGTGGAATGTAGAGTGAATGTTTACATAAATAAGTAAAAGATGACTCCTTGGTACAAACCAGAAAGGGTTTCAAGAAGAAAATAGTCCTTTTGAGGTCCAGAATGCAGAGCTTTGCCCTTTGCTCATTCAGACCAATTGAGAACTCTCTATTTGAAGTCTGTCATGAAGCCTTCAGCTGGACCCTGCTACTGAAGTGACACTGAGCTCGTGCACAGGACCTCAGATGAAGAAGTTGTTTATGATGAGGGTGGCAAGGCACTGGGACAGGTTGCCCAGGGAAGCTGTGGCTGCCCCATCCCTGGAAGTGTTCAAGGCCATTTGATGGAAATTTGAGCATCCTGGTCTGGTGAAACTTACCCTGGGAGTGCTGTGTGGCTTGGCCAGGAAGAAGTGCACAGCCCAAAGGAGCAGGCAGTGGATCACCCTCACATCCATCCCCACGCATTTGCTGCTTTCCTCCTGGAAGAAAGATGTTAAAGAAGTTTAGACATCTCTGTTTCCACTTTTTGAACACAGTCTGATTACTAGGAAAAAAGCAGCTAAACCTATGCCAAAGACTGTCCTTATTGGGCTTACAAGGTGATTTTCAGACATTCATAATTCATTACCTTTACTGCAAGTGATTTGTGAACCCTTTCTTAGAAAAAAAAAATAAATAAAATCTGTCCTACACTGGAAGTTACTGCATTAATAATTTACTGTAAACTGCAAGCTGGAGATCTTATTAAAGCACTTCAGCCTGTGGGTCCCCTTTGAAGTGATTTAAGACAGCCTCATCTCCACCAGGTTCAATGCTCTGCTCTCCTTGGGCAGTTCCTGCCATGTGAGCAGGAAACGCAGGCACTCAGTGCCCAGGTATCAAAATCTGAGGAACAAGTACCACACAGAAGTAAAGAGTTATTTCCTTTGCAGAAGGATTCAGACCTTTATTCCCTCCATGAAGTTTCCTGTGGTCCTTGGTAAAAGCTAAACATCCTGGGATGCAACTTGTTACAGGCATATTTGTTGGAGGAAAATAATCTAGTAAAGGGAATGAAGGAAAAACAACATGATACATCAAATTTGATTATTAGATGCTAGACATGTCCCAGGCAAAAGCAACAGCTGCTGTGGGTTCAGAAGAATTGAGACACTGATCTTCTATCATCACAAGTATAAGTAGATTTATTTACTTTAAAAAAACAAAAAAAAAAAAAACAAAAA
>VWZT01013487.1:326185-409635 GCA_013397055.1 Pachycephala philippinensis
AAAAAAATTAAAATATAAAATGCATAAAACTTAGTGAGATAAAACTCTAAAGCAAAAGCAAATGCACAGTGGCAAAACAGGATGACAGCTGGATCTCTGGAGATGGCAACATGAAAAACCTCATACCTCATCAAATTACCATGCCTTGAGAGGAGCCACTCAATTTTCCCCCTGACACATACTGATCAGCACAGATGATGCTGATCAGAAGCAGAAGGGGTCCTGCACTGAGAGAGCAGAGATGTGTTTTGGGATCCAGAGGCTCCAGGCTCTCCCATCTGACAGCATCAAAGGCCCAGGCATGCAGCTGGCTGCCCCTTTCATCTGTGATGTTTGTCCACTGTGCTATGTTTTTAGATCTGTAGGTTTATTACTTAATTATGAAATTATCTCAAAAGTAAGAGCTCAACTGATGCACTGCATTTCTAAGGTAGCTCTAACGGACAGCCTTGAATTCAAATGTTAATATGAAAAGCATTTTCTGGGTTAAAAGCTAGTAGCCATTAGCTCTTCTAAGGAAATAAAACAGATAAGGAGAAGCAAACCAAAATACTTGGACTGATATTGCCAAAGAACAGGAGGTGGCTGGGAACCAGGGCTGAGGTGAAAGGCTGGGGTGAAAGGCTGCACCGAATTCTTTTCCAATTTCTGCAGTCATTAAATGTTTATTGTGTGCTTGTAGCCCTAATTCCATTTCATAGCTCAGAATCCTTGAGCTCATCGTGTCTCACCATTACTTAATTCACATTCATTTTGTATTTAGTCACCGGTGGAACTCCACCTAGGGCTGTTACCTGTGAGTGAGGCAGAAATCTGGGACATCTCCAAGTATCTCGGGCTCACCGAGACACCGGCCCCTGCCAGCAGAGAAACACTGAGCTTGCTTGGCTGCATTGTTTGACTCATCCTGGAAACCACCCAGTCCCAGCACTGCGACAACCTGCCAAGGCAACCCCTGAGCAGCTGGAGAAACTTGGGGTGAAACAAGCAAGGCAGCAGCAAGCCACTGGTACTCTACATGGATGTAGTGGCACAGGGCCACACGAGAGCATATACAGAGAGAGGATGACTTATCTCTTATCATAAACTATCTACTGCCAGTAATCCCTGTCTTTGTAAGAAGCTGTAATCATGATACTATTCCAGAGGTTTCTGCTCCGTCAGGACACAGATACATGAGCAGCTGAGGTGTCAATACCCTCTCATGTGAAGAGGGCTTTCTAGTAAGGGGACACCTTCACACCCAGCTCGGGAGATTGTCCACAGATTATGATCCTCCTTCTCCAGTTCTTTTCAAACTCCTCAACACAAGGAAAAGAGCAAGGAGACAGTGGATGGATAGTGGTTACAAGAGAGCAAAGAGCCTCTTAAAACAGGAAAAAAAAGATAAACTGATCATATATTTAAAAAGTAATCTGTATGTTGGTTAATGCTTACAGCCTTATGTTCAAATCTCTGACTCCTGTTGATGTAAAATGGAGTACTTTGTAAAACCCTACAGAACTATCCTCCTTTCCTCTACCCCGAGCACATTCTTGTTTTTAATTTCTGGCAGGATGCACTGCACAGCAGTCTGGCCCCACGTGGGCACAGCAAACAGAGGGATCTGTCCAAACAATGACAGCTCTGGGAGTTACACCCCCTGCAATGCTGGACCCAAAGTCTCTGGCCAAAGGGTCCTTCATCACCTGGAGTCACCTCTCTCCCCTCTCCACTACTCCAGAAAACAAACTACAGTTAAGTTTACAGGGAAAGGTGTTCTGCACAAAAAAATTACAAGCACAGGTTGTACAAATTAAAGATACTGATCTTGTCATAACTTGCTATAGAAATATATTTTCCCAAACACTACAAACTTGCACTTTATTAAAAACATTAAATCCATTATTACAGAACCTATTCTATTTGTTTTAGGCCTTGAATGACCACATGGCTTGCTTAAAACTCAATAAACCACCATAGCATGATAACCTGCCACTGCTACCAAGCAAGTTAAGGCTGCAGCAGGAGGCTTTAGTGTTCACATGGTCATCCAAGGATAAAAAGTAAAGCTCTTAATTCTCCAGAATGGTATTAGTTGTATTTTTAAAAGAATCACAGTTGGAAAGCATGGATTTAAGTGAAGCAAGTTCTAAGAGGAGAGTAATCTTTATATATAGCCGTAAGAAAACTCCAAATTTTCTTAAAAGCAACAACACTGATTAGAGACCAATTACAAAACTATAAGGAAAAAATATCAGAGGTTAATTAAGAGATCTAATTATTTTCACAGATGTAAAGAGAATATAGAACTGAGGAAAGTGCAAAGTAAAGACAGCCTTAGCCATTAAATGCATTTTAGATTATGAATGAACCAATTTCAGAGACCACTGATAATTCTCCAGCAGCTCGGAAATAATGATGTTCTATGGCAGTACTCACCCTTTTCAGAAGTCTGGGGTCTACTGTGAGCAGAGTTAACCCAGCCAGGGATGCCCAAGGTCTCAGACGTGACTGTCTAACCACTCATCTGCTGCCATCCTGCCCCAGTCTCACTCTCAGTCTCACCCGGCCCTGCCTGGGTGCTCCGATTCATTTGGAGTTTTCCCATGAAGAAATAACATTGGGCATTAGCTCCATTTCTTGCCTGACTGGATTGAGGCTGAGGAACCTGCAGATGAAGGTATTGCACTGCACAATGACAAAACACGTTACAAACACACCCACAAAACTGCCAGAGATTGCCACCTCTGCCAGGAGTCCATGGGGATGAGTCACACCTGTGGGGTTGGCGCCCTTCCTCCGGGTGGAGGCAGCAGCTCCTGCTCTCCTGTATTTCACAGAATCATGGACTGGTTTGGGTTGGGGACCTTAAAGATCATCCAGTTCCAACCCCCTGCCATGAGCAGGAACACCTTCCACTGTCCCAGGTTGCTCTAAGCACCCTTCAACCTGGCCTTGAACACTTCCAGGGATGGGGCAGCCACAACTTCTCTGGCCAAAAATCTTTTAAAGACCTCAAAACATCAATGGTCAAAATCTGGTCAAGTTAATTCATTATCCTTCATAATCCAAGAGCACACTACTGACAGCACCTTGTGCAGCTAAAAAGCTGCAGTGGGCAAGTAATAACCTTTTGTTCAGGGCTATCACACCATAAGGGGTGACAGATATCTGCTGAACATTGTGCCATGGTCACTGTTGGCTCTCTAAACATCACCTCACCTCCAAAAGCCAGATTTCCAATAGCCAGAAATTTACAGCAAGCAGTTTATCACTACAGAAGAGCAATTCCTACCATTCCTTCACACAGGACTCACTTGGAAGAGCTCTGGTCACTGTTTTTTTTCTACATTCCTGCAGTGTTTGTCAGGAGCTTACAGAGTTTGCTGTTATTTTGTCTGTTATCAACTCCAGCCAGTCCTCAGTCACAGGCATGTCTCCAGTTTTAACCTGAAGATAGGTGTTACTTACCGTGCTGCTTTGACACAGCCAGCCTCAATGAGGATCAAGTAGGAATTTAGCCAGGCACAATCAGGCACAGCCAACACAACCCACCTGGGAAGGTCAAAGTACTTGTACTCGATACAATATCAGATAGAGATCAATGGAAAAAAAAAAAAACAACCTTTAAGTAAGAAATGCCAGAAAACATATTACATCAAGGTATGGACATGTTTCAAAAGGCTTCTTGCCCATGTCACCTGGAGCTGTGCTTCTACACACTCCTTGAACCTTTACTGTGATGGCAAAACTGAATGCCCTTGTATCTCAACACCTCCTTGACATCAAGAGTCCTCTGAAGGACACAAATCCCAGCATCCTGCAACCCTCAGACACACACACCCCTCTCCCAGAAGGAAGCTGTGTGAATCTGGGCTCCCAGGGGGCTTGGAAAGAGACTGAAACCACGACTGCCAACAAAGAGGGCACCCCAAACCCTGACCCCAGCAGCACCAGTCTCACGCTTTACAAGCTGGTTGGGGTTGTTTGCATTCCTCAGGCACACACAGGGAGGGGTTTGTCTTCTCAGCTCTTGCAAAATCCAATTACTCAAGATCTGCAACCAGCTGCTTCAGTGCTGTGCTCACCACTTGCTTTCTCAGAGATCAGAAACATCTCAGGTAACTTTTACAGCAGCCAAAAGGCTGCTGTGAAAACCTGATTTTACCATTTCCTTTGGAATGAATTAGTAACAGACTTGTGCTAACTTAAGCCTTTAACAAATACAAGATATTTAAAAGTTCAACAGATACTTTGCTACACTATTCAAACCTTGCAATAAACACAAGTTTCCATCAGAAACTTCACTCCCCTGACTATTAATGAAAAAAGTCATCTTTGTGGAAAAAATCCAAGTAAGCAGACCTGTTAATTTTGCTTTTTTTAAACTATACCTTGTGTGCTACCAAAAGATTTTTAGAGAATCTTAAGATTGAATAAAAACCTTGCAGTTTAAAAACACCTTTCTGTTGTTCTGTTCTTTATGTGTCTTTTCCCTCATCCATACCCCTATTAAACATGCCATTCCCTGAGTCTTCAGTTCTTCACTATATACTTAAGAAGGGATTCAAACATGCATTTATCCATGTTGCTGAGTGGCAACAGGGATCTTAAAAAAGCCTCTGAAGATGCACAGTAAGGTCACTTCAATATGTGCCAAGAGGAAAAAAAGGGGAATGAATAGATCCTGAGAAGTTAAAGATTCCCAGTTACACTTGCAAAGAAAAGCAATGAGCTTTCCAACTGTGTGGGTCCTAAGCCACCCTGACAGTCAGGAGCCAGAGCAGCCCAGTGAGTAAATGGAAATCTGAAAATTTTCAAGGGGAACTATATAAATACTTCGCTTCCACCCCTCATACTCCTCCTTGCAAAGGATTTAATAGCACACAAACCACTCCTGAACAGAACCGAGCAGACATCTGAAGAGGTTTTTGTACACATTTTATTTGCTGAGTTTGGATAGCATGCATCATTGTACAGCACCGGTAGACAAGTCAGTGAAGCACACAGCTCTTAGGAACTTGTACTGTGGAATGTCTCCAAAACCATTACCCTCTCCCCCTCCACTCCAGTATGTAACACTAGCTGAAGACAAGACAGACACACATCAGGGCAACTTCCTTATGGCTACAAATACTCATAGCAGCGACTTTTAAAGGAGGGTTTATTAAATCAAGTCATTGCACTTGGGTCATTTATTGCTATAGCGAACAAAGGCCATTAAATAACAAACACCTTTCACTTGTGGCTTTAACTGATTGTCTTGTTCTGTTCATCCTCTACAAGCTCTCACACAGGCACCATTTCTGCAGAGCAACCCCTTCCAGGATTTGTTTCGTGCTCCAATCACAGTGAAGAGCTTGTACAACAAAATTGGGTACTCCATTAGGCTCGATTCTTGTTTTTCATCATCTGCTTTACAGGTATGAATTCCAGGCAAGAGTTTAGTGTCTGACGAGAAGCACATGATTCCTCAATTCATTTGTGATGCACTTGGGCAATTCAAAGTTAAAAGCATTAAGAGTGAATCAGTTTATTAGCAATTTGACTAGCAAATATTACTCAATACCTGCATAGTGTATTAATCAGATTTCAATCAGATTTCACGAACTATTTGAATCAGTAATAGATAAACATCCCCCAACTGACTTTTTGACATTTATATTTTATGACACATCAACCGTGGAAGAAGTACACTCTCAAGAAGTAACACTTCCATGTCACTTGAACAAGTGACATGCTGAATAATTACTGTATTTATGACTACTCCCATGAAGAGAAGCTTAATTACTTCCTTTTATTGGTGAAGTTGCCAAACTATGTGGATTGTTTTTGTCTTTTAATTTATAGCAGACCTAAAAGAGATGAGCTGATTACCAACAGAACTAATGCATTTGACTGGCTTTCTAAAGCTGTATGGTTTTTAATTCTTTAATCAGACAAACACAGCAATAAATATTGTCTCCCATCACTTCGCATATTATTTGTGTATTATTCTGGTGCAAGTTTTGAGCCCAGGGGTTAAAGATAATGGTAATCCATAAGATCTCAACTTCTTTTCCATAAAGTAATGACACCATCTTGGACACCAGCACAATGATGTCAAAGCAATTGTTCCAATCACTCATTAAAATACAAAGATGTTACTAAGTTTAGAGGTATGCAATATACTGAGAAAGTTTATGGCATAAATATATAAATATGGAGAGCTTTTGAGAGTATCAAAGTTCCAAAGGGATTTATTTGGAGATATATTATAAACAAAACCTGACAATTATAAAAACAGATCAAGATGCATATTGAACCACTAGAAAGACTGATGACTTCAGAAACACAGAAGTACAGATGCTGTGACTTAAGGTTTACTCTTTCATGCTGTATACTGTAATATTTTAGGCACAACAGGTTGAGTTAAGACTGGACTCTAGCTTTGTTTCTGTATTCCTTGCTTTTTGTGGTTTTAACAGTTAATTTTATCATGATTTCACAATTCAGTCCTAAATCCCTTTTTAATCCAATAGTGCAAGTGACAAACCGTTCTGCTGAACTACTCAGATTAGATAATTCAATCTCTCTACAATGCATAGAAGTTTCACCTGCTTCATTGCACTAACAAATTCCTATCTCATTACTCGACTTATGAACAGCATAGTATTAATATTCTCACTGCAGACAGGCACAACAGCATAACCCTGGGTAAGACTGCCAAAATTATACAAATATCATATATTCCCTTTTGCATGTCGGGGAAAAGTAGTGACTACAATTACGATACAGTTATTCCATCCCTTCCAACAGACTATTTTACAGATTAGTTGCAAAGACAAATCACCCTATTTATAGTATAGATCTCTTTAAAAATTAAGCTACAGGTATTCAATAAAAATCTATTAAGAATTCCTTCTCCTTTCTATACAGATTCAGTAGTATTTTCAAGCAAACCAAAAAAATAAGGTCTGCAATTCCAGCACAGTAAGAAATAAGGCCTCTTTTATATTGGCAAAAAAATTACACCATTATTCTTTTTTGTTTTCTTATTTCTCTGAATATAAGACTATATTCCTTTTTTTTTACTATATTTTTTCTTTAAGACTGTAGAACACCAGCATCCATTATAATGAAATAAGAGTCAGTTCTCCTTGTGTTCAGCTTTGAATTCCTGGCGAGTTAAAAACATTGAGTCCATAGCTGTCTCATGTAGACATCACTGCTTTCTTCAATTTTTCTATTTCAAGCTGAAAAATGGACATTTTGAAAAGAAAGTCAGTATTAAAGTACCTATAAAGTCTTCAGAGCTTTCACCAAAGTTATAACCTTTACATTTCAAAGACACTTAAGCATTGCACCATAAAAGCATTTGACAGCTCATTATTTACAGCTGATTTTGTACCACTCTATTGCTAAACAAACAGGAATTTAAAATAATTAAAAATTTGAATACAGTTCTGGTATAGTGTTTTTAAAATAAAAAAAACCTGTCTGTTTTATAAATCAGTTTATCTGGATAAATTCTCTCTGAAAAAAGCAGTCAGAGCTGGGTTATTTAATCACTTGACACGTCCCCATGTAATGCTGCACCATCACCTCAGAGGAACCTCCTAAAACAGCCTTCATGCAGAACACTGCCTGGACTGATTTGTATTTCTACAAATGGACTTAGAGGAAGTTACCTCCTCTTCATCTCCACTGCACATTTAAGGCAACTTCATTGTTTGCTTTAGAGACACATTGAAGAGAGACTCACCAGAACTTTCTCTCATGTGTCTCCAGTAGCTCTGTAGCCAGTAAGATGTACTATTTCACAAATAAAATGCCCTTTTGTACCAGACTGAAATAATTCCCTACAATAAGCTCATCCTATTAACTACTTAATGCCATCATATTGCAGGTAGTGTTCTGCATCAGTAAATTGAGGAGTGGTGTTCATTCATAAGTAAATTTTTCAGATGCATTCTGTTCTTTCGGCAAATCATCCACACAATATTTAAACAATTCATCAATATTTTAGAGAAGTTTACTTTTGCCCTGTTTTTCTTTTGATTACCTAAATTAAATAGGTCTTTCAATCTTATAAATGCAAAGTATTAACTATCTCTCTTGGAACTTGTCCAGCTGGACATAATTTTAACAAAGAGCAGAATCCAGCAACACTAAACCAAACTCCCATTCCAACACCCACACATATTGTTACAAATAATATTCCAGAAAAAGAAAGCTAAACTTGGATCTTCTCTATACATCCAACCGCCTCATGAGGCATCCATTCAATCACAAACTAAAACAGCAACACAAAAAGAGACTGAACAGGTTTGTTAAGACTTTCCTGTGAGATCAAATCCCAGAACAAAGCCTAAGCACCCCTAAACTACTCCTGCCCTCCCAAAGTGGTAACATTACCTCCAGATTGCTTCGCAACAGCTTCTCTTCTTCCAAATCCTTCTTCAGTTTTTCCAGTTCTCTCCTAATAGCAGTTAAGAGAGAAATAGAAGTTAGAAGGGAAAAAGAAACTTCACATTACTGAGGACAGGATGCACAGGCCTTGTTTAAATTTTACAAGTGGAATTCACATAACCAGGCACATGCCCACCAGTGAACTGTTACTCACGTCTATTGGACAAGATTCCACCATCCCTCTTACCTATTGCTATTCACCTATCCCTAATTTTTAATCCCAATTTTAAGGAGGCTACTTAAAAGTTTGTGCTGTTATTTAATCAGGAAAGTTGAATTTAAGCTAAAATAATCCAAAATAACCTGGCAACCTCTACACAGAGAGCAAATTGCTTAGAATAGAAGGTTCCCACCAGTCATGTCAATACTGCAAGTACTTGTGCACAGTGTTACACACAGCCTGAACATGTACTTATGTTACTACCACAAAAAATTAACTACTTTTCCTTACAATGAAAGCACAAACTGTTTAAGAAATACTTTCAAAAAGATGTAATGAATGCAGGAGTACACTGTAGTAGGCAAAAAATGTGTACAAATTCCAAAGATACTCTGACATCAAATTTGTATGTATTTAGGACATTTAGTAGCATCAATTTTGATAGAAAATATCTGAATGTATTAATACATTTTTAGCATAGAATAGCTTTCTTATTTTAAAGTCTGGCATTAAAGACATTTGTAAGGTATCTAAACAACATCTTTGCAATTTGAAAAAGGAAATATTTACCCATGTTCTTTCTTCAGTGCGTCTACTAAACCCATTAAATCGTTAATCTGAGTCCTGAGCTCTTCCACAGAAATTTTTTCATCATCTGTTTCTCCTTTAAGTTGGAGGTCTCCAGGTAAAAAGTCGAGTATGACAGAATTTGGTCTCTGAGATGAAGGTGGAATCAGTGGGCTGAATGCAGATGGCTGAAAAAATAAATCAGTAGAAAAGTAAGAAGTGAAATCTTTATGAACGGAACACTTATAGCACACAGGTTGTACCAGGATGGGAGCTAAACATACATAAGTTCCCTTAATTTGCTACCTAAAAGGTAAAAAAACAATGTCTAGTTCAAATAGGTAACTGGAGTACATGAGATAGTTACTTTATACAGCTCTTAATTAATGATTTACCAGAGGTTCCTGTAGTCACTAAAAAAAGTACTCACACTGTAGTCCTCTACACTTAAAAAAAAAAGTGATTTAATGGATCCCACTGGATCATTATAAACAAAATTTTGTGCACTTTGCTGATCTGCTCGGTTGTTCTGTCAGGAGACTAAAGGCTGAGCAGACAAGGAACTTATTTGGGAAATACCACCTGACACAACAGTTCTCATCAGACCTCCTGCACTTTGTAAATACAAATGAACTTCAATACTAAATTTCTTACTATGAACTTTATACTAAATGACACAGCTCACTTGTACTTAAATACAAGCACTGGCATTTAGATGGTTGCATCAACCTGTACTGGAAATGCAAGCAGGATGAACAGAACACCAAGCTGCCTGGTATTCCTCAGGCTCCATGGTATCATCATACCTTCTTTGTTTCAGCTGGCTTTGGTTTGGCACTTTCTTCTTCTTTCTGCACCTTCAAATTTTTTTCTGGACCCGCATTTTGACTTGCCTGGTAAACCATTCACAAAGAATGAAAAGGTTTTCAGAATTTAAAAAACCAAAATTTAAAAGTAAATTTAAAAAAACCCCGAAACTTTCACGTTTCTAAAAACGAAAATGCAATAGTAAAGGGGAAAACCAAGTAACTAAACTGAAATTGCTAGACTAGCAGACTTTTCTGTCCCTGACAGTCAGAATTTTCCTTCCCCACATTCAGCTGAATGTAAATCAAACACAGGAATCTTGGGCAGGATTTTCAAGCATATTTGCAATACTTAAGTCTGTGATGCTTTTGGGAGCCTGTAGGTGCTTCCATAAAACACAAACGGGCAGTAACTGTAGATGGCAACTGGCATGACTGAACTATCCAACATCCAGTGACAAAAACTGATTTCAAGGACTCTGCACCACCTGCTTCTCATTGTCTGCCAACCTCACATCAGCACTACGATCACAAGTCCCACATTAACACAGCATTAAATTACAAATTTATAGTGGCCAATTGTCAAAGTCACTAAAGACACTTTCAGACCTGTGTGTATGTACAACACCTATTTCACCATCAGTGATGCCAGAAGAGTTGAGTATTTCCTGCAGCAACACTCCATGGAACAGAAAGATTCCTTCGGCTGCAACACAGTTCCAGCTGTTTCTCTTACGTTCACTTCCCTGCTGGGAATGGATCTCCCTCCACACAAAGCCTACAGGAACTGAACCTCTGCAGCATTTTGCTCTCACATAAATGGCTCACAAGACTGTTCCCCAGTGCAGTCCTGTTTCCTGGGAAGTCAGTTTGTAGTTCCCTACTAAGAGAACAGCCCCAAAATACTCACAGGACTACTGCTATTGAAACGGGAAGGCAGCCTCCTACCAGGCATCTTGGGCCGGTTCGCGGTCGGGTGGGACAGGTTATCTGAGGTAGCTATTACATCATCAAAGCTTAACACATCTACGAAAAGATGAAAACAGACACCACCATCAAGACCAGAAAGTTTTGCCGTGCTCTTTTTATCACTTTTTTCTAACTTCAGACACAAAAAAAGAATTATCAGAATTCTTATTGTTTTGAGGATTTTCAGCAATAGAACACATGAGATATTTGAAACAACTGCATGACTTTGACATATCTGGGAAACTGTATTTTCCCCCTTGAAAGAATTAAGAGTTAATTCAGCTAGGACTTAAATTCAAGTTAATTCGTGTGAATAGAAGAAATGCTCTAGCAACATAGCAGCATCTGCAGAAAATATATTTTTTACTTTTTCTAAGAGCTGCCATATTCAACTACTTGAGAGCATATTTTCTTGTCACTGTACTTGCACGAAAGGCATGAAAATGAAAGTTTAGTGACGAAAACAAAAATAAAAGCAACATGGTAAAGTACATACTGGTGTACTCCACACGTTGGTGAAAGCCAACAAGACATTAACTGCACCTATTTCTGTGCAGGGGAGTTTTTTCATATACAGTATCTAAAGATAATACACAACTTCATAAAGTCTTTAATAAAACATTTCAAAACTCCACTCTCATACTTTATTAAATTACACAGATCTCTTTGTTCATTAATCTGTTTATGCTCACAGCTCTAGGTAAACTCTCAGATCAGCAGAAATGTTTTATGTCCTCTTGGAAGAGGCAACTTCAGGAAAAAAGTTGTTAATAGGAAGAACTGACCACAACTAGTCTTAGTAACATAAGCATTTCACCTAGTTACCAACAGGACTTAACCTTTTCTCCACAAAAATAAATATACTTACCTGGCAACAGATATTTAGTGAGATTGAGATGTGTTTTTTATTTCAGCATTGAAATCAGATTACAGTTATGATATATAATTTACAACCCAAATTCATCACTTAGTCTATAGACTGTAACTAAAATGCCACACAGTCTTTAGTACAGGCACCACAAACTACATTCAAGATTTTGGGTTTTATTTTCTTCATGACCTCTGATTCTTACTTGACATTATGATTTAGTAAACAGAACCTAGGATATCTCTTTTCCTACATGCCCATTAAAGGTCAGATAAGAAAAAAGCCTTGGGTACAACTGAGCCAGACCATTCATACCCCTTCCGTGTCTGGATGACTTAAAATCATCTGATTAATGCAAGTTTTACTCACACATTGTCAAAGCTAATTTATACCTGTAGGTACTAAGTTTTCCACTGAATGTTTTAATTGATTTTAATGTGTTCTCCCCATTAAAATCCTTGAAGGCCTTAGAACATTCAGCTCTTTTGGAGAGCCCTGATCAGACCTACTTCATCACCCATTCCTTTAGAGCACTGTTACCAATCAGTTTTGCTGCTTTTTACTTCTATTCAAGAGAATGTCAAGACAGTCTTTTGCAAACATGCAATTAACACCTGCAATTAAACAAGCAGGGGAGAAAAAAAAAGAAGGAAGAAACAGAAGAGTGATGAATGGCAAGCGGCTGACGGAAAAGAGGATGAGGGAGAAATAAATGAGGAGGGATTTCTGTTCTGGTCTGTGCCAGTAAAATATTTAATTTAATGCATTGCAAGCAACAGTGACCATGGGTCATCCTCATGGTCTTTACTCAATTGTCAGTAATCCCAGAGTAAGAACCTGTCAGAGTCAGAGAGTGGGTTGGGTTGGAAGGGACCTTAAAGATCACCTCATTCCACCCCCTGCCATGGGCAGGGACACCTTCCACTAGAGCAGCATGCCAAAGGGCAAATTAGGATTTATGTTAGTTAGGTATCATTAAAAAGGTAACAAGAAAAACATTTATGCCTTTTTCCCTCATGTCAGTAATTTCTGACTTTAAATGATCCTTCTTTTGTCATTCCACAGAAATGACAAATCATTTGGCACAAAATTTAAGTAAGAATTAGAAATTTATTTGCTACTATGACTGTAATGCCAATCCTGTCTCCACAAACAGTAAACATCAGGCATATTAAGAATACTGAGAATATACTAAGGAAAATGTAAAGTTCAGAAAAAAAAAATCACAGTATTTGACAATGCTTGAAGCTGTAGACTGCCACAGTCCTGAACTGTGTATTATTTAAATATAGATGGTGGGGTGACACCAAAGCCAACGATTTTTTTCCATATTTCTAAGAGCTTGTAAAGGAAATTGTTACACCTGAAAGAATTGCTCAGCATTAAGATTTTGCCAGCAGATTATGGTCAGAGGGAATTCTGACTGCACTTGAATTTTTGTTTCTACTTTTCCAATTTATTGCTTTGGTATAGGGAAGAAATTAAAACACGGGTTGGTGAGGATTGAGGTTTGGGTTTTTTGGTAGTGGTGGTAGGTTGATTGGTTTTACTGTGGGCTTAGGGAGTTTATTTGTTTGTTTTTCTTTGTAAACAGCATTTTTAGTTATTTTAGAGAAAATTAAACCAATAAACCATTAAACCAATATAGATACTGATGAAACCCACTGAAAGATCCCAGTTTACACCCATTTCAATCAATAAAATGATTTATCAATTAAGATTTTTACAGACAGCCTGTGAGCACTTGCACATGGAAGTCCCACCATAGTGCCAAAAGAGCAGTACCACACATCTGGGGATACTCTGGGTCAAAAAAGGACTTCATGGCTGAGCAAGAGCACCTTTCTTTCTAAGAAGATAAGCTAAGCTTAAAGTTACATACGATGGACTATTAGAAATGTCTCTTCTGCAAGCTTACCATGGATCCACCACAGAGCTGTTAGGGGCTTTGACAGGTACAATTAATGAGAGGTTTTGTTAAGATTTGTGAATGCTTCAAGTGCATTCATAGCAGTTTGTCTTAAAAAACCTTCACAAAAAGAAGCAAAGCTGAAGGGTGGCTGAAGAAATTACAGTTCCACCATCTCATGTGGCTGGGGTTTAAATATCCATGATAGAAGTGAAACGTATCCAATATTTTAGAAGACAAGAACTCACATTAATCTGTGGAGTAAAAAGATGGCACCCTTTCTCCTATTACTCATCTTGCTGAGATTTCACTCCACAAATTTAGGGGACAGATACAAGCTATAAAATATTTAAGTGCCCAAAAGCTTCAGGATTGTGTTATTTGTGTGTGCAGAATGATAAAGCCATTCAACCTACATACACCAGACGTGCTAAAGGTACTGAACACATTTCACTACAAACAAACACTAAGTTTGGCTTATCAATAGCTCAACTGTAATTTTTTTCTTATTTTTAGTCCCCACCAGTTTCTAATGGAAAAGTCTATTTAAAGTAACTTCTTTAACAGCTAAGGAAAACAGGCATTCAAACAAACAAAAAAAGTGCATTTTTAATAGAAACCCCAAAATTTCAGAACCAATAATTGCAACTGAAAACCATGCTCATGATGTTAAGAAGAGGATATGTGTATGGAATAAAGCATTTGGATTTCCTTAGAGATTGTTATCTTACCAAAATGGAGAAGGGTAGGGTAATTTCCTGACACGTAAGAAGGGAAACATGGCAAACAGGATAGGAAACAAAATCTGGAAAGAAAAGTCAAGGAGAGGAATGTCTAGAAAAAGATTCTGAACAAAAAAATTATTTTACAAAGCAGGAAAAAGAAACATTTGTAGAAGAAACAGAATCGCTTTACATGTTCAGTATGCCAGCATAACAGCTTTAGTCTTTTACAGTACTTGATTCTAATCAAAGAAACATTTATGCAATTTTTCAAATAAAGCTTCAAGAGGAGTTATTTCAATGTGATCAATGCTTCTAAATTGTTTTGATTATTTGTCCTTATCTGATGGCTGGGGACCTAATTTTGGCATGGGGTGGGTTGGTTTTTTCCTTACAGAATATTTACAGCTTCTCCTTATGCTAAATTGAAAGTGGCTCAACCTACACCACGCTTCATGGTCAAACTAAGTTGCAAAAAAACCAGGACCCATATTTTTTTAAAAATTGGTTTTCTAAAAATTCACCTACCTCAGGATCATAATCGAAGAAGGGGGAATGAATTAAAAATAAAGACCCTGGTAAAGCAGTTGCCAGCCCCAGCCATCCGTTTTCCCTCATATTTTATTAATACCTATTCTAGTTATTGTAAGATTAAAGAGTCTTAAACTTTAAAAAAAAAGATGTTTGGACTTGTATAAAGTTTTATATAACCTTGGGTGCACAGGGTATTATGTCTTTAGCAGCAGAATATATACAGAGAAACAGACCATGAGATTCGTTACATTTTACTGGTAGGAGTTCAGATCAGTCCCTTTTCACAAGAGCGGTAGAAGTGACTTATGCAGACTGTTCTAAGGAATGTCAGTTTGACAGAACAGAGGACTTCTGAAACGTTCCTTCACCAGCAGCTCCTTGACCCTGTAAGTGCTACAGCCCCACATGAACTGCCTGAGCCTCCTTTGCTTGCTGTGCACCAAACAGAGCTGACCTGACCTCACCCATGAGCCTGTTGTGAACCCCTGTCCTCTGCCCCATCCAGGTAATAAAATCTTTCATTTCTCTGTAAGCCTGTAAGAACTTATGTTAGCAAAACAAAATTTATAGACTTTTTTTTTCTAAATCTGTGTAAAATTATTTTTTCTATCACAAAATATTCTGAGTTGTAGTATACACAGGAATACCTGATAGCACAGGTACTATGTTGCCACCCTGGTTATTAAAGAGGTCAAAGTAACTGAATGTAAAGGAAAAAAAAAAGATATTCCAGCTGATTTCATAGGGAGTTTTTCCTGAGGTTAAATGACACTGTGCTATACAGTAACATATCTGGCACAACCCTAGAGATAACCACAGAATTTACTGTACTAGCTAGATAGCCAATAATCATAGAATGGCTTGGGCTGGAAGGGACCTTAAAGATCATCACCTTCCACAGGTGATGCTCCAAGCCCCATCCAACCTGGCCTTGCACAATTCCAGGGATGGGGCAGCCACAGCTTCTCTGGGCAACCTGTGCCAGGGCCTCACCACCCTCACAGTAAAGAATTTTTTCTAGTATCTAATCTAAAGTAGTATAATTTCTGTATTAAAAACATATATGAACTAACCTTTCCTCATAATAAAGCATTTACACTCGAAAGCCATATTTTAACATGCTCAATGAAAAAAAGCCTCAAGTATTCTTTTCTATTCATAAACTGCTTCAGTTCTTTAAATGCTTTTTTTTTATCTTCCAGATGAATTTATTATACTTTGGACCAGCTACTCTACAACCAGAATATCATAATTTGTCTTAAAAAATAAATAAACATATTTATAGTATTTTTAATTTATTATTACTAAAATCTTTTCTGAGATGGAAAGTTGCATTTGAGATATACAAGATGAACACTGCAGCTATAATTCACTACAGCTTTTTCTGAAGTGGTTAATCATAAAATAAAAATAATTTAGAGCTTAGAAAAATATGCCCACAGCAGCTGATCCCTGCCTAAGTGACACACAGAAGTCTGGCATCAGTTGCACTGTCAGTAAAGGGCTAATGGTATCAATACAGTAGCTCAGAGATTCTGATCATTAAATGTGGGTGCTTTAACCCCTCTCAAGGGTTTCACTGGATATATTTAGAATTAAAGAAATGCCAGGTTTGGCTCAAGGTGCATTAAGCAAAGCCATAAGCATGCTATTTAAATGTACAATACTCCGTGCTTTTTTAAGGCCCAAATTTAAGGTATGATAAAGTCAAAATCTAGAATAGCTCTGAAATAAATCACAGGAGACCGAAGGTAATGGCATTACTAAGAATTCTCAAGTTAGCTAGAAAAGCAAAGTTATCTGAACTGCAAGAGCAGAACAAACTGAATCAGCCATTAAGAAAACAACTTCATAAAAACTCAAGATAAAAGTGGCAGCAAAAAAAAAAACAAGCTTTCAAATTAGAAGAACAAACCATTATCTCTGTCTCCCTTCCTGCCCACTGTCACAACCCAGATCTCAGCAGCTACCTGCAAATACCCTGCTGACATCTGTTCACCCCTCCTGACTCTTACCTTTAGCTGCCTACAGCACCTCTAAAAGAATACAGAGGCAAAAATGCACTCAGCGGCATTTTGTGCAAATCACTCAAAAAGCTTATTCCGACCCTGTGAAACACAGCAATCCAAACAGAAAGGCCCAAAAGAGCATTTCATTTCTTACCTGATTCTTTAGAGCTCTTTACCACAAGTGAATCTACCTCTACTGATTTTGGTCTGAGTGGCAATGGTTCAGAGTCTAACTTTGGTTTTGCTACTGGCTCAACTTCAGATTTTGGTCGAAGAGTAACAACTTCTCCATTAGTTCTGTGGTGAGAAAGAAAAGACAAAACACACCTAGTCAAGAGATAAAATAGTTTAAAAGGGAACATACCAAGAATTAGAAGCAAACTGAAAAATCATAGTAGATTTTGTCACTTTCTAAAGCTTTGTTTTAAAATCAAGGCTTTTGGAGATCAATTCTATTCCTATGAAAGCCAATTCTTCTGTTCCAGCTCTTGCAGAGCTGTCAGATGTGCACAAAACCCATGTGAAAATAACCCAGAACTTTTACTACAGGACACACTATGGCATTTCAGTCCAAAATATTACACTGCAGAAAACAGCTGAGCTGAATAACATTTTCACTAATACCTCCTGAAACAATTCAGAAACTGACTCCTTGACATTAAAGACATCTTCCTGTACAGGAAAAAAGGCTGACAAGAAAAAGTTATTTCTTAGAATAGAAATGTAGAAAAAGCTACCTTGTAGCTTTTGTTCTACCATGCATTCCTTCTCTATCTGCTCACATCATTCACAGACAAAAAAACCCCAAGAACAACAACAACAAAGATCTAAAGTAGTAAAACACCCCCACCAAAATAAATAAAAAAGAAAGGGCAACATTTTCCTTTACAATTCTTGCCATCACAAACCCATGCTGACCAGGCCTGATCACCTGGTTGGCCTGTACATGTCATACATAAACTGTGTCCCTTTCATTAATTCATCTCCCAAAGCCCATATTTGTAAGTTTTATTGCAGTAGAAAAAGAGACAGCAGCCTGATCTTCCTAAAACAATGTTAAAAACTTTCAGACATTTAAATATCTCTAAAATTTAAAGGTTTCAACTATTAAAGGCCTACAGCTTATTACAGACCTCTATTTAACTGCACATGTGTATCCCTTTAAAGCAACAAGCATTTTCTAAGCTGGAAGAGAATATGACTTGTGGTTTAAAAAAAAAAATCTTTACTTGGGAAAGTCTCCAAAATACCAAGTGAATATAACACAATTCTATACTGCAAAGGTATTCAAGGTGCAAGCTCTTTGATGTGGCAGCTGTCTGCTTTATTTGCACAAGGCCAAGTGTATCACAACCTCCCTTTCTCATGGTTCTTTAAAGCCAGCTGAACATCCCAAAGGGACAGTTACCCGACAGCAGTTTGTTTACACTTCTGGGTAAGGGCCTAGAAATTACTTTGATGGAAACAGAAAGGAAAATTCTTTGTGTGGAAGATTGTATGGATGAAAAGTTAGTCTAAGCTTCAAAGTCCTGAGGAAAAAAAAAGTGGATCTAGAAGAAGTATGTGTCCCTATTTATGCAGTAACTCAACTGAGAAGGCTCAAGAGTAGAGAATCTGAATGTCGTAAGTGCTTCCTTCCCCAGAAGCAGATGTGAGCCACAGTGAGTACCTTTAGCACAGCTTCTACCTGTGCTCAGTTCTTCCCTTCCATCGGTCTTACCCTATACAATGTTCTCAAGCCTGGAACACTGAAGCAGCTCAAATTTCCATGTTTTTTTTCAACACAACAATAATTCTCAAGGGCCATGCCTGCATTCTTTTACTCCACCCTGTTACTGTAGCTACAGCAGCCCCCAGATGAGCAACTTCATCTGCCCCAGGGTCAGTTATGCTCTAATACTGACTCTGAGATGGATCCAATGTCTCAAAGGATTTGAAAGGTCAAAGTTCACATTAACAGAGACTTGGAGAACTAAGATACTGACAGGTGTAAGGCAAAACTTATCCTTGCATCCTTTTCACACTTAAAACACACATTTCTTCCCACCTCGTCCCTGAAGAAAGATTAAGCAACAAATCAAATCAAATCCAATCCACTTGGTGGCTGCAGTTGAAGTCATACTGACTTGGATGCAGATGATGGCAGACCAGGCTTGTCCGGACGTTTTGGGTGCAGGAGCCCTGCTCTCAGTAAGCTGTTGGTCTTGCTTGGAGGAATAGGCTTCTTGGGTGGTACTTGAGGAGCTTGTGGCTTCAAAGGCTTCTGATCCAAAGCTCCTTTTTCATCTGACAAAGTAAGTCACATTTTAAAAACCCCATGTTGCCTAGAATTCTTACACTGCTAATCAATTAGAAAGCAACTGCTGTCAGAAATACCTCCTCTGAAGATCAAAATGAAAAACAGATAGGTAAGTGTCTTAAATGATACCTTATCAAAACACACAAACTACTTACCTGAGCTCAAAAAGATTTATCTTAGAGTAAGATAAATGTTCCTACTGACAGTAAACAGTAGTAATAAATTATGGATTCACATTACTGCACTGCAAATGACAGCTAAGAACCAAAAATCTTTGTACTGCTTTGTCTCTTCTATGAATTCATTTGACTTCCTTTTAAAGAGGTAGGGTTTTTACTTTGTTGTTACTAGACTTCTTACACACACAAGCAGCACAATTTATCTACAGAGAAAGGGGGAGGGGGGATAAGAAATGAGTTTTTAACTGAATAGCTGAATTCATTTTATTTAAAGTCTACCTTCCTACAAATAGATAGAAATTAGGTATGGATAATAAAAAAAAGTTGTATTTATTTGTCCAATGACTGCATGATCTAATTGAATCCTGCCCAGAGGAGCTGACATACAACATATGGGACACTGAAAAATTCAAGCTGCTTCACAAGCACTACTTGAATACATTTCAACCCATGTGTCCTAACTCCACCCTGTGGGATAGCCAGAGCAAATCTTCTACTTTTTCCTGTAAAACCATGCCACAGTTCAGTATACACAAAGTACTGAGGATTTTAAAAAATAATTGTTAGGTTATAGCAAGGGGTTACAGTTCTTTACAGTTACTGCCCTTATTGGGCAGTAAATCAGTAAACTGGGATGGAGAGAGTGACCTTCAGCTTTGATTCTCCCCATCCTCCCCTCCTGTGATTTGCTTTTAACCAAGTATTGATCTGGTGTAAAATGTTTACATATGCTATGGATTCGGGAGCAGGGTTGGGTATTTGCTTCAGCTCCATGCCAGCAAAGTGCCTGAACTGCCAGGTCTAGGACTGATTTCCTCTGGAAAAGTCCTGCAGCCACTGAGCATCAGCTCTTCAATCCTAAAAAGGGGAACAGACCAATTTTCTTTCCCAGGAATATTGGGAAGGAAACAGATCCTAGAGATACTTCTGCCAAAAGCACTGTCCAGAGGCAGAACTGTCTTCCTGCTTTGGGACACTTGAACATCAGGAGGAGATACGAGCAAAAACCCTGCAGTGGTTGGTATCTCCTTGCAGTCTCTCAGCACCGAGTTCAAAACCCAAGATGCTGCAGCAGTGGAGGGATTGGCCACACGGTGGGGCTGCCTGCCCCGTGCAAAGCAGCCCATGGGCAGCGCCAGCCACTCCTGCCTCCCCACCCACTACACAACATTTCCACTTTCAGACACCCAACACCCACCAGGACTAGCTGCAAATCAATTGGCTTTATTGAAGCTCTGCTGAGCACAAGTTGAGAATTACCCGTTTTGCTTTTAAAAAGAAGTGAGTTCATAAACAGGGCAGAAAAAATGCTCTCATCGAATCCTGTTCCTGAACTCGAATCTGTCAGTTCTCCTTTCCAATACTCCCACTCAAAGTCTGAATATAAAAAATGTCTACAGCAAAGTGGAAAAAGTTAATACCAAAGGCCAAGGTTCACCATGAGCACAGAAACTGGGCATTTCTGCTGGACCAAATGACATGTCTTTTTTGGATTTTGCTCCTCAAAGAAAGAGTGTTGGCTAAAAATGAGCAGTTTAGTAATGGAAATAAAGATACAAATCTGAAGACATTTACACTGGACAAAAATTTCTACACAGCACCACTAAGTGTCCTTCACTATAAATACAGGAATACTTAAAGAAACACTACTTTTAATTTTTGATCAATTTTTGATTGCAATTAAAGGCAGAATTATTAGTCTCCCAATAGGCATTAAAAATGGCATGGATTGATAGCTTCTGATTAGAGCTCCTCAATTAATTTTTTTTTCTGAGAACTAATTACAGAACAATTTCATACTTAATGAGATTAATTACTAGTCTTAAAATGGCTATTTTTCCACAAGTAAAACTGCACTGATAAATAGGCATATCTTCCAGTAAAACACTAGTGCTATCTAAAAAAGTAACTTTTATGACCTGATCTGCAACTGAATAGAGGCCAAACTTTTCCTCCACCATTTCCTGTAGCTCAGTAAAGGAGGGTTCTCTACCTTACGTACTTTTACAAAAGCTTTCACATTCCTATGTATTTGGGATGGTGTTACTCAGTATTTTTTCCTATATACCTCCAGGAACAGTTGAGCTCAACTACGCAAGGATTAACATTATACTCCAAACGGAACCAGTTAAAAATTAAACTTGCTTCAGTTCAGAAGAACTTAAAAAGAGCCAAGTGATCAGCATTTCTGGAATCATACAGTTGGTCTCAATTCACACCTGAAGATACTGCTCCAACAGATAAAATTTACTTGTTTGCTTACCTACAGAACAAACAGAAGTGACTTTAACAAGTAGTTTTCATATTCAACACCTGAGAAGGTTCCTTGTTTAAAAGGGGGTAATAAAAACTGCCCAGGGAAGCCAAGAAACCCATCAGCAGCCTCACTTGTAGAAATGCTGGTCAGCCACAGTTCACCATTCACAGGACAGAGTGGTTTTGTAATTTGGTTAAGCTGCAGTAACATCAGGATTTCTTCTGCAAGGCCCAACCAACACTTCTGTCTAAACTTCTCACTTTTAAACACAGTCAAACATTTTCACTTGGCAAGTTTTTCAAACACGGAAAGAAGCCTTTTAGAAATTTGTTTGGGTAACAACAGTAGCTTTGCCTCTGGAAAAAAGTCTCCTTTAAATTTTAAGAATAAAGCAGTAAATGTCTCCAAATTCAGTGAAACTTGAATGTGGAATATAGCAAGAATTACCAGGACAAGAAATATCTATTTCTGAGTATTGTGACTGTAACATCTATCTAAGGAGTGCTGTACCTGTTCTGTGTAGTTCTTTGAAAACATTTTTGATCAGACTGATTTTTGCCAAACATTGAGAAGCAGCAGTTAACCTTTCCCTTTCTAATAACTTACTACTGCTGCTCAAAACTGCAGCCACCGTCACAGAACCCCCTTTCATGCATTTAACAGTAACTATGTTATTGTGCAGTGCAATAGCCAATTTTCAGAATGTAATGCAATAATAAGAAATAAACATTTCAGTAGAGCGCAGATTCTAACCACTCCAAAGACATTTCTGTAACGTCACAGACATGACAACTTCAGTAGATGGTATCAAGAGAGTTTTATGATGGCTCCTGAACAGAGAGCCTATTGCCAGAGTAGCCAAGCCACCATGAAGAAAGTTGTCCTTACCTTTTTCTTCAGGCTTCAAAGGAAGGAATTTCTTCTCTCCAGTTGGCAATTCAGGTCTTGCAGCTGAATGCAAAAGCAAACCATAGACATTTCTCAAAGAACTTTAATTATCTTGGTCACTAACTAAAAATAAGACTCACACCAAATTGTGTCTTCTCTTTTGCAAGGAGTGTAATACCATTTCTAAACACTCATTTGAGCCCAGAAAATGGTAAGTCATTGTTAAAATGCTTCCCAAGTAGGATCCATCATAATTTTGAAAAATATACAGCAGCAGCAAAATATAAAAAGTATGAAAAGTAACCTCAAAGTGTGACTATGGGTGCATTACTAAGAAATAAAAAGCTACTTCTAAGTTTTCTTTTGAAGTCATGCACTGCTTCTGAATTTTGTATTTTCTCAGACCAGGATACATGTACTACATACCTGGACTTTTAACTGGAGGTGGAGGTTTCTTTGGCTTCTGCAAAATGAAAGGGAAAAAAACCAACATCAAACAAGCAAGCAAACAGATATTCTCTGTATCCAAGACAGCCTCATTTGTGTTTTGTTTTGCATACTGTAACATGGAGCTTGTTTACTTGCTGATTTCAAAGTATTTCACAAAGGAGGCAATCAATTCACAGACAGGAAACACAAAGACCTGGAACAATTCCTCTGATATCTCCCAGACAACCAGTTACAAAAATTTAGGAATAATATTCAGGTCTGTTCAAATGATATCACTGCTTCAGAAATGTTCATAAACAGAGGGGAAAATAACTAAAACCAAAGAATTTAATCTTTTTTAGTCCAAAGAATTTCTCTGATCACACTCATTTTAATTTCAATATGTAAACCACAATCTTTGTTAATACGATGCCAGTTTAAAAGAGTAACCAGGTAATTTTTTGAACCAAAAATGTTCACTTTCACTAAAAACAGATTTCTAAATTAAATATCAGAGGTATGGCTTCAATTAATTGACTTATAAATTACAAGTGTAAGAAAAACCAAATAGATGCTGGAAGCATCAGTCTCAAAGACTGCCGTTACAAGGAAAAACATTGATTTGAGCTTCCTTATCACTATAATTAAGTGGGAAAGATGGAAAAACTACGCCAGTCATTAAAATTTACCAAGTATCACAATGCAACAGTTCGTACATTAAAATGACTGTTTTGAAACAGTCTGATGCAGTCTTAAACTGATGCAATTGAAGTTGAATCTCTCTCCAGCTGAAAGAAGACTGGCACCTCTCAGGAGAGATCTCAACCACGCATCCTTGGAATGTGATTCCTGAAATCACTTTAGAAGGGGGGCCTTTCTGGTTGTATTAAGGACAAGATTTCCTGATAAAATTATACAAAAGCCTACAAAACCACTTTTTCTTCATCCAGGCACTGCTGAAACCATACAGGCTCAGTGTAACACAACCCCTCCAAAAATGCCTCACAGTGGGTATTTTTAAAATGGATGGATTTCACTTCTGTGCCCCTACAGCTATTGAATAAGCTCTTTTTAATGCAGCAAGATTTTATTCTAACATGTGAAATGTAATTAAGCAAGCAGGAGAACCCATATCCAATTTCTTTCTCTGGTTTCAGAGGACACAAAAGCAAGTGAGCTAAAGTAACAAGACTCTATTTTCTTTCTTTCCCAAAAAAGTAACTACATTATCCAGCTGTGCAGCATTGCTGCCTATACCAAAAACAATTCAACAGAGTTCAGCATCAACTTGCCATTATACACTTCTGGTCTGTTTTTATGAAGTCAGTATCAAATAGCTGATTATGATCACCAGCCATCCAATGCCCTGAACCTCAAAGCTGGTCAGTGCAAGGTGAATCCCTGTGCTGAGACACTGCACACAAAGCAGAACAAAGGATCAAAGCAAGGAAATGCTGTTTAGGGTAAAAGAATTGTTTTTTCCCTCCTCTGTCTAGGGAGCAACTCTGTATTGTGGAACAGCAACCCTGCCTACCCTCTCTTCTTGTATGTTACGGTATTTATGCCACTCTTGCACAGCTGAGAATCCATCTGAAAAGAAAATTCTGACTGGGGTAGGTAGGTTTCTGTGTATGTGAGACAACTCAGGATAAATGATAAATTAGTGACTCCTGACCTGGAGCTGAACCCATTCCACCTGGGGCAGATGTACATTTGTGAACTAACACAACCATCCCTCTTTGCTACACAAATGTGACAGAACCAAAACATCATACTAACCTCAATAAAAGAAAAATTTAAAATGAGGACCAAAATTACAAGATCGATGAGTATCACATAAAAACACGAATTTCTACAAGTTAGTGCATGAGATGGTGAAAAATTATTTCTAAATCCCCCACAAAAAATATCCTTCATATACTGCTGTCTACTGCAAGTTTTGACATGGAAAATCCCAGTCAGACCCAGAGGGGTCATTCAGCATTTTGTAATTACAGTTACTTAAGGACTTGAGATGGAAAAAAACCAACAGCTTATCTCCTTTCTAAGCAGTAAGGGTTTAATTCAGTAATCAGTAACACATAACACCATACTATCAGAACTATACCCTTTTCTAAATGACCTGATCATCCTCATTAATTAGAGTTCATCTCAAAAACATGCCTCACTTTGGTATTTATGGACAAGTTTAAACACAAAGATTAACCTTTACGTCTTTCTTCTTTGATACAGCTAAGTCAAGATAAAGTTAAAACTGCCACATTTTTAACATATTTAGCAGCATAACGCGCTGTGAACTCTTTCATTCTTTGAATTTGCATCAATAGTTTTTTGTGATACTAAACAATACATGTAAGAACTTACAGGGAAGTCTTTATCAGACTCTTGTATTTGAATAGCAAAGTTATCTGGGAAGACTCCTTCTTTGCCATTGAGCTCTCCTCTCCACCAGCCTGGCTCTCCAGTGTCCTAAAATAAACAACAGGTCATTTCAAACAACATTTACTTCTTCCCCAGAACAGATACAGTTACACAACGACTTTTTCCCTTTTACACACAACATAAAGTAATTGTTTGTCTCAAACCAGCCAACTTAGCAAGGGGAAACAGGTACAGATCAGATTGGGTTTGGTCAGTGTTTGTTTTCTAAAATGCAGAATGAAATTATATTACGTCATGTAAGATAAGGGTATAAGGATAAGATCTGCAAAGGGAAGGGAAGTACATAAACCCAGTTATGACCTAACACACAACATTTGATCTTCTCAGCTTCCTTGATGAACAAGTTATTCAGTAAACACTTCAAATGTTAATCGGCATGACACACAATTCTACTATATAAAAGTGATTCTGATGTGATAGACCAGGTCCACTGGTCTGAAAAGGGTGAAGAAGCAAAAGAATATACCCCACTGAGGAAAAAAATAACCATATTAAGACAAAAGAAAATAGAATAATGGAGAATTAATTCAGTGGCACAGAAACCCATTACATGATGTTACTGGATCAAGGCCTTTGTCCGTAACAGAAAGTATGATGTTATCAGAGTATTTTAGCAGCATAAATAACAGCTTTCCTCTGTGCCTCAGAGCCAAAAAAAAAATCACAGAATCCTACAATGATTTGGGTTGGAAGGGACCCGAAAGATCACCCAGTTCAAACCCCCTGTCATGGGCAGGGATGCCACTCACTCTGGACAACTCTTCTTTGCTTCACTTCGGACCAGTGTATGCTTGGGGTAAATTGGTTTAAAAAGACAAAGAGGCAAGAGATTGAGTGAAGATGGGGCAAGGGCTGCTGTGTTTACAAAAGGGCCTTCCATAACTACTCTTTTCCACTGTAATTATGATCAATGATGCTCATAATATCAATGATTTAATTCCATAAAATTAAAATCTTACTAAAGAAAAATGTGTTTTCTTCTGCAACTGGAAGTTGAAGGTGAAACTTTCCACTTTTTTTAGGAAAGCCATTATTCCTTAATATAGCTCCATATAAGATAACAAAAGAATGCATAGTGCAGAGAAATTAAGTATGGGGAGGGTAATTTCCTGTTTAGAACCATTTCTACAACAAGACGATCTATGAAGAAGGTGCTTTTAGAATTCAACACAAATTTTCATTCAATTAAATAACCATATTTCTCTAAACAGCCAGAAAGAATCATTAATTTCTGCATGGTTATTCTGAATCACTAGGGAAAAAGAACAAGTTCTGAAGGTAAAAGGGCTCTTTGCAAAGCTTTTCCATTTCCTCACTGAAAAGGCACTTGTACTGTGTGTACACTGATCCCACTGGCCTTTGAGGACTCCAAGATAATCTCCCACTCTGGAATGATCCTTAAAGTCATCTGTATCTCCAGCAAGTGCAGAAGCAAAGAATTGACTCTCACATGAGACAAATCAATCTACAGGAATATCTACTCCAACAGATCCTCCTGGTTTCTCAGTTCACACACGACCTCCCTGTACAAAATTCACCAAATCCATACAACAAATGGTCAGAGCAGACCAAACTTTCTTACCTTACTGATTATTTGAATAATCTCGCCTTCTTTAAAGCTGAGTTCATCATTTGAGCCTTCATAGGAAAATATTGTCCTGCAATATTCCTTGGCTGGAACAGAGGAGCACAATTAATCTGGATACCATGGGTATAACATTCATAGTAACAGCTCACCCATGCTGTCTGAGAGCTAAGAAATTCACACTATAATCACACTTTCCTTCTAGACCAGCCACCTGAGACTGCTTTATGAATGTTCAAATCACAAGAAAAATAAGATTATATATTTCTAGAGCAAAGGAAATAAATCTCTGAGAAGTCAGAAGTAGAAACATTTTTTTTTCAAAACAGCAACTTAGTTCAAGCCCTCTGATTTCAGAAGGAGAAAAGAGGAGTGAAAAGTGTAACAGTTAAAATTGTAACAGCCCACCTAACCCTCCCCATAGCATTTATATATTCAATTTTGAGCTACTTTAGACGAAAATGGTTTCAAGCTTATTACAGTGTACATGTATTTTCTCAAAATTGATCTAAATTTCAAATTTGCAATCCTAATTAAATACAGGCAGTTACTTTCAAGTAACATCCTTTATTAACATGCACAACGACAGAAATTTCAAGCAGCAGACTTCAGAAATTGTGCAGTGAAACCAAGTAACTGAAGCAAAGGCATTCCTTGGCTAAGCACCTGAAACCAGAGCTCATCTGAGCCATCAACTCGGTCACAGCCTCTTCTGCAAAAGCAGAAAGAGTAATTCTTTTCTTTCCATTTGGTACAGTTCAAAACTAATCCGTTTAAAATTGTGGTAACAATTCAGGTGAAAAAGCAAGAGGATTTGTTTTCCTTTCCCACACTAGCACAAAAACAACGAGAAAGGCCAATACACAAGGACATAGAATTTTTAACCCCAGCACATTTAAAATAATTTAGAAGATAAAAAGGTTGGATTCCTGTATCTGACACACTAAGAAAGAGGAAGCAAACAAAAGGGACTCTTTAGGTGCTGCCATAACCTATCAGGTGTTTGGCACTGACACCACAATGAGCAGCTGCATCACCCCCCAGTTAGAGCAGCACAACATCGAGTCACAGAATCACAGAATCATCTGAAAATCTTAATGACAGCCTTTGCTGGGTGGTAAGAGAATAAATGAGTGAGTTGCAGTCAAACCTTTTTGCTGTCTTGTATTTTGTTTAATCAAGATACCCATCTTTAGTTTAAAAATCCACAAATTTTATTCTCAAATAAAAATCAGTGACAACCACTATGTTAAAATGCCACGGTATGCCAAGCTCAAGAGATAGATATATAGAGATATATGTATGTACACAGACATGTACCACATGAGTAATCTTAGGTACAAGAATTTGTATTATTTTAATGTCTTATCTAGTAATCAAGAATGTTCAGCCATAGCCTGACTATACTGTGGTTCATGAAGAATTACAGAAACATAAGAACCACATCAAAGAGATAAATGTTTAAATTGAGGTCTAAAGCCCAAAATTCACATTGACTCCAAAAAAAAAAAAAATTCTACAGGTACTCTACAAATGTCTATCAAATTTGAGGATTTTATCAGTGGTAATGAGTGAGTGTAATACATTTCACTGCATCCTGATTCTGTAAAAATAGATGCATTTCCTCCTGCCTGGGGAGGTGGCCAGTATAATCCTTTATCTCCTCTCCTCCTCCAAGCACTTCTCCCCTCCTCACACAGACCAAGTCCCCCAGCAGACAAAAAGCAGTGCCAGAAAGGGGACGTTTCACTCTGCTCCAGCTGCCAGGAAGGCTGGAGACAAGGAACTCTGCCCAGGGCCCCATGTGCCAGGCTGCGAACCCCAGCATCAGCACCACCAGGAAACCCAGCCACAGATGAGAGGAGTTTGTACAATTGGCCCCTTTAGCATCTTATTTTGTGAGCCTGGTATTCTGCCAATAGTTAAGTTTAACAAAGACTCCAGTTTAACTTTACAGCATTTAAATATCAGTAAATATTTTTAATAGGACTTAGTTTAAAATAAGTCTTTTCAGAAGTCTCAATACTAACAATAGAGTAGAAGTAATCACAAATATTGTATCCTAACTTAATTGGGGGAAAGAGGGGTCAAATTGTGATTATTTTACTTTTTAAAGAAAATATTTTTACATACTTGCACCAGAGGCCAAAACAAGCTTCCAAAACCAGAAGAGCTTCACTGTAAAATAAGCACCCTAGTCTAAACATCTCAGAGATCTGTGTAACTGATGAACAGTTTATTTTAAAGCTGGTCTCTCAAAACTGAGGCTGAGACACATAAAATATACTGTGGTTATTTAAATAAAAACACTAAGGAAGAAAAACAAGCTTCCTTCCTAAGGTTATAAGATGGTCTTATCTGGTGTCCGTAGGTATTACCTACTGATGTTCTCCTACAGCTTCTATTACTGTCATATTTAAGTTCCTCTCTGATGCATTTGTTTCTCTGGGAAACAGAGACTCAGCACGGCTACAGGATTAGTCCAACTTCCACGCTTTTAGCATGAGATGCACCTGAAACCATGAAAAGAGCTAAATACTGAATGTTCTGAGTGTCCAGCATTGAATGTTCCGATTTTTTTTAGGCACAGTTGGGTTATTTTTATTCAAAGTTTTAGACAAGTCAAATTTCACAATGCTCAGGGCTGCACATTGTCTTGCTGGTTCTTAGAGCTATAGCAGTGGAACAGTTTAAAAACAGTTTAAAAGCAAGACATTGCAGTTTTCTTATTTCTGTAAATTATGCATTCCATAGAAAACAACACACCAAAATAAGGTATTTCCACATAAAACAAAAATATACTTAAAATTATAATACAGAAGTTGAGAAATGTCTGCTCTGGAACAGGGGAAATGAGCTGTCTACACATCACATAATCAAAGTTAATTTTTTACATGGGTTTGGCACTCCCACAAGATGTTTTGGGTTGGCTTAAAAATATCTCTCTAGATAAAACTGTGCTCTTTGGCAGCTAAATGAAGTCATAAATTCTTAAGAGATAATAAAAAAGAAAAATTTAAAAAATGGTATAAATTGAACTGCAGTGGAACTGGATTATTGAGGGAACAGACCTCAACACAACATAAATACCAACTTTCTGATGCACGCTGCCACCTCCACAGAAAATCCTGAGCCTACAAAGGAACTTGTGTGACTTAGGGACAGAAATTGTGCTGGGAGACTGTTCCATGGAAATAGGTCTCCAGCATCCCATCAGAATAAAACCAGGCAGAAAGCAAACCCCTTTCAACACGTCAACAGAAAATTAATGCAAAAGGACTGTTGCAATAGAAGTTTATAACCCAGCCTTATTTTGATCTGGGAGACAACCCTACAAATGTTTTTGATTCTCTTTCTACAGGAATATAAGACTTTAGACTTTTTTGCACTTGCATAACTCCTCAAAGGTACCTCAAAGGTGTAACACAGTGTATTACACAAAACTCCAGTACACGCAGACATTTTATATTTTAACACAAAAAAAATTGATAACCAAACAGTTCTTAAGAAAGGACTACCACATAACAGATGTAAATGTTCATCAGCCTTACCTTTTGGTTTACTTTCAGCTTCTGATTTTATTACTTCAGGTGTGTTTTCAGTTTTTGTTGTACTGGGAAAATGAATTAACTTTGTTGCAGGGGGATGGTTAGGTAATGGCTGTATGAAGGGAAAAGAACTTTGTTAACAAAAATTCTTTAGTTTTGTTTTTGATCAGGCTACAGGACATACTCAATTTTTCATTAGCTCAGATGATGCAAATCACCATCTCCAAGAGATTCAATGAGCTTTTCCCATTAAGCACTTAGCTTACTGTGTTTACTTCATTACAGATCCTGCAATTAGAATTTGTATACTGATTACAGACAGAGCACAGCTTTCAAATTGGAAGCTGATCTCAGGATATGGCCAAACATACTTTAGCAATTGTGTCTCAGCAGTTCTGGGTGTTACTCCCATTAGCCTGAGGAGTGCCTCTTCCAGCACATAAGAGAAGCAGTTATTTAACAGCTCTGCTCAGAGTAACTTGCTGACCATGCTTACTTTGCACTGGAATAAGGCAGGGATATTCCACAGCCATACAGTACCTCAGACAAGCAGTTTTTAACTACTCAGACAAATGAAAGAGAACATGAAATCCCATCCCAGCTTCCTTACATTCTCAGCAATTTGTACAGAACACTAAGTGTGACTAAGTGTCACTAGAGATTTCTCCTGAATGAAAAAACAGAGGCATTGCCCCAAGTTTCAGAGTTAGCATCTAACCAAAAAATGATACAATATTTTATTTTTCCCCTCAGAAACTTACTGAGCTGCCAGGCAGATTCCGACAGCTTCAGCTGCATCCACTTCTTCACACCCAAAGAGCTACAAACACAGAATGTGATCTTACAGTCAGTACTTACCTGAGCAGTCCTAACAGCATTACTGATGTGAAAAATCCCACTGCCTTTAGTTACTCTGCTCATTTTCATCTACAGTTCAACCCTGCAGATCTCCTACTGTCAGAGAAGCTGGATTTACTCTCCTTAGAGCCAGACAATGCCTGTAGGCTGGTGCTTGGTACCTCTGACATACCATAGAGGAGCCAAGGTCTCTTGGGATGTTCCTGCAGTACCTATGCAATTTAACTCCCTCCAGAATGGTATACGAAGGAAGCACTAAAATAGCCCACCTCTGAGATTAAACACCTCCAACATGGAAATAGTTCCCTGCATTTCCCCCTTCCAACATAAGATGCAATTAGGAGTAAGAGAGGAAGTTTAGGCAGACAGGGTATAAATAGCCTGAGCCCAGGCAGGATGCTGGGAGAGATGGAACAATCTCCTGCAGCAGCAGATACGCTCTGGAGCACTTTAGATACATCAGTGCTCAGCCTTCCTGTGCTGAACAGTCTCTGAATTTTCCAGGGGAAAAGAGCCCTCTCTCATCTACACAGCTTTTTTTTTTTTCCTTACTGTCTTAAGAGACTGACAGTGCTCTCCCAGCATTTCTTCAGATAACCTCAAAGCAAGCACAAATCCAAGGAAGCCATCTATTTTCACAAGACCTTCATGAGAATTATCTCCCTTGGGCTCTCCATGTTGTTCTGTAAGTCTGTTCACCTTTGGGATGACTTTGGCAACATTTAAGTGGAATATTAAGTGCTAAACCAAATTGTTTATTTCTTTGACATTAAGCTATGCAAAACTGTTTTCTCACTTCATTTCCTCTCTTGCTGAGAAATGGCCCATAAGACCTTTCCATACAGGCCAGCCAAAACTGCACAGCAGCAGCATATTTTATTGTTTAAACACAGTCAAACAGAGCAATTCAAAAGGTCTGAGCAGACTTCACATTAATTGAACGGAGCTTGGACAGGCTCTTTATACTCCCAAATAACAAGGTACAAAGCAGGGAAACGCCCTTTTGAATGATCAATCTCTTGACAAGAAAGCAAACTCAAAGCTAGGTCCTGAAAACCTACTCTAACAGCATTGACACGAAGATGTAGTGATCCCACAGACTGCCACATCAGGGGACAAAGCCAGGAGAGAAATGAGGAGCATCCATGTGCCTTCACAGAATCACAGAAAGGTCTGAGTTGGAAGGGACCTTCAATGACCATCCAAGTCCAACTCCCTGCCATGAGCACAGACACCTCCCACTGAACCAGGCTGCTCAAAGCCCATCCAGTCTGGCCTTGAACTGTTCCAAAGATGAGGCAGCAGTAACTTGTCTGAGCAACCTGCTCCAGCACCCCATCTCCCTCACCATGAAGAACATCTTCCTTGTCTTCCCTCTTCTCTCCTTAAGGCTCCTCTCTTTCAGTTTAAGCGATTGCCCCTTGTCCTGTCATTACAGACCTCAGTAAGAAGTCTCTCTCCATCTATATATCCACCTACATATTGAAAGGATGCCAGGAACCTTCTCTTCTAAACACCACCTTCTTTAGGAGGCAACATTCCCTGAGCTTTAAAATGAAGGCAACACACATGAAACTCTTCTTTTCCAAATCATCTGATGCTCTGACCAGATCAGAAACAAACACTACACACACCATGCCATTGCTCTGAGTATTGCTATTGAGGGAAAACACATTCAAAGAAGCCTCAGCCCCTTCCTCCTCCCAGGGTCTCACCTCACCTTTTGCCCTACACCATTACAATTATTACCTTGGCAGAGGAAAACAAATCACTCAGCAAAACAGCATTAATTACCATAACCCACAAACAAAAATTGAAATGGACAAAGGCTTTAAGAGCTTTCTTGAACTGATCACCTGAGTCAAAACTGAAACTCTGGACTATCCCAGATGCCTTTAATTTATCAAAAGCTGAAAATCCACATACAAGCTCTTGAAATAGTAAGTTCAAAGTAAAGGACTAAGCATCATTGCTGTGCGTCCAAAGGGTAAGATTGCTCGCAAGTTCAGATCAAAATAAAATTCAAACAACAAAGAATAAAAGTGCTCCTTTCTGCACTCACTCATAAAAAATGGGGAAAGAAAATGAATGGCAATGCAAAATCCTAGAACTGCATTTTTCAGGCTTACAGGCTTACACAACTAGTAATTTATGAAACCAGAACCTTGGCAGCACTCACTGCAGGTAATGGCAGTTGACACCTAAACAGCAATCTCAACACCCGCCAAAATTTTGGGAAAAAGCCCTAAATAAGCCAAAACACAAAGAAATGCCAAAATATTCCTTGTTTTAAAAGAGAAGTTTAACTTGCATAGGCAGACTTAACAATCTTCTCCCAGACTATATATAAAGTCTGTTACAAGGTGAACTACGAGAGACCTCACACTGTAGATGTGTTCGAGATGTCATTTTGTCTTTCACCACATGGCTCTAAAACGACAATTTTTGTATCAGCTTTTTCACTCTCTAACGACTTAAATACCAAGACATTTGAATAGACTTTTTGGAATCAATGTTAAATACAACTTACTGAGAAACAAATTCAAGGGGATTTGTTTTGTTTTATAGGCAGGAGCCCTATGAGAGGATAATGGTCAGAGTCCGCATCTCCTAAATTATTTTTACAGGAAACCCCAGAAGAACAGTATGTACCACTACAAACCTTATCTTGCTTTTTATCTTCTGATTCATTACTGGATAATCTTGTTTTAAGTTTCACTGAGCCTTCCTTAAAGATATCTCCAAACCCAACACCTCGGATTTTCTTTGGCTGTGCTGGTCCCAATGCAGGTTCACTCCCATTTCCTGGAGAGGTCACAGGTGAGGTAGGACTATTGAAAACAGGCTCTGAAAATAAATAAGAAAGGGAAAGCTATTTTAAAAGCTGAAATTATTTATTTGTTTTTCTGGGAAAAAAGTGGAAGCAGCACAGCTTTGTGCACTGCTCCTGAAAAAGGAGTTTTCCAGGAACATCACTGTAGCTGCAATACCTCAGATTTGTTCTCATTTTATATTTAATATAAGACCAACTTAAATTACACCAGTTTGCCCTGATTACTCTGGCAACTAAGTCAACAGATCACTAATATTCTTGCTATTTCAATTAGCACTCAGGCTCCACAGCCTGTTGATGTCAGTGTTTTCCATTAGTTTTATGAAACGCTGCTTACGCACTCTCTGAAAATGGCATTTTAGTCCAACATTTAAAAGCTTCTCATTTGAACAGCTACAGCCACAGGAAGTGATAATCAATAAAGGTCCATAATGAATCCAAACATGCTTCAACTGCCACAGGAAAACACTGTGTGTTTCAGTGGCAGAGATGCCTTTTAAGGCATCACAGTGACATTTTTCTATTGCTCAGAACTCTCCAAGCATTCAAACTAGATATAGTTGCTGGAGATTAATCACTGCTGGGTAATTCAACTATTTACAATTCTTTTAATCTTTCAGTTTTACAGGACAGCATTTATCCACCTCCCAGAAATGTATTTCAGAGAATAACTTAATTTTGGTGTTAAGAGCTCTGAAACTCTTCCCTTTCAGTTTTTAAATTATGGCTAAATCTGTTAAGGCCACAAATTAGTATACATAGGCAAGCAATTTTTGCATACAGAATTCCAGGAGACAGTCATGTGAAAACAGACAGCTTTTATGAACCAAAGTCAAAATGGCCTCCACATCTTTTAGCCTTTGGGTCAAGTTCTTTTCAGGCCATGCAGGCTTGTGAACTGTAATAAAGATTAAAGCCTCTTCCCTCTATTATAAATTTAAGATATTTTGACGTTACCGTGAAACTACATTGCTCTTGATTTCAGTTGCTTGCCTTTTGTCCACCCAGATGCTCTTTATTTAGTTATATCCCCCTCAGATATCTCACAGGACAGCTGAGCGTCCCATTGGTGGGCAAAGCTCAAGTTGCATGCTTGGAAGGCCACAGCTGAGTGAAAGGGGAAGTTACTGTTTCCCCGGAGTGAGAAGGGAACCAAAAGATACTCCAGATCCTGACTGTGAAAGTACTGAGCATTAAATATAACCCCTGGGGGATGAGGGGCTGAAAACACCAACTTGTTAGGTACCGACAGAAAATACAATTACTCCAAATTACTGCTCAGTCTCACTGATCTCAGTGTCCAGGAATAAGACCACCACATACCCATTTGCAAATTCATTGCACCAGACCCCACTAAACTCGGAGAACTTGGCCTCCAAGGAGAAAGCCACTGAGCTACTTGGGACTGCTCATGTCAAACAACTCTTGTTTTATGCTACTGCAATTATTTCCACAATTTACAAAAAAAATTCCAAGTCAGGCTCTTCTTCCCTATGTCTGAGCCAGCCCTTGTTTGAAGCAATCAATACTGGACATCAATGAGGGTGCATGTTACCACAAGGAAAAAAAGTCTGTTTTTCTTGAATGTTACACAGCTGTCTTTAAGAATCAATTAACTCCTGCTTTGATCCCAAAAAACATTCCTGTTCCAGCAATACCATATCACAAGCCCCCTTCAAACTGATCCCCACAGACTGAAATGTTTCTAAAGTGCACTTTCAAGAGAACAGAGTAATTGCCTGTAAAGCACAGACCTGCCCGGCACCACTCAGCTACTGTTCAGCCACAGACTGCCTGCTTCTGCCCCAGCTTTATAGTCATAGCCAGAAAAGAACAGCCAAATGGAAATTCTGCCTTAAAAACACTTTATTCTTAGATTAAACCATAATCTAATGCCTAAAAACAGTGTTTCCTTCCCTGGACTCATTTTAAGTTGAGGTTCTCCACACTGTTTTAATTCAATTCAAGTTTTAATTCTCCAATTACTTGGTTAAACACCTAAATTTTCTATTTTAGAGAACTAATGTCTGTGAGACTAAGACTGAAAAAAGCTACTAAACAAAATAATAATTTTATATCCAATTCTAAAAAAATCATCTTTAAATTTGATAAAATTTCTAGTGATAAAATGTAGAACACACATTTGCAAGACTAAGACCTTGACTGCAATTTTATTATGAGTGAAGTGGGAGCAGGACAGCTATCTTCATACTCAGCATCAACACTTTCTAGAAAGAAATTAAACACCATTCTTAAGAAGATTGAATTCTTTACAGCTTTGTTGTATTATAACCATAATACTCCAAATTAACCCAGAAATCAAAAATTACTTTACTAAAGCTTTGCAACAAACAGAACACTACCTGTGTCATCCAGAGCATCCTGTGTTTCTCCATCATCTGTTGATTCCAATTCTTTCACAAAGTTTGAAGGAAATAACCCTGCCTTGCCATTCAGTGTTCCACTCCACCATCCTTCTTCTACCTGGAGAGAAATATTTTGCACATTACCAATAAAACAAAAGGAAATTCCTATCAAATCCATCCATACTTCACTTATAAAAGACTACAAACAACTTTGGGCAAAGTTCAAATGACGATGATTTCTTTATAAAGAAACCTACCAAAGATGTAGAAGCATTAGCCAAAAAGAAGAGCAAGAAAACAATTTAATGTTGCTTGTATCACTACAGCAATGATCCTTAAAACATGAGATTACCCCATGCCACTTAATACAGAAAAGCAAAATGTTCATCAATTTCTTCAAGACAGAGTATGAGGCACATTTAACAGAAGAAGAAAGCATTAAGCTGTTTATGAAATACAGATTAAACTTTTAGTCTGGGTGTCCATGGAAATTTCTATGTGTTCTTGCTGTCCATCTGTCTTTTCCTCTGTTTTGTCCAGTTTCCAGCAGTCATGTTCCCACTTGCTTCATATCCACTGGACAGCTTCACATAATTTCAATCAAAAGACAAGTTTCAGAGATAAAATTTCTACAGATAATGCTGGGTAGAACAGAGAAAGGTCCTTAAGGACATCCGAGTAATGGAAAACTAAGCTGTCCATTCCTTCAGCAGGAGGCTGAACAGCAGAGCCTGGCCCCACATGTGCCACAGGGGCAGGGACCTGCCCATCAGAGCTGCTGACCAACACCACTGAGTCCACAAAGATTTTGTGGTGCCACACAGCACTCCCAAGGCTAGAAACATGTTGGAAAGTTTAGCAGGAACACCCCACATGGTCTAAAGCAGAACAAGTAAAAGCTGGGCAGGAAGAGGTGATGGGGTAAAACAATGCAAACAGACTAAGAATTGTGCTCTTCAAATTTATGAACAGTTTTCAAAACGTCTTACATTAATTCAGTCTATTTACCTAATGAGCACTATTTAGAAATTATAATTAAGATAAATTTTCAGAATCTTTTTTTTAGGTTGCCCTGTTTGGGGCTGGAAAGCTGTTTTTAAGAAAGGAAAGCAAGAGGAAAAGAAAAAAGCAAACCAAGCAGCAGCTGTTTGCATTATCTTTTTTTTAGCCTGGCTTTGTAGGTCACTACGCCTGACACACAGGCACAGTTTTTAAATGCCAGCCCACCTCCAGGCAAGCAGAGCCCAGGAAGAACCTGGCAGCTACAGACACAGGCAATGAAAAGAGCACTGTTGTTTTTAAAGGCATCCTGGTGCGATAACACAGCTTTGCTGTGGATGGTTCAAACTCAGAAGCTGGTCCTCTGAAACAAATTTTAAGCACAGATTACTGGCAAGTGCTGCCCAGGCTCTGGCACCTCAGGCTTTACAGAGCACATGACAGAAAGCTAAAATACAAATGCCTTGACTCACCCACACCACTCACCCAGGAGCCATGAGAAAGGGACTTTTAATGATTATGATACAGAAAGCAACGTGAGCATCCATTTATTCTTCTGCCAAGAAATGTGGTCAGCAAAGCACTTTACAGAAAAGCAAAGTGATGCCAACTCAGAGGCACTTAGGAACAAACCCAAAATTTCTTGGGCACATTCACTTCAGCCTCCTCATCATATTGCCTTTATAAAACCCCTGACTATACACAAACTGTATTGCCAGAAAAGGCTTCTTTAATCAACATTAAGACACAGGCTGAAGAAGTTCTCCATGCTTTGGTGGAGAACATCTGCATATCTGTTAGCAGCAGCAACACAGATGACAATTTCATAACCCTTCTCTTCCATTCCAAAATATTATCACATGATCCAATCTCCACAAGAGGGAGGTACAGCTCTGGTACAGACACCAGAACTTTTTTTTTCCAGTGTGAATGCAACAACTTATTTCTACAAAAATCTCAGATTTCTAAACAAAAACGGGGAAGAAGGTTGAAATAAGCAGCTTTGCCAACCTGGTTTGGTTTTTTTTTTTTTTTACTAAAAATTTTCCTAATGACGTTACATGAAATTTTATTTTGCTTGAAAAAACAGTATTTAAATACTAAAAATACAGTACTACAAAAACAAACCTGCTATTTAGTGCTGCTTCTAACAGAAGTGGGGGGAAGATATAAAGGAGAAACAAAGGTTTTACAGCAATGACACAGTCAGCACGTGCACTCTGTGCATGTTCTTCATGTGTAAAACCCACGTGACGTTCTATAAACAAAAAGCCCTGTAGATTCAGCCAGCACACAGCACAATTTTCTTCCCTAAAAGTTACTTCTGCTCTCTTCAATATCAGCTATTTAATTTCTGAAGCCATTTGCCTCCACATTTGATTTCATGATCAGTGGCCTCAGTTGCAACTACTCAACTTACGAAAACCATTCAAGGGCTAAATACTGAATTATTCTTAAGTAACTGATAGAACTGATCCCCTCATGGAGCTGATTTTACCTTACTTTCCCCATAGCAAGAGGTGACCAAATGATCTTCCCTTAAAGTAACAGTTACAAGTCATCTGCATGTATATCAACAGCATCTTTTATACCTAAACGGAAGTGAATCATCTCACAGTAGTGAAGACAAGTTACTCAAGACAAGTTATCCCAGCATACTGCACAACCAATGGACAGTATTTTCCACCATTCTTTACCCTTCTGGTCCCATCAGTAGAGTTTCATGAAGCAGACAGACATAGTCTACACCTGTCAGGTCTATTCTACATCACCATGAAAACAGTGTGCAAACAGCTCTGTGATCATAGGAAGCTGCAATATTTTTCTACCAGGCAGCATTTCCCTAAACATTTGTTAACGGTTTTTCAAAGAAGTAGCAAAGACTGAGTACTACAAAAACATATTTTCAAATCATTAAGAAAGGAATAAGCATGGGAACTAACAAAAAAATTAAAATAATAAAATATAATCCACACTTCCTTAAGAAACCAGATGAGGAAATGCTCTGATCTTTTTATTCTGTTTGGCTACTTGGTCATCTCTGATATATGACACTGCATAGCCCTCTGAAAATAACTCCAGACGCTGACACGTGCAACCAAAACAGCAGCTTCCACAGTAGTTCACTGCACGTGCTCTCTCATATGAATGCTTACACTGGACCATCCAGTCACAACTGCCAGTACAGGCACCATCCACAAATTAAACTGCTGAGGTTACCCCAGAACACTCCTTTACAAACACCCACACACAAAGGTATTTATGAAACTGTGAGTTTAATGAGCAGGTTTTGCAAGTCACTCACTCTGTTTACTCACAGATATTAAATTCTGGAAGTATTAGCGCAAATGCATCTAAAGGCATCGTTTTTTCCTTGCTAGAATGGAAGAGTCCTTCCTGGCAACTGTGAGGTTAGCACTCTCTTCCAAAGAGGGTCATGTGCATGAGAAAGTTTTTTACTGAAAGAGTGATAAAGTTCTGGAATCGTCTGCCCGGGGAGGTGGTGGAGGCACCATCCCTGGATGTGTTTAAAAAAAGATTGGATGTGGCACTCAGTGCCATGGTTTAGTTGGGGTGGTTAGGGCATGGGTTGGACTCAGTGATCTTGAAGGTCTCTTCCAACCTGGTGATTTTGTGATAGAGGTCATTGAAGACAGCTTGAAAAACAGAGTCTCATAAAGCTCCTTAAAAAGCACCACCAATAGCACATGGCTAGAAAGAAAGCTTCATCCTCCTTCCTCAAAGCCTCAGGGAGGTAGTAGGAAGAGATGGCACCAGTGAAGGTCAGAGCCTGCTGTGCAGAAGTTTTCCACCCAGTTCTGAAGAGGTTCCTTCCACAATCGCTCTGATCTTTTCCAGGGCTTCCCTGACAGATTTCACGTTTGGAAGAGACACTCTTCCCACACACGAAAGCCTCCCACCACTACTATTGAGTGGAACAGATACCAAGGAAGCACACGGGTAAGAAAAGATAAGGAACCACTACTCCAACTGAATGAGTTTATATGAGAGCATGAAACTGGCAAGTCAAGTCAAATAACATTTTTGTCCTATACCAATCTGGAGTACATCAGTCCAAAGAAAGTGGTCCAACAGTTTTAGCATACGCATTCTAAAGCCAAGGATCACACGGACAGGGCCAAAAAACTGTAAAACTCTTTCAAAAAAACCAATCTGTGTAACAGACCACAATTTATTGCTGTGATGATCAAATACTTAGTCTAAATATCTAGCATTCATTGATTAGTATTAGATCCTGAGTGAAAGACCTCCTAAATTATTAACTTCAGCTGCAAAACACTACTTCCCACACTATTTTCCTGACATGCTTGTAATACAAGTAATCCCCAAAAAAGTGGTTTAACTCTCAGCACAGCGATGGCCAGCTCTGTAGAACAGCTTACCTCGTCCATGATGTCAATCACATCCCCCAGCTTGAGTTCCAGCTCATCCTCATTCTGTGGGATGTACTCGAAGAGCACTTTGCACTGCCGCTTCTTGGACCCTGATTCAAGGGAAATGGCAGAAGTAAGAACACTCATAAAGGAGAACTCATCTTTCCCACACTCTGCTCCTGAAGACCCAGAAACCATCCCAAAAAGCTATGTAGCTTTTGATGCTGCTTTTACAGTTTGCTTGGGTCACCTTAGGCTAGCAAGCTATAGCTTCAACTCTTGATCCCAAACAAACCAACACTGCACCACTGATTACCAACTTGCTATAAAAAGCATGTTGACACAAGAAAATCCCCACTACAGTGATTTCTCAAGCTATCTCCTGACCAAAATCTGCAGGAATGACAATCACTGCCTGTTAGCACCTGCTCGGAAGAAAACGTGCAAGTTTGAGCCTCCAATCTTTAAACAATCCTGAAAGCAGGAACACCTTTTGCTTTGCACCACATTAGAGAGCTGACAGACCTTCTGGCCTCTAACAAAGACCTTGCTAACCACAGCTCTGAGGTAATGCCAACATTTGCTGGGCTTATTTCAAAATCTAAACTCATTTTTATCTGTGAATAAAAAAAACCCTCCCTCTTCTCAGTGCCAGTATGGCATCTAGTAATTCAAACTAAGTGTCAATTAGCTGTCTTTGACAAAGGCGAGATTAAAATCAAGTGCAGTCTTTAGCTGTTTGCCCCATATCATTAAAGCTTTGCAGGCATTAAAAAGGCAAAACGACATCCTGAGAGGGGAGAGCATTGAAGTGGCTTCTGACAACACAAGCCCTGCAGCCACAGCAGTGTGAACCCACACTGCCTAATTACTCTGCACATATCCTGGAGTGCTGCTGCTGCACCCAGACAGTTTATGTATTTCTCCTTCAAACAAGAAGCCATGCCTTCAGACCTTTTCCACAACAGAACAGCCAGCACGCTTTTGAAGACAATTATCATCTCTAGCTATGACCCATGCATGCTCCCCATCCTCCTCAAAAGCAATCTGCCACAGCTGAAAATGAGAATATGAATCAAAAGCTTGAAGTGGTAAAGCCTAAGCTTACAGGAGCAGTGTAATTTCCATGCTCTCTCATACTTTGTACTCCTTCCACATTCAAGCTTCAGCAATTAAGATTAGCTGTGTAAAAGCATTTCAAAACACAGATATGGCCTCAAAGATTGATCTTTGTCTTTTTATAGCACTGTTCAAAGTCCAAAGCCAGGCATTTAGAAGACCACACCCAGCATCCTCAGTACAAAACAGACCAGGCGTCTGAGTAATATTCAGCATCTAAAATTTCTGAGAGAGGGCTCACCAAATCAAGAATTTTCTGCATGCTGGTATATGATCTATGCAAGAAACAAATAAACCAGAAATATGAAGCTTTATGGGTTATTTCTAATAACACATAATTGCCCACATAATGCACCCTGCTTTTTCCTCCACTGGAACTCATGCATGAGCCCAGAGGGATTGTTCAGCTAAGAGTAATTGCAATAAATGGTTCAATGGCCTTTACTGCCTCCTGCAGTGCTTTCAAGGCTTCTGCTTTGTAGGAGATTAACTGATACCAAAAAAAGACAAATTAAAAAGTCACTGCCATTTGGTATAAATCTGATATCAGTGTTCTTTTTCATAGTGTAATTATATCTAAATGGGAGGAGCGGGGAAACCCATGGATGCATTTCACATCCAAAGCGCCCTCTCTCCTCTGAGGTCTGTTTCCAGTGACACACAATTTACAAAGTACTGCCTTCCACGTTTGAAAATCCCTAGAATAACCTAGGAAGGGAACCGATCCTCTCAGAGAGCAGCACTCCAGCTTCATGTGCTGCTGCAGGACTGCTGGGCTGGCAGCCTGCAGGCAATTCTGTCCCTTTCCAAAACAACTTGTCTGGCTTCAGGTTTTGTTTGTTTTGTATAGGGTAAACCAAATTTAGCTCTTTGTTGCCGTCACTTAGCACACCTTCTGTATTTTCCTTCTGCTTAACAAAGGCAGACATCTAACTGATAGGAATTCTGCCTGCAGCTTACCACCCACCTGACAAAAATATCTGAATTCAAGGAGAGCTGCATGTGGAAACAACACAAGGGACTGAGCAGGCACAGACAACCTGCCCCACTGCACATGGAAACTTGCTATAACACAACTTAACTCTGCTTTTAACATTGTAAACCTCATTTTAGCAAGTGAAAAACCAGAAACACAAAGACGACAAAGCTCTGGAAAGCGAGTGATTGCCCAGGCACAGAGCAAACAGGATCTGCAGGAGCTGTTTAAACAGTCTTCCTGGAAAAAGGGAACAGCAAGTAAAATGGAAATGCAGACTGCCACTGCACCAGGTAAACAGCTGTGTGCCTAAAGGAGAGTGCTTGAACACCGGTTTCTCCAGGAGGATGAGAGTAGCCAGAGCCCTGCAGAGTTTGAGACCAAGCTGTACCTTCTACCCTGGCCACAGCCACCAGCATGAGGATGTAACATGGAAAATATGGGAACATTCCAGGGTTAGGGTGACCAGAATGAGCAGCTGACACCTGAACTGGTATCAGATCATGTTCACAGAACCCTACAATATCTCCAGTTGGAAGGACCCAAAAGGATCACACTGATTCCCTTTCAGAGCCTGGCTGCGTTTATCTAGGAACAGCATTAATCTTTCAGGTTGGATTTTTCCAAAGCCTGCTGTGTAAACATCTAACAGGCACCTATGTGCTGTTGCCAACATGCACACACAGATCAGAGTCACTAAAAAGTGATTTTCACTTAGTTTCCTGGAACAAAGTCTCAACAAATTTGTAAAGGTGGTGGTCCCATTTCAGGGTTTTAAAAGACAACTAGTGGATCTTTTTTTATAGGTAAAACCTCAAAGCATAAACATGCCAGAACCAGTAAGTTCTGAATTCTTTTCAAAAAAGCAAGCTTAAATCATAAATGCCTTCAAAACCTTATAAGACAGAGGAAGCCACAGTAATTTAAAGCAGTATCTTATAAGAAACTGGTATGTCCAAACACAAATCACAAGCCCATTTGCTGGATGCAGGTAATGGTAAGTTTTCTGCTCTAGGTTTTCGTCACTTTGATATAAAAACTGGCATTATAACATAGAAATGACAGATACAGAAGCACTGGTGCTACACTCCTGGCCATCCTGAGAGTTGCTGTTACAACAAAAGGAAAACTACTACTTTTTCTTAACACCACCAACTCCACCTTATTCCACACCAAAAGCAAGCCTATTAGGAAGAATCTGAACTACACCATGTTTCTTTGTCAAAGCCTTGAATTGTGGCAAAACTTGATGTTTTCATGTTTCAACATTTCTTTTTAAATGACCACAGGAAAATTTTTGATTATCATGAACAGGCCTGCAGCTCTCATTCAGGTACCTGGTAATACAAACAGAGCTCACACAACATTTCAGAGCTCTGACATCTGGAAGGAGTCTAAATCCTGTTCACAGGAAAATTCATCCCTATTACTGGTGTTAAAAGCTACATATAAGCTTTCTGCCCATACATACAGGAGCAAAATTTGTCTTTGAATCTCAGTTTTTCCTCCTATGTTTCTAGTTTTCCATGTAACCTTAAAACTAAGTCATGCATTAAGTAATTCATGTTTATTTCAAAAATGCACGTCAGCAGCATGCGCAAGTGAAGGAACTGGAAAGACCACATACTCTTCTTGAAGCCTTTGGACGGGGGATGAGGCTGAAATCCTCCTGCCGGAAGCCCATAGCTGCTCATACGCTGCACAAGGCTGGCTACGTTGCCAGATTTCTCCCTCCTGAGTGGCACAGCATCATCCTTGGGCTCTACATCCTTCTTAACTTCCTGAAACAAGAGATTTAAAAGACTCAGAGGCCACTTAAATCACCCAAGAGGTCAGTGGTTTTAGAGAGATGCTCCATAGGCTAACAGATTTCAGGTACTTACCATTTGGGGTATAATGACATACCCAAAAATCATGGCCTTCATCCTACAACTAAACCTACCCAAGGCAAACTTGACCTTTTCATACAATCATGTTAGTAAACAGGTAATGTGCTGAGAAAAACCAGAAACAGGGGCAGCATTTTAGCCATCTACTCCAACTCTAAGAAAAGGAGCTTTGCGCCCAGAAGTCAACTCTCATGTAACAGCTCGTACTCGAAACATTTTTAAAAATATAAATATTACTTCAGTGACAGACCACAGGGTAGGGTACTAAAATATTTTAGTATATAAAACTGTATTAGGCAATCATCTCTGCCCCAGAAAGCTCCAAGGTGTCTACAGATGAGACGCAATTGCACTGATGAAAGACATGAGAAGAAAAGAAAGTGAGCTCCAAGAAACAGAGCGGGAGCAAGTGAGGGGAAAGATTCAGGAGGAAAGTAACAGAGATGTGATTTTTCTGTTGATGTCTCCCACTTTTCTGTCTTTCTAAATTAGAATGTTAGCATTGGAATTGGATGTGCCAAACAAGACTGAGAAGCCTATGAACACGAAAGCACCAGTTCTTGACAAAAAGGCCAAGTAGCAACAGTCACTCTACTGCATCGGCTCATTAAATGGAGAACAGATATCCTGAAAGAAGGAAATCATCACTTTGCACAAGCAGAAACCCATTAAGTCGGCTCAATGGCCCATCTAGTGCAGAACACAGCTCCCAGCAGCCGAAATCCCAGATGCTCTTTAGAGCTCCTGCAACTCAGATCCTCCCACATTCCCAGAGCACTCGTAAGGGTTTCATCAGGGAGATGGATCACCTCCTCTCTCCCTCCTATGCCTGCAGCTGGAGCTGTCTAATCCCTTTCTGCACCCATGGTCCTGTCTGCCTCCACAGCATCCTTGGGGATGCAAACATCCGTAAGTACTTGCAGCTTTTTGTGAACCCCTTCAGAACAATTCTTGCATCCACCATCAGAACCCACTGCTTAAAAACTCCATGAGTTATTGCAGCTGTAGCTGCAATAAAATATTTAATATTTGAAAACAGAATTGGCAAGGCATATACACTTATTCATGTCATGTGAACTCTTGAACATGAGCTTCAAGACAACAAAGCCCATACATTGATAAAATGCCAAAAATATGAGAAACATATTCCCCAGGAGCTGTCTGGTGTTTTTTGGACCATTAAAGCCCAGCTTTCTTACTGCAGCTGTCCAGCTGGAAAACTCAGCAGGTCTGAAAACCTACTGATGCTTTCAAATATACTATGAACCTCAAGTTAAACAGACCAAAGCATCTTCCTCTTTCTCAAAAGAACAGAGCAAGACTACAGACAGCAGGATCCTTCCTCCCACTCAACTACATTACATAAAAAAGGTTTTTTAGAAAACAGTCGAGTAGTTCCTGCTGTTAGTCTCCTTCCTCTGCAGTGACTTCTGCCCTAGAGATCTTTGCTCTGCTAAGATCCATCCCATCTTCCAACTCCAAAAAACCCCCAAGACAAATAAAAAACTAACCCCTCCTGAATAGCACAGCATCCTGTCTACCTCCCATTTGAGTAGACATTGCACATTTCAAAGATTTTGACATTGTCAGGGGCCTACAGCTGTTTGTTTGCCCGTTACTTACAAGTCTGATAAAACCATAAGCAATTAAATTTGGCTACAGCTGAAAAGTCTGCCACCTCCAAAATACCCTTCTAGCTGCCTTGCTGACAAACGCCATTCTGCTCATTCTAAAAACATACTGGTTCTTAATAACTTGCCAAGAGTGCTTCTGCCTGCCCCTGGATTTTTTAAATTACTTTTTTTTTTTTTTTTTTTTTTTTTTTGGCTAAGCAATTTATACAGCCTCCAAAATACTCCAAGCTGCTCCAGGAACTAATAGCTCCCCCAGGTTTCTCAACAGTAACACTTTCCAGTAAGGAGTCAGCTCCAGCCTCCTTCCCTAGGTCGGCACTTTGCACAAGACTTCAGAAGCAGCTGCTTCAATAGCTTTGCAAAAAGCACAGAGATGCAAAAAATAAATGGGGAAGCCCAACACAGACAGCTTGGTCAAAAACATGAATTCATTTTTTTTAATTAGAAAGAAAAAGAGCAAAAACCAACACACACCCCACTTCCAAATGCTAGAAAATGGTTTGAGATAAGCATGACCTTAATCAATAATTTGAATTAAATGGACAATATACTTTTAAGTCCACCAGTAGCATCAAAGGCAGCAAAATAATGGAGAGGTTATAAATAATAGAAAATTATTTCAGACAAAAGCAATGCCCTCTACAAAAGACCAAAGACCCAAAACCAAAAGGAGAAATGCTTGAGTAACTTTCTTTCCAGGCTTGAGTCTCTGCCTGTAGTGGTGACAGGTAGAAAATACTCAGAGGTCTAACACAAGACAATGTAAAATTTTAGCAGAAAGTGTAAGGGAATTACACTTAAAAAATAGGATCTAAAATAATTCTGTGTGCAGTCATAACACGCAGACAATCTTGCAGCCAGATTCAAAGGCTGAAGATTTACTGATGAAGAATTTCATCAGGAGACACGAGACAGAACAATCAGACACAGAAAGTCTGGCAGCACCAAGGTACTCTCTGTACCTTCCTACCACAGCCGGGATAGCAAAGCTGTGAACACTTCGATACAAAGTAAAGAGAAACCATCCTAATCCAAGACACACAAAAGGAAAGAGGATGCAAGGGAAAGTTCAAGGTGACTGTGGTAAGAGCAGGAGCAGAGAGACTGCAAATCCGTCAGATTTACAATGAGCAGACATGGGCAAGGGACTGGTACCAGCCAGCTTTGAATCAGAGCTGACAGTGATGTTTCACTTTGTGTGTCAGAAAGCAGCACTGGAGCATCCCATGGAGCTGCTTTGCAACAAGGAGAGAAAAAAACAACCACACGAGAGAATTCTGCCACAGCAGCCAGGGATAAACCTAGTTTTGACAAAAAACTACAGAATGAGTCAGTAAGCAATGCCTGGATGGGGCAGCAACTGCTTTTTCCACATTTAACCCTCTACCCTTTGTAACATTCTTGTAAAGGAAGCACTATTTTTTGTTCTCCTTGTTAAAGAAGAACTGCAACACTAATTATCCCTTCTTGGGGCATTAAAAACCACATTAAAATTAAAGCAAACTGAAACAAACTCAGGAATCCCTGGTCTCCATACCTGCACGTGGTCCACTACACCACAACCCTGTAGTTCATGTCAATCTTCTAACAGCAAGGAAGTGCTCCAAAATTCTTTTTCAAAAGCACATGTCAGGATCCTCTGACAGACACACCCATCACCCCTGCTAGCACCTTCATCCTGGGCATCATTGTTATGACTTCTTTCACAAAGGAAGTAATTTCTACACAAAGACAGTTTGAATATCTCTAAACTGACATTTATTGATGCAAACATTAATTCATGCCCCATTAATAACGTCAATAAGAGTCTGCAATTCTTACATCTCTCCCAAACAGCTTGCTTGCACTTCAGTGGTTGGAAAATGACACTGCCCACAGGTGTCACTTCTGAGGTACCACTATACCCAGCCTGAACATGCCCAAGACTCCTGTCCATGAGCTTCACAAGGCAGTTTTCCTTCTTTGTTTTTGGTGTGTTTTAAGTCAGCCTCATTTATCCAAATTATCAGAGAGAGTCTGTGTTGTGACAATACCAACACAAAAAGCTCCAGGACACTTCATCTTGTTCTGAGATGAGGCCTCTGCCAGCCAGCAAAACCAAAATGAAAATCTGACATTAACTGCGGCTGGAAATTTTAATATTTTTATTCTGCCTGTCCATTGCAGCTCAAGGCTTGTCAGTGTTTCCATGAGCAGCACAGATTTTATGCATTTATGACTTGGCAGTACAAGGTCAATACAGTCTGTCTCCTGGCGTAGAACACACTCCACTGGGAAGCAACCACCCACTTGTTCTGTTGTAAACTACAGCAGTAGTCATAATGGTTTGAAGTTTTCATAATCTCCACTAAACATGTATTTCGCAACACTTACAAAGTCACTACAGCCTAATAGGCAAAAAACAAGTTTATAAATTTAACTCGCCAGCAAAAAAAAAAAAAAAAAAAAAGGGTGTTTTTTGCTTTAATTGCACCTGTCACAGCTTAACAATCCCTCACGGAAATGTGTGTGTTTACAAATAAAAATCTCAAAATCGTTTAGGTGCAGCAAGCTGTGATGCAAGAACTATTCTTTACATGTAGACAAAAATGCCACACATGTAAATGCATGCACAGCCTCACGATGCTGCTAAAACAAGCGGGCGGTCCTGACCTAGTTCTGAGGGAGCAGGCAGCAGCCTCCCCACCATCAGCTGCTTGCCCACCCATGGCTCCAGCGGGGACAGCTGCATCCTCCCCACTTCCCTCGCCAGAAGCCAAGAGCGCTCAGATCAGCTGGGCAGTGGAGACACAGAAAGCAGGTCAGAGCGTCTAAAAGGCCAGGAGTTAAAAATACGAAGTCTATTCCTGAATTATAGGGCACAGAGAAGTTCATTATCCAGCAAATCTAAATCCTTAGCTAGATTCTTCAGGCATAAATATTAAGGCTTCAGCTGCCATCTCCTATATATGCCATTATACAGAGAACAATCATCTTTAGACTTCTTATATTAATTCCACTGTAACATCGGTTTGTGCAAAAATGACGCGCATTACTACTCAGTGGCTGAGTACATTTTAAAGCAAGAACTGAGTACATTTTAAAGCAAGAACTCAAGCAGCAGATAATGGTCTCAATCTCTAAAGAGGCTGAGATAAAGAAAACACAAAGATAAATGTCTGAGCCTACACATACAATTATCTTGTCTCTTTTCTTCCCCATCAGAACAGCAATAAAGAACCCATGGACTGGCAAATTAAGTCCATGACTCATATTTTACTGAGTAGAAAACAAGTAACTCAGAATTGAACCTGTCATTTTAGGGGAGAGGGAGGAATTGGAAGCTTGTGATAAATCTCCAAGCAATAGCTTTGTTTATACAAGTTCACAGCCTGCAAAATCCCATTCCTGAAAAAAAACACATAGAAATGTGACTGTATATATATACAAAAATCTGTACAGCTGCCTACAGAAGAGAGATTGTCATCTGTAACCTGTTCGAGAGCAATGAAACCTCAGCTCCTGGAGCACAAAAATCTTCACATAACTAATTATTTAAGCACCACATTTTCAGTTTTAGTTATAGCAACAGACAGACAGGCACATGGCAGCCTTAACACCTCCAGTCACTTACATCTTAGATATCCCCATATCCTTTCATTTTGCCAGTGTCTCTTCCTTGACTAGAAAACGTGATTTCTCATCCTCAATGTAGGTGTAATGTGCAGCTATTCTATCTGTCTCATTACTTTACATGAATAAAGGGTAACATGAAGAAAATCTATGAACCAAAATAGCTGAGAAGCTCCTGAGCTCCTTCCTTGGAGCATTCAGGAGATCAGAGCAGGTTCCACCTCCCAACAGAAGAGCTTGGCTGGGAGAGGTCAGAGGCTACCCCTGACGCTCCAGAGGATTAAATATTATTCTCGAAAATACAAACAAATCACCTTAAAGATGAAAGCAGTTACCATCCAAAGAATGGACAAGCTTGACAACCTTTGTTTTGCAAGACAACTTACCTCCTGGAGAGTGCAACACGTGTCATGGGTTGATGTTTTGGGGGCTTAATTTATGGTTGAAGTAGGGAATGTTTAACAGTGAATCACTGGGTTTAAGTGCTGACCCACGATCAGGCTGAACCAACAGTGAGGCAGCATCACTCCCTGCCTTTGCCTCTTCATACTCCAACTTGTTGCCTTTTATTAAATCACACCTACATCACATAACACGGTTTAACAAATCACCAACGTTTTTACATGTGTTATAATCTATGCTAAATACAGATCTTTTAATCATACTGTCTCCTTGTGTAGGAGGAAACCAATCATCAATCAGGCACGCAAGGTACCACTTCTTTCTCCCAATATGCAACATGTGGAGTAAGTGGGATCTCCAGGAAGCATAAAAAATTAATGAATTGCTGCAGATTTACAGACTAAAACCTGAGTCACTGAATAATTGTAATACTTGAAGGTCAAGAACAAACAAAGAGCTGAACTTTCCTACACAAGGAACACTCTATAGAGGTAATGTAGAAGGTTTGAAGCTTCAGATTTTGATACAGATTATAAAAATACTATTATACATGCATATAGTTTTTATATATATAAATAATTTAATTTTGTCACGGAGGATTGGATACACATAAACTTTGCGCCAAGCAAGTGTCAAAACAGATTCTGACATGAAGTCATCTTAATTTTGGCAAAATATACGAGACCTGAAACAAAACACAAAAGCCCAGATGCAGGAAAGCTGAGAGTCAGCTCACCAGGTCTACGAACAGCAGAGCAAGGAATCCTAAATTAACAGGAGTAACTAGAGGAAGCCCAGATCTTTACATCAATGTTTCCCAACCATTTAATTAAGAAAAAAATTCATTTTAAAATACTTCTGAAAATAATACTTTAAGAATATTTTATGGTGTTGCCATGTTCATAGCCAGATAAAACCATTTTAAAATGCTGATTGCATTTCTTCTCTATTATATTTGCTAATACATATATATGAAAATTTAATTATATTTCTTCTAATTGTTTTATAGAATAACAGTTAATGTCCTGTCAACCACCAGCCACAAAACAGTGCTTTAGATCAATGAAAGCAGGAATCACATGTGGCAGAGGGCAAGACAGAGGTCCAGCTCCCACAGCACATGTGTTTTACAGCTTCTCCCACATGGGAAGGCAGGAAGACATTTCTTTCCCTTCTCCCAGTTAAATGCCTCTACTGCTGGTCCGGGGGAATGTGGGATCCAGTAACCACTACAGGTTCACTTCGATGTTTAACTCAGACCATCCCTTGTTCCTCCTCACCATCACCCTGTCTTCCTGCATCAACTCTGTTGTACTCAGCTTTCTTCTTCCCTGCATCCTTTTCCCATGGCACCCATCTCCTTCCACCCCCTGTAAAAACTCCAGAACTTCACTCATGGCCACAAGTTTAAACACTGACACATCCACATCCCTTCACAAGTCTTGCCTAAGACACAAAATTAAATACTTAAGAGATTGTCAAATAAGGGCTAAAAATCTAAATCTGGAGTCTCAATGGAGACTAGGAAAGGTTTAAAGATTAAGTGTTACCGAAGATTCATACATTAACCAACATTTTTAACTGAAAATGCATCTTGCTTTCTGCTCCTGTTTTGAAAGCAGCTATGTAACAGGCTCATCACTATCGGTTTGCAAGAATTCAAAAGCTTATTACACCAAGTCCAAAGCTAATGAATTCACATACATACACCAAAACATACTTTTAGGAAGTGAAGAGCATCCAAAATCTTGTTACACCTAGAAAATATTTATCACAATAACCTTTCAGATCAGCTCATAATATTGGATAAAGCCAGAGGTCAAGGAACACATAAATTTGAAACTAAACGTAATACTGAAAACAGTACAGTAGAGAAGAGCTAACTTCCCCCTCCAAAATGATGAGCCACTCAAAAAAAAAAAAAAAAAAAATTCACAAGTGGTGCAAATGTTACGAGTTGACAGGCCAGAGATGAGCTACCCTCGTGCAGGTTTAAGCTTCAAGTTCACATTTAGATTACTTCATTCCACCTCATAAAAAAGCAAAAGAACAGATTTAATATTAACTGTGTGGGTGTACACACACGTTGATTTATTAGACATATGGCAAAGGACTAAAATTACAGGGCTGGAATGTGCAGCCAGAGCCTCCTGGGATGTAACAAACATTACAGCAAACAGCACCTGGATAACTGACCTCTTTGGACTTATTACAGATGCTAATCCCAGAGTGCATATTTATAGCTGTATTTTAGACTTCTGTACACAGGGAAGGTCTAAACTTTAAAGTCAGGTTCAAGCCCACTCAGTCCCTGCTGCCCGAGATGCCAGCAATGCTTTCTGCAGTTTACTCAGTGATGGTTGCAAACACCTTCTGATGGAGCACACCCTGTTCAAAGCCTGCAGCCTGGGAATGGTTGCCTTGCTCCTGTGTTCAGAGAGGAAGCTATAAAATTACACATGAATCAAGTGTAACAACTAAATAAGGAAGGACAAAGGAGCAGACTGCTTCATGAGATTACAGGAATAAGGACATGTATAAACCTGCTGCCTCTTCCACACAAACCATTACACTCAATCAGAGCAGCTCGGGGAGTATCCAGGAGTGTGTAGTTACCACAGAGCAACATCACAAGCTGATACGGAATTCAGAAAAGCAAGAGGCACAGGTACGATCAACAAACTTGGACAACTCAAATCAGAGAGAATAATTAGCATATTAAGAAGTATTCACACAGGTCATTAATCACACTTTATCTTGTTGTCCTTCAGAACAGCACCTTAAATTCCCTAAAGTTCCATACCAGTGCTGCCACTGAGTCAAAATTTAGAAGCTCTTTCCATTTCTCTCATGCTCTTGACAACACAGTATTTTCAAATACGGAATATATATATGTTAAGATAGTAAGTATTACAAGAAGCACCAGTGTTTTCCTCATTCTGTGTTCACAGTCAGCCATTGAAGACTTCACAATGCCACAGATTTTTCCTCTTACAGTGAAACAACAGATTGCAAATGCAAAGTGAAATCTTCACAGGTGACTTTTTTCAACATCTTAAAGCACAGGTGCTGATCTTGAACAGGGAAAGGGCCATATCGTTTCAACAAATTTCCTGCACTTAAATAGCTCACTTTTGAGGAAAGCATCTGTGACATTTCAGATCTAATACTCCATCAAGATAAATAATTCAAATAGTCAATTCACTTTCATGCTCTTTCTTTCTAAGCAAGATACCTATACTGCCTTGGAATATGAAATAATTCACACATCCCCAACCAACACGGACAAGACAACAAAATTCCTGTGTGGACATGGTGACCGCTGAAAAGACAACCTGACACACAGGTGCCCAAAAATGGCTGTGTGGGCACAGCTGTGTCAGCAACAGCAGCTCTATGCTGCAAACTCAAATACACCTCCAGACTTCCCCTCTTCAAGCCACATACAGTCACATTGGAGAGGGACCTCACAGGTTCAGGGCCCACCTGCTCTGAACCCAAGCAGTCAATCCAGTGACTCAACTGGAGAAGTCACAGGAATAACAATAAATCCTGGTGAGCTCTGAAAGACAGTGAAAATGCTTACAATATCAGTGCCATGGGTTGTATCTGTCAATGTTTTCAGTTGATTTTTCTTTACTATTGTTTTTAGAAACAGTAGTTTCCCCATCATAAGCAAGGCTCGCCCAGGCCATTTACCTTGACACTCCAGTTGGAAAAAACCCGTTTCCTTGTTTATCCAGGCCAAAACAGCTGGGTAGCATAGACTTGTCTCTCACCCCACACGTGCAGGAATCGTTACCACCATTCTCACAAATCCCAGGCACGTGCCCATGGGTGGGATTAGCAGGTGCAGCTCAGGCTGATATGACACCCTCTTCCAGTGGCCCTATTTTCCCGAAAAGCCTGAAGAAAAATCCACAGGAACAATGGGTGGCACCATAGATTGGCAACAGGTGTTAAAGTAGCACCCCGAACGCTCAGCTTCACTCCTTGCCTGGAGACAAGCAGCCCAGTGCTTCTCTCATATACTCAGCACTGAAACTGAAATTACTTCATATGGCTTTCAATCTTGCATGTAATCTTTGTTTCTGAGAAACAAGAACTGCCAGCTTCGAAGCAAACATCACCTTCTTACCAGCAGGGCTGCCTACTCTGCCTGGGAAGCAGTGCTGCTCCGAGCACTCAGTGTCACCTCCCTGCACAACCCACAGCCGTGACAGTTCATTCAAAACAATAATAAAGCAAAGGAAAAGGCTGTATAAACTAAAATGTAATTTGACCAACAGGACTGATAAATTGCTATGTATCTTATTTTCTCTAAGCCTTACCTGGATGCAAAGATTTTGGATAGAATACTTTAAGGAGCAGATGCCAACATTTAGAAATAGGTATTTTATTCTGTTCCTTAAATACATCCTACTTCAAACTAAATGCATATGGCTTAACCTATATAGATTGCTTAAAAGTGTATTTATTAATCCGCTTTTTGAACTGATGTTACTACACTTTTTAATTGTGCCCAGGCTACAATTAACCTAGAAGAGTCTGTCTTGTCTGCGATCCCTCCCAACTCCATGATTCCTGTTTAAAGTTCTGGGTGAGGTCAATTTACTATTTTTGAAATGGAATTAAGGAAGATGCTACGCTTGAAGGCGCTTTCAGCCAAAACTTCTCTCACTGGCTCACAGCACACTTGTGCTGCATCCCTCCAGTGAGAACACAGGAAAGAGGCAGCAAAGACAGGCTTAAGAAGGTAGGTTAGCTGTGCTAATACTTTAAAATGTTCATCTAGGGGTGATAAAAGGGAAGAAAAGAGGCTTGGGCTGTGTTTTGTTTCCACAAACACACAGACCAGGAAGTTGAACAGTAAGAACCACCTAAAAACAAATCATCCTTTTAAAAAGGAATTCTTTCTGCAAGCACAGTAGTTGTCTGCCATCTCTAAGCGTCTCCCTATACTACAGAAGGGGACATAAGCTAAACCAAACCCAAGTAATTTTATTACACAATTCTAAGACCAAGAATTTACACCATATACTAAATAAACTCTCAAAATCATATTGCAAGCATAACCTTTAAATTCATGCTCTTCCTATTCACCACCCCAAAACACAAAGTTTACAACATTTGATGTTAAGAACATACAGAAAATAAAACAAGCTTACCACTTCCAAGGACATATTTGCTCAAACACGTCCAGTGTTGCAGGGGTTTTTTTATTTAGGGGGAGGAAGAAAAATGTCCCAGTGAGCAAAGTTCACGTGTTAAGCTGGAGAGGATCCAGGCCCGGCGCTAGCGCGGCAGCAGCTGCTCACACCCGTGCAGGCAGGAGGAAGCTGTCCCCACACCAGCTCCAAGGCTGAGGTGCTGCATGTCCCAAACACGCTCCGAGAAGTGTCCAGCTCGCTCACCACAATGTCCCCAAAGCCTGCTGGCAAACTTCTCTGCCTTAACTGATGAAAGCTACTGATTAATCTACCCACTGCTCCTCCCTCATCCAAGTTACTGCCTTGAGCTTATGATCAAACTGGTTTTACTACCATGTAAAGCCTATTACTCACAATACAGCTATTTACAAAACTAAGATAGCAATAAGTGAAATAAAACAAGGAACTTCAGTTCTTAAAAAAAAACTTCTCAGGTTAAAAACTAAGCAGAAGGATAAACACCAAATCATCATTTTCAGTTGTCAACACAATAGGTGTCTGGAGAGTGAACAAAACTACTCAAAACAAATAAATAAATTAAAAAAATTAATCTCAGTCCATCTTATCAAAGTACATGCAAAAAGAGGAATTAAGATTCATTGGGCCAGAGAAAGAGGGAGGTCTGGGGGATTTCCTGAAGGAGCAGAAACCTGGACTCTTAATCTTTACTTTCAGAAAACTGTTCCTGTATATTATATAAAGTCTAGAAGCAAACAGAAATAAAACCCAACCCAAAACCAAAAGATCTTCCACATTCCACACACCTTGGTGTCTCCAAAAACCTCACACACTCCACCTAACAGCATTACTGCACTTCTCTAAATTACACTGGAGACACATGAATGCGTGCACGTTTCTCACTGTGATGGATTTTAGAAAGGAAAAGCTGCTCTCAAAGAAAACAATAGAAGTCTGCTACATTCCACTGCTAATTCCCTTCAGGAATTTATGAAGTTGTTTATTTTAAATTGCCCATACAGGAAGAAGCAGAAAAATGGCAATAACAATGTCAGAAACAAGAACTCTAATTCAACCCCACTCAGAGAGGATATACACACAGTTCAAACAGGAATTTCACACCAGGTTTTGTTAATAATGTTGGAAACATGCACACTCCAAAATCCGGCTCTGCAATGCAGGCAGAGCGTCCTTAAGAAGCCTGAGCACTGAAAAGTGAATTCAAGGAAATGAGCTTCACAAGTACGCAGCGTAATTGCTTGCACTTTTTTTTAACCTACTTGTATTCAACTGTACATTTACCACCATCTTCTGGTTTTAGGACTGCTCTGGACATCCCACTCACTGACTCCCCACACAACCTTTACAACACCTCCCACTCCCCATCCCACACAGCGACACTGCACAGTGGTATCTGAGGATGTTTCAGAGGCTTTATGGAGTTTCCCTTAGATGAGTCTACCTGTTCTCCTTCTTCTAAAGCAAAATGATTCAAGTGGAAGTCAGCACCAAGAACTGCACCTTTTGGGACAGACCATCTCAGACTGATGGTTAACCCATCAAGTGATGGGCTCACAGAAAAAATCCTGGTCCCAGCTGGCACCAGGAACCAGGCACCACCAAGCTCTGATCATTCTCCAGGATTTCACCATCAATATGCAAAAGGCTTGGGCAGAAATCAATAAAACCCAACCAAAAAGTTACCAGATGATGTTACAAGGTACCAAGCATCAGCATTACATCAATATCCACAGGAAGCTTCCATATATTCCCTTCTCCATAAGAGAGTTTCAAAGTCACATAGTGTTTAACTCACCCACACTGCACAACAAGTTAACCCAATTAAAACCAGTCTTGGCTTCCTTTACTACACTTTTAACAGCAAAGACGTAACTACTACCACTACATGAAAAAAGCCTACTATCACAATTTTAAATATTTTGCAATGTTTAGAAGCTTGAGAAATAAAAGGAAGACAATCAAAAAGCTATTTCCTGCTTTAACAACCCAAAATGAAGTTGACAGCGCTTAGTCATACTTCAAACAGAAAAGATGCATTTGTCAAAGCATGAGAAGCGGCATAAAACATCAGTAAATCCAACGTATGGGCAGAGCCCAGGAGGAGGGAACAGAAGGGGACTGATCTGCTTTAGCAGTGAGGATACAGTCTGAATCTGGGGCATCCAACATATTCAGGCAGCATGCAGCAATAATCCTCCTGTCCACATTTTGCTTGTCCTTCAAACAGGCAAGCGGCAGCTTTGTGCTGCCCAACAGCCAAGGACAGTTTGCAGCTGGCACCAAGGCAACAAGCCCTTTTCCTGCCCTCACACAGGATGAAGAAGACACAAACTAACAAAATTAGCAAAAACAAACTAGCTGGAATTAGAACCATCCCCCAATTCTCTTACAGCTGATGAAAACCAAAGGCTTTTATTCCTTTTAAAAAAAATAATTTATCTTCTCTAATAACATCTAACATTTGAAAAAGAAAACATGTTTATCTTCGCCCAGTTTAATGTGTCATATTTATTATGTTTTTAAATTTTACACATGAAGGCAAATCTAGTGGATAACATGTGCACTTTCAGCTTCAAATTTTAATTTTTTCCAGATCAACACGAATTATAATTTACCATCCACAGACTGCATGGAGAGGTTATATCCTGGTCTCAGTTCAATTCTTAAACCAGTGTCACCAAAAAGCCACCACAAATTTAACCACATAATGCATTCAGTCCAGATCCCCATTTAATGCATGAAATTATACTCCTAACAGGAGAGTAAGATGATCCTTTCAGGAAGGAATGAATATTCAAGTACAGTCCCAGAACTGTGCAACCAAACACGTAAAACTTGGTGCAACCCTTAGTCCTGTCCACAGCAATTTGCCCTTTCTGGTTATTTCTGTCCTCTTTCAGACCTTCATGCTCCTTCCCTTTCACGTGGGTCATGAGAAGTTAGCAATACTCATCCCTTGTCTGCATCCTTACTGGTCTTACCACTCCCAGTGGTGGTGGTTGCTCTGGGCAGCAAACAAATAAATCCATTTCTCGAGGGACTTTCCTCATTCACAAGGCCAAAGTCCAGCCCTGCCTGAGCTCCTTTTCACCTCCCTCCAGCAGGTCACCCACACCTTGCTGTTGTTAACAGCACACCAGGCCGAGCTGGGGCATTTGAGTTGAGCTGCTGAGGCTTGGTACCCACAGCACTCTGGTCATAGTAGCATCCCATAGATCCTACAGCATGATCCAACAACCTGCTACAGCAGCAAATGAGAATGGTTTGGAAGGAGGCACAAAAAAAACGAAACCAAAAAAAAAGGAAAAAACCCACTTTTCTGCAACAGCTTTCCCAGAAATAGTCTCTCAAACTATAACTACCTGTAAATTAACAGTTAAGAAGAAACTATAATCAAACTGACCATGAAGAAAACACACAACTTTCACTTCCCTAACAATTAATTCTTTCCCATGATCTCATCACTGCACAACAGCCTTCCAGCCTAAATATACCATCTTAAAGCAAAGTTCCCAAGATCAGCCTCATAACTGCACTCAGCTCCAGCACCAAGAAGGCAACTTACCCTGTTGTCATGAAAGAAAAGTGATAATTTTCTTCTGCACAACTTCCCTTCTACTTCTCCAAACCTTACACCTTCTACAAAACTGACTGTCCCCTGTAATTCAGGACATCCGACCACACCGTGTACATATGAACAGCTGGAAAATTAAAAATACCTGCAGCTGAGATGCCAGGATGGAAATAATTTTAAATGAAGTTTATAAAAGCCACAGCAGCAGAAGGGCAAGAAAACAGCCAACAAGTTTGGTAATTAACACAGAAACATGTCATATCCAACCCATCTTTGCTCTTCAGCAGAAGGACAAATTGATGACACACAAACCAGCAAAGAGCCAAGTCTGATGCTTTCTTCCTACACAGCACTTGAGAGCTAAGAACATCAGCACAATAATCATCAGAACACCACTTGAGGTCAAATTACTATTTATACAGGACTCAAAACCCAAAGATGACTTCAAACTAAATTACCAACAACTTGAAAAAGTTAGACAAGTGAAAAGCATTCCCTTGGTAAAAGAACCTCTCTGAGAACAACTGGATTGTTCCCATCCGTTTTAAAAGGAAAATCTTAAAATCTCCCACAGTAAATCAGGAAAGAGTAATTTTGCTTTTTCAATTTTTTCAGAAAAATTGTCAAATTTAAAATAAGCAAGTGTAAAGAAGTGTTTATAGCACTGGACCAATATCCCCTTAGGTTTTACGACATGAAAGTATCACAGTAAGATACACTGGACAGTTCTGGCTTGCAAAGAATTAATTTCACTTCAAAAGAGGCAGGAATATCTACATTCACTTGGACTATATGGAAGTGTTACACCAAGGAATTTGCAGAGTCACAAAAAAGGCAGTGCCAGCAGCAGAGTCCAGGGTACAGCAGAATTGCTCCTTCAAATAAAGCAGCTTGATCCAAGGCTGAAGAACCCACATCAGCACAGCCTGAGGATGCAGCTTTTCATTATAGATGAGCTGACTGAGCTGTGACCCCACTTTCCCAACCTTCTCATGACTGGATGTCTTAGGGTTTTTTTATAGTCTTGGTTTTTTAATCAGTTCATCCCACTAAAGCAGGAAACCATGGCTACAGACAACTTGGTGCACTGCAGAAGTCAGAGGGACACAGAATACACAGTGCAACAGTACAGATGAAAAGAAATGCTGAAGTGAGTAAGAACAGACAACAGAAATTAAATTTTAAAAAATCTTCAAAAGCATATTAAAAAAATGTTATCACCTAGAATGTCTTCCTATTGAAAAAAAATAAAAATTATCCTGTTACAAATAGAATGGCTGTGTATGCCAGCCATTTCAGTAACAATGACCCTGCCACACCATCACAGTAAAACCAAGCCAATGCAGAAAACTCACCTTCACAAAATTGTCAGGGAACATGCCCCTTCTGCCATTTAACTCCCCTTCCAACCATCCTTCTTCTTCCAGTTTTTTTACATTCCTGATGATTTCCCCAACTCGGATTGTTAACTCATCATCATGCACTGCATCATAGTCATATTCCACAATATAGTCCACTAAAAAGGAAAAAAAAAAATGCACAATGAATACAACCCAGAAAACGCAACTTGAAAGCCACGCATGTTCAAAATGCAAACCTAACAATGAATGCTAAGAACAAGCATTTCGCTCACAGCAATGCTCATCTGTGAATTGTAACATTCCCAAGTATATGCACGGGGGAAACAACTGGATAATCACCTATTAGAATAAAGTAAATTTAGGAACATGATGCCAGGTCGTATTTTGGTGGTGGTGGGTAGGTTTTTTCATGCGTGGTGGAAGGAATTGCTGGCAGTGGTTTTTTTCCCCACTAAGTTCCTGCTGAAGATTTACCAATTATGAATCACTGCCCACAGGGCAAGTGCTTCTTACTCAGTGCACATTTGGGGCCAAGGATCAGACACTGTATGTATGATACATACTTGCAATGCTTTGTTAAGTCTTATACTTGAGCCTGCTACTTTGTCTGCAAAAAATTAATGTCTGCACACACAGCATTTTTGCAGGTTTGATCCAAGAAATACAATACAGCCAGAAGGTGTGTGATTGATAATATCATACAACTTAAACTGCACAGAAATGTAGAAAGAGCCTTCCTTCAGAGTCATTTGGTTTGTATGAAGTAGCATAAGCAAGTGAGCTTTACTTTTGATACAATTAAGTTTACTCAGAGGAGCAGAGCAGTGTATTCACACACTTGTCTGTCTGTTGCACAAGATCCATGAGAGCAGCTCACTGACGGCTTTAAGGCTTGTTTGGCAATACAGACCCATTTGTTCATCCAGAAATTCTGTTCATGCCAGAAATTTCCACAAACCTGCAGCAATCAAATTATCTTCCCTCTCACTCAAATTCAGTCAAATATCCAGGCACTGCCAAATGTTAAAACATTGTTCTCACTGAAACCTTCTTCTCCTCGGCAGATCACAATGCACAAGAGCACAAGAAGGTTAAAAGACAGAAATCCTGAATGGTTGTAGAAGTTATTCCCCAAGTTAATCTATTTTATCAGTGCATAATAATATCCAACAATTAACTAAAAAATGAAGGAATCAAATGGGAAGAAGTATTATTTCCTTGGTATTGAATTTACAGCTGCATTAAATCAATGTATAATTCTGACCTGTGGGCAGTTTTGATCACAAGTGCAGCTGCAGTGATTGCAATTAAGCCTTTATCCCTCTGCTGCCTATGGATGAAGCCAGAAAACCTTTAGTAAAGAAACAGAACTACATGATGGTGCCATGAATGCATGAGATGCTTGAGTGATATGTCTGGCAAACTATTTTGTGAATACACCCATTAACAAAGGAATCAATAGACTATAAAACATGAAAACTTAGTTTTGCTTTCTTCCTTTAAGAAAAAAAATTATTTTATTCCTTTTGAACAGCAGTCATCACTGGAGTTACCTGCCTGTGATATACACCTGGAACTCCTAGCACACCCTTTTTGTACTGGAGACGTTTATTTTTGCCAAATGTACTCTGTAAGCTTGTTTCAAAGCATCACATTCCCCCATTACTGCCTGCAGCAAGGAGAGTAGTTCTGTCTAGCTTCTGCACAGAATTGTCTCTTGAGTGGCTGACATAAAATATTGCCAAACATACAGGAAATTCTGGCAGCCACGAATCATAAAGACAACAGCCATTCATCATCTAAGAGTCTGGAAATGAAAACATCACCTTCCAACCAACTCAACCCAGCCATTCTGGAAACCTATAAACGTATAAAAATGTAAGAAATATCCATGTCACATTTCTCTCATGATACACTGTTTTAAAGCACATCAACAGGTGTCATATTTCAATATACACACTATAGGAGAGCTTTACAAAGCTAAACATGGAAAATGGATCACAACAGAGTGTCAGTCATGGCAAATGCTCACAGCAGTGACTTGAACTGCCAAACACCTGGTCCTTTTTCCACAGCAGCAGTAGATAATCACACCCACACTGTGTCAACATGAACCAATTCTACTGAAAGCTTATTTATTCCCTTGTGAGAACACTTCTGTATTTGTGTCTGAAATATACAGCACATTCATTTTGGTCACCTTTCCAGACTATAAAACATGGACTCAGTCATGCCAACAACCAATGGAGAACTTGAAGAACCTCCAAGTCATCATCCACATGCCTTTATGTTCCAAAGACAAATAGCAGTAAATGGACATCAGCTTCTTACACTTGAAATTTAGGTGCTGAATTTCGTCTTGTATTTGTCAGTGATACTCAATGCCACCCTCACTCTCATGGATATGTAGACAAACCAGAAGTGAATTCTGTTGCCTTGTCTGTAAAGTGGAAAGGACCATGGGGAATGGTAAGATGGTTTCGTCCCATATATTTTTTCCATATGATGGCAGTGAAACAGCAAGGAGTTACATCTCATGTCTTGCTACTATGTGGTCCTTAAAAAGAACACCTGTAAATTTTGCTTTTCAATATTAGCAAATAGCACTATTTGAATCATCCAGGTAATTCACACCTCAGCATGACAGGCAAGAAACCACTGAACTGCCAAAACAGTCCAGATTAAATAAGCCTTTGAAACATCCTAAAGTCTAACATTTACCCAAGCGAAAACAGAGTCCAATGATGACAGAAAACATTTTTAAGGAGTCACAACTCCTTATAATAACAATAATTAGGAATTACATTAGTTGACTGATTATACTTCATAATGAACTGTACTAGTTCTGAATGCTTTTGAATGCTTCAAATTCTCACTTAAAAGCTTTACTCGAGAACAGATACACTGCATTTAGTTAGCAATAAATTGCACTCCAGTAATATAAGGTGGTCAAAATGTTTTTAAAAAATTCTCAGCTGGTATAAGGTGCAGCAGAACTCCTCAGCAACACAAACTATGAAACCCACCTATCTTGTTTCATATCTGCTTTTTGCACTGCTTTCTCCATTTCACACCCCACTCAAATCAATTATCAGTAGCTTGAAGTCCATCATGACCAAGTCTCAAATGAAAAATAGTCTTCTCAAGCTTGAGCAGGAATGCTGTGAGCTTTATTGTGCTTTTCTAGCATATCCAGAAACACCAAAGTTCACCTGAGAGGGGGAGACAACTTTCTCCTGAGTTTTCACAGTACCTGCATAAAAGGAAAAGCTGAAAGTGCTGGGAAAAGGCTCAGGGAAACCTCATTTGTCAGAGTATGGAAAAGCCTGAGCTGTGCCCCATGAAAACACAAGAGACAGTGGGACAAAATGAAACCAAACAAATGCCACTTAAACATATAAAAACACTCTCTGTCATCCAGCCATGACAGCTTTCCAACATACTTAGGGAACCTTCCAGATGGTGTTTTTTGAAGGTTCTGACCCATTTTCACTGGCAACAGACTGATTAAAATCAACAGAGCTAAGAAAAAAATTACTGACTGGACATCTTTGCAGGAAGATGGCTCTGTGGGAGTGGTCTATTCAGCTCTTGTTTTTTAGTAAGATGACAACCTCATTAACAACATAATGAAACAACTAGGTTGGACACATTAGGAAGAAATTCTTCACGGAAAGGATGAAAAGGGTGATTACGTATTGTAATGGGCTGCCCAGGGAACAGTTTAAGGGAAGACTGGACAGGGCACACAGTGCCGTGCTCTGGTTGACATGATGGTGTTTGGTCATAGACTTGATTCGATGATCTCAGAGGTCTTTTCCAAAATATCTGATTCTGTGATAAAACAGACCAAACACATCAAAGCCAGTCAGCCCTGCCAACAGCTACAGACTACATTATTCCCCACAGCACAGACAAAGTGTCCCATCTAACACCTCTTCGACAAAATAGCTCCCCCTGTCAGCAAACACAGCAACACTGCCTGCACCAGGCATTCAGTCACTGCTGGCACAGGTGGCCTCTCCATTTCTCCAAACCTTACACAACCAGCTCTTCTACCGACCACATCCCAGTGCCAAGGCAGAAGCCAAGTCCCCCAACAAGCATGGCCACACTACACCCATCTTCTCTGATTTTAAACAAAGGATGTCTTCAGCTCCTCAGACTCTTTCTGAAGTTGCCTATTAAGAGGTAACCTAAGGCCTTCTGGTAGCCCTAAAACAGAAACCAATAAATAAATCAAGGAAGAGCAAAAAATATACCAAAAGTCTAGCATGCCTATGTCTTCAGTAGAAATAGACACTCATCCAGCAAAGAGCACAATTTCTCATTCCTGGTACTTTGTTTAGGGTATTACAATGCTGTCAGAATCCAGTGACCTTTCTGTAGTAGCCAAAAAAAGACACAAACCAGATTTAAAACAAATCCCATGAAAAACACACTTTAACAGAGCATAATTTAAAAAAAGAGGAGAGTGGGATTCATCAGATAATTGAAATCCTTGCATATACTGGGAAGCCTCACCGAAACTTTCTGCAGACGTGGAGGGACAGAGTCCAACGTGAAGCAGCAAGACTTGCTGCTGTGCTCCATAAAAGTCTCTTCAGGCAGGTTTTAGGCCAGTTCAGATTCAAAGTCATTTACTGGAATGACAACCCTGGAAAGTTGTGTGGCCTCCAGAAGTACCTTGCCAGCAGAACTGCAGTTACACCAGCAACTCAGCTTTTGCTTTTCCAATTTCTCACAAGAGACAGTTGCCTAAAACAAACTTCATTAGTACTGTTATTTCCACTTGCACATTTATCACATAGAAGTCCCAAAGTTTAGTCTCCTATAAAACCAACCCTAACAATTCTGTTATTATGTATGGAGTTACACAGAGTTACAAAGGTACTTCATTTTACAGCAGACAAAGTTTACAATGCAGACAAAAGATCTAAGAGAACACAATCTTACCCTTTTAACTACCATACTTTTCTTCACAATTATTTCAAAATCAGGTGCTGAACTCCTTCCAGTTGCTTTCCCATAGAAATGTTCCTACAATTTGTGAGCTATGGGAATTGCAGCTGGTTTAATACTAATAGAGTATATGTTTGGCCACTTACGACAGATCTTAACACTGAAAAAGTAGCTCAGGTGTTTAAATGCTGAACAATGAAAACACCTCTGTAAGTGTAATGGTTATAAGAATGTTTTCTTTCCACTTCAATACCATATAATTTCCTGTCACCCTGACCTGAGTCACTGATGACAACCCAGATGCTTAAATAAAAAGGCCTGATAGACTTCCCACTGCCCTTAAAATTCTAGTTCCTGCTCCCAGAACTGTGAGTTTTGTCTACAAAGCTCTCCTGTAAAGACACATGCACAAGGTGAGCACCAGGGTTTGGGAACCAAAGACAAATAAATACTTCCTGGCCAAGAGCTCCCACCGCTCTGCAGCCAGGCTCCTTCCTCCAGGCTCTGCATCTGCTTCACTCTCCTGTTTACAAATGACCATAATAACCAGTTCCCCAAGATCCAATACTCCTTTGGGGTACAGATGTAGGTTTGCTCTTCATCAGTCTGAGTAAGGGAGCACCTCACATTTCCCACTGTCAGAGAAACCACTCTGATCACCGGTCTTGCGCAAAAGTCCTTCCCTTCCTTCCACACCCCAGTAACCACCTGACTGAGAAGCAGCCGAGGGACTGAACCTTGAACAGATGGAAACATTCAGTATTTCCTACTTCCTTCTCATGGTGCCCAATAAAGCTACATCACCGATAGAGAGCGAGAAAGCCATGAAGTTGTATTTCCAAGATATCTTGCCCTGAGGATGTTATGATCCCATGCTTTCTTCTGTGTGCATTCACTGGTCCCTTCCCCCCTTCTCTGTGCTTAAATAGTAGTTATTTATAATATTGGTGAATCAGATAAAGAAACAGTCCAAGAGAAAACTTGTAGTGACAACTTTCTGCACGTTTATCTCCTTAAGATGTCTCACTGCAGGGTCAGACACAGGACTGCTTCAAACCCACTTTAGATTAACATCTACATCCCTGTTACAGCCCAGATCAGGAGTACACTGTCCAGTGAAGTTCCAAACCACCCTCATTTGTAGTGGTTCAGTTCAGCATGGAACAGTCTCACAGCAAGTAACCTGGAATTTTTTTTCACTCAAATTAAACCCACTTAATGCATGTTAATCTTTAACGGGCATTATGCCCATGGGACAAGACTAAAACTACAATGATATAAAAATGTCCAAAACTCAGAACACGAATATGATCCCTCACACAAGCAATTTCCCTCTACAGATCCACTCATCTTGCCCCTCACCACTTGCTGCTTTGCTCAAAGCCAAAATCTGCCATGAAACCACATCCTAACATAACACATTATTGATACAAGGCCACTGATTCCCATCAACTCTGATGGTAAGGATGCAGTTCCATGCTTCTAAGGAACCGAACAAGGGTAATCAGCTAATGGAGACCATGCAGTCAACACATATTTAACAGTACCGTTTGGAGCCACACCATACAGAAGAGCAGACATTTCACCGAGCTGAGCCATGCAGAGCCATCACATTGATGTTCCACGTGGACACTTGCAAACAGTTGCATCACAAGAGCTACTGGAAGCGTCAAACATCACCAATGAGATGTTTTACCTGCACAGTAACTCCAAAGAAGGTCAGGTGCCTCCTGTATGGCCTCTGGAACAGGAGTGACACATGGCAGAGCCATTTCCACCTGTGCCGCCTCCCAAAGGAGCCACACCAGTCGTGCCAGCTCCAGTTCTGCCAAACAGCTCTGTACCAAAGGAGTCACACTGCCTCCTGCTCCTGAAGCTTTGATCCCGTGTGCCAGCCAAGCAAACTCTGCTGCCACAAGGAAGGGATGTGGCAGAGGAGGTTCTCTGCATTTTAAGATAATGCTGACCTCATTTATTCAAATATTGACTTATGGTCTTGTTTTAAGCAAAATGCCCTGAGCCATGAGAATTCTTGTATTAGTTTATAATAATACAACATAATGCCAATGAGATTGAAAGATTTTCATGCTGTTCTATGTACATTTTCTTTTAAGCATACACAATTAATTCCCAATTTGCTCTAAGCTGATTATTCCAGTTGTGGATTATTTCAAAGACAGAGAACCTAAATTTGTACAAATTATTAGTTCAGGTTGCTGGGCAAACAAACAATCCTTTCAAGCACTAAAGTTGCCTCTAATACATACAAATACACAGTGTTGGACCCAAGCTGATTCTACATAAAACCAGCTCAGTTGTGTCCACCCAGTCTCTGGAAGCACCACAAACACCTGCTGTCACCCAGCGGGGACTCAGTTTGGATGCCAACAGGATTTACTTTGTTTAAAGCAACTTCATGTTGCAGTGAGTATGAGCCTTCACACTCTCTTCAACACAGCTCATCTCAGAAGGCTCAGCAGGTTCAAAGCAGAATTAGATGAGTGAGGGCAATCAGTCACTCTGCTGCAGTCAGGCCAAATTCCCAACAAGCCCCTTTCCACTTCCTCAGCACAAGAGCTGACCAGTCAGAGCACCATCCCCCATCTCAGCCAACATCAAATTAATCACAGAATAAGCTGAGTTGGAAGGGACCCACAAGGATCATCGAGTCCAGCTCCTGGCCCTGCACAGGACCATCCCCAAGAGCCACACTCTGTGCCTGAGAGCAATGTCCATACACTTCTTGAACTCTGTCAGGTTTGGTGCTGTGACCACTGCCCTGGGGAGCCTGTTCTAGTGCCCAGCCACCCTCTGGGTGAAGAAACTTTTCCTAATATCCAACCTTAACCTCCTCTGACACTTCAGGCCATTCCAGTCCCCAAGGAGCAGAGATCCATGTCTGCCCCTCCTCTTCCCCTCATGAGGAAGCTGTAGACCACAATGAGGTCTCCCATCAGTCTCTTCTTTCTCCAGGCTGAACAGACCAAGTGACCTCATATGGCTTTCCCCTCCAGAGCCTCCACCATCTTTGTTGCCCTCCTTTGGATACTCTCCAACAGTTTAATATCTTTTTTACACTGTAGTGTCCACAGCTGCACAATATTCAAGGTGAGGCCGCCCCAGAGCAGAGCAGAGAGGGGCAATCCCCTCGTCCGGCTGGCGATGCTGTGCCTGATGCACCCCAGGACAAAGTGTTGCACTGGAGCAGCTCAGTCTTTCAGCTCCAGCTCCCATTCCTCTATCAGACGTTAAAAAACCTCAGGAATCTAAACATCAGAGTCTTCTCAATCAAAAATCATTGCACTGTTATCATGAAAACATATCATTCTCCTGGAATAATTTCTCTTAACTATCACAAGTCACTACCAAAAAGCTGTTGGATATGTGATGTTTTACAAGACCTGTTAAAAACTTAATAAGTACTCTCCAGTGCTTACACTGAGGGTATTTTAAACTGCTATAAAGATAGCTTTTAGGAAAAAAAAAGAATGAAGTCTGAATAAACACATACCACAGAGAAAACCAGCAACAACCAAACCAAAAAAGGCAACAAAACAACAACATACTGTTTAACTCTCTCAATATCCAATATCTCATTTAAGCCTTTGTTTCCCCACACTTGAGCACCAACAGCCCAGCTACTGTCAGCTTCCCATTTTGATTAAGTACTATGAGCTTAAAGGGAAAAATAAGCACCACTGCAAAGAGAGGAAGGAACAAGCTGGCACAAAGGCAGTTCTGTTATTTTCCTGAAGTATGGGGTCTGACCACATTTTCTACTTTCTAATGATAACAGATACCTTATTGCATCCTTTCAGTATATACATTTTCCTAAGATCTGCAGTGACAGGACATTGGGCACTGGTTTTAATATTACAGAGGGACAATTTAGATTAGACCTAAGGAAGGAAACCCTGCTGTTGAGGGTGGTGAGACACTGGCACAGGCTGCTCAGAGAAGCTGCAGATGAAACTTCCTGGAAGTTTCATCCCTGGAAGTGTTCAAGGCCAGGCTGGATGGAGATTTGAGCAACCAGGTCTAGTGGAAGGTGTCCGTGCCCATGGATGACCTTAAAGGTCCCTTTCAACCCAAACTACCTTGTGATTTGGGCACAAATATCTTTTAATGGTATTTTTTGTTAGAGAGACCATACAAATAAATGAACAAATCTCTGTCATTAGCATGTTCTTTCTCAAAGACATCCTGTAACATTCACTGATTTATTGTGATCCACGAGATAGCTCATATCCCTCACTGAGGTTTCTTACTTACACTTTTGATTTTACATTTACAGCTGACAGGAAACTCTGCAAAAGTTGGCCAAACTGAAATTAATTTCAGCCACTAAACACTTCTCCCAAAAATACCTTCTCACTGCTATGCCACTGACATCCCAATCATGAACTCTCAGACAGTACAATCCCCAGCCAGGGATTTAGACAGGTGCTGTCTAAAGTCTCTGATAAGGCAACTTTATTCAAGTTTCTTTTTTTTTCTTCTGTCCACCCTGCAACACCTGCTATTTTTCCTTACTTCTTCTGTAACTTGCTCTGTGCTGCATTACCCAGTTCTAGTACAAATATCTTCTGCTTAAAGCAACAATTCCTCTACATCCATAGCTTGCCTAAAAAAAAAAAGAAAACAAAAACAAGAATAGCAGTCTACCCTTGAGACAGTGTAAAACCAGGAGACATGGTTGTGTCAGCACAGAACTCGTCCATCTGGAATCCGCCCTGGATCTGCCTGGCATTTTTAGATTGGGTAAGGCAATGGTGCATTCTCCAAGAAATGACTCACCATGCATTTTTAATAAACAGTTTGTGTTGAATTTTACAGCCCAGTAAGAATGCCTGAAATAATTAGGAAAATGAACAGTTGAAAACTGTATGTATGCTTTTTCCTCCCAAATTATTTCAACTAATGAGAAACTCGTTGCATTCTACCAGCAACCACCTCAAACACCAGTTTCCTGTGCTGGCTTGGGAACAATTAGCAAGAGACTTCGAGAAGGAAACTAAACAGTATAGCCAAAAGCCTGCCCAGCAGCCTGGCCTAAAACATGCAAACCACATATGCCTCGTTTTCCTACTCCAAGCTCCTGTAATTTTCTGGAGTGCATTATAGTGCTTAACGCTGTATATGATAAAACACAACTGAAAACTGAATGTTTGTCAATTTTCACTTACCTAAAGCAAATTGTCCTCACATACACCCTCATAATTTTACAACTGTATGTTGTAGATAAGTCACCATTCCCAGCCAGATGCGAAAAAAATGTTTTAGGGATACCTCACTGCAGATTTATCAACTCTAAAAGAAGTAACCCATCATGTCTCCTCCAATATTATCAGAAATACTTGTCTTAAGCTCAGTCATAAATTTAATAAATGTTACAGTTGTGGATTTAATCTACCCCCTCAATTCTATAAGCAGGATCTCCCTTTGCAGCAAAGACATGAAATGGGGAAGTATTAGAATAAAGTCTCTTCCACCTCCAGGTTTTTAATACCTAATAAGGACAGAGGAGGTCAAAATGTTTTGCCTGGGAAGTGACATGACACAGAAAGTGATGGTTTGTGCTACTTGCCATTTCCCTCAGTCTGAGCAGAGCTCAGAGCAAGAAACCAGCCTGGAAATGAGAGGGGACACCTGCAGGAAAGGCAGCAAATGTCTCCACGAGCAGAAGTGAAAAAATGCTACTAATTCACATTGCAGAGAAAACCAGGGATCTTTGAGGGCACAGGGGAACGTATTTAAAAAAAAAAACACGCCACATTTTCTGAAGTCATGACTCAGACACTGTTCCATATATAGATTTATGCCTCTTCCTCTGTTCCTTCCCTTAAGTTAATTTTATAACATCTATTTGGCAAAACATTCAAGGTGAGTCACAAAACACCAAATTACAAATTCTGCTAAAACAAAGCCATGCCAAAAAGCACTGAAGAACAAAAGAATCATACCTCATTTATATTTTCTTCATATCCAAAGCACCAGATAAGCAGTGAAAGTAACAAGGTCAACACCATATTTATAGGTGTTCCCTTAAAGCCTTCACTAGACAATTAGCTCACAAAACCAAGTTTGAATCTGAAGACTCTGTTGCTTATCTGAGAACTCTTTTTATAAAGTCATTCCCCTGAAAAATAAAAAATTGTATTTGAAATTTCTTTCCTTCTATCAGAACTCCACACTACTACAAAAGCTTCAGCTCCTCCTGCAGTTTTTTTTTTTTCCCCAGGGTTCTCCTAGCCAAAAAGGACATCATGATCATAGCCTCAGGTTATGAATTCAAGAGTTATGAAAACAAGAAAGTCTCTGAAAGTCTTTTGGCTTTAAATAAACTCCTTTTACGCTCTAAAGAAATGCAGAAATGCTTTGATAGACAACCTTCAATTTGGCACATCTCTAATTCTGAATGACAATTAGTACTTGCACAAACATGGCAAGAACCTAGCTTTGAAATAAATGTACAGGAACTTAAAAGCATTATTCGGAACACGCACAAAGTGTTCCCTTCATCTTCAAAAACAGACATGATGCAAGAGTCTGAATGGTCCCAGACTGGAATCTTGCAAAAACCACAAAATATGCTTAGCATTAAAACAGGAACAAATGTTTGTATCTGAGTCCATGCTGCCAGGTCATACTAATTGTGATATAAAGTTCACTTACTTTTTAGTGCGGACATTTTCACCAATACAATAAACTCAACTTTGATGGAAAAGCACAGGAAGAAATCCTTATGAAATGCATTTTTATAAAAGCCAGTCAAAACAGCAAACACTCAAGGGGACCCTACAATCTCAATCAGACAGTTTTAAAGGAGGCTGAACTGTTTCATTAGCTAAATTATGTTCTAAAGGTGCAGAGATGAAGTCCTTCAAATACCCATTTGCAACGTGTATTTAGAAGGATTTAAGCAATTCTTATTAAGATCACAATTTCAATCTGCATGGTTTGCAATGCTTCCAATAACAGGAAAACAGGGTTTGAAAGGACCTCTGGAGGTTACTTATTCCAAACTGGTCAGAGCAAGGTTAACCTCAAAGTCAAATCAGGTTGCTCAAGGTTTTGTCCAGCTAAATTTTAGAAGTCTTGAAAGGATGGAGATAAAACAGCCACCCCCTGCACCTTTTCTGATACCGAATTCTTATAATAATTTTTCCACATTATATTCAGTAGGAATGACCACTGTCCTAACTTGCAGGTACTGGTTTTTCACTGTGCCTCCATGGAGAGTAGGTTATTCTCCTCTCCAGGCTCCACCTACTTCTTGGACACCATGTGCACCAGCCTCCCAACCACTCCCGACTCTCCAGTTCAGTGGCATTCCTGCTGCATTTCAGGGGATGGAGGAGCAAAACTGGACACAGTATTTTAGAGGCAGTGCTGTGAGTGCCAGGGCATAGGGAACAATCACTCCCCATGACCTGCTGGCTACTGTCCTGCTCATATCCCTGGTAGACAGTAAGGTAGTTCATTACTACTGCAGCACATCAAGCATCCCCCACCCCATGCACTGTGGAGTTTTTTAGGTACCTGGTCATAATATTGAGCATTTGAAGAAATGAGTGTTATGTGAGCATCCCTACTTGCCTGTCCTCCTGCTTCACTCCCAATAATTCTTCCCCTGTACACCCATTTGGCTGAAACATGGCAGAAGAGCAGCATCTCTAAAATGGGAGCTGTACATTTTTTATATTTTAGGGGGTTTTTGCAGAGTCAGCACTGAAGCACTCAAATCTCAGTCCTTCCCAAGGAAAAGACTTCAGGAGTGCCCCAATACTCTTGCTCTTCTAACCTGATGGCTGGCTGATCACCAAATATGCAGCTTGGAAGCAGCTAGAGCATGTGCTGTGTCTTGCAGAGCTCATTGATAGTAACACAACGATTGGTATTTGAAGAATTTGAGGAGGGATCAGAGGCCTTACAGGAGTTTATGAAAAGCTGTCTGGGGCAAAGGATACCAGTTGCTGCTGTCAGGAGACAAAGCACCTGGGGCAAGTTCATAGAACGCCAACACTCATCCCTGCCATTCTCAACACGGTCACTTGAAGGAGTAGTTTGGATTTCAAAAACACAAAGGAAATACTCCTGATTGTTCCCACAAATTCACAACTATATGCATCATCCTGGGGACCCAACTACACACACACAAAACAAAAAAAGTGAAATCAAGAGAGAAGAGTCAGCAATGTAACCTCAGCTTTTTCAAACACTGACATCAGGATTTACCACTTCAGTCGCTATTCAGAACTGAAAAACCAGGATACAGCAGCAAACAGCAGGATCCAGCAACTCTGTCTTGATGGGAAATCAGCACGGTCTCCTTGCTGCATGGAGATGGCAGGCTGTGTCTCATTCTACTGACAGCACATCTCCTGTTTCATAAACAGCTTTATTTCATTTGCTATTCATCCAGCCTGAGGCATTCTGTTACTGGTTATCTACCAGGGCAGGTTTTCTTCTACAACCTGCATATTAGAAGCTATTTACATTACAATCCATACATGTGCCTTATAGTTCTCTTTTAGGAAGGATGAAGCACTAAGACTAAAAGAGCAAACTCTCTTCCCACAAAATAAGCATCTAGTAAGATGATGAGCACACGGAAATAAGAGGAAGCAATTTTATACACTCTTAATTGGGCTTTTACTTGACAACCCCACACTGTTAATTTACATACACAGCCCTATAGCACACAATAGTTTAAGAAATGCCTTCAAGCTCTCCTCAAGCTGCAAAGGGTGGCAGCTGAGATAGTTTCCAATTCCCTACTTCCTTGCACCAAATGCTTACTCAGACAGTGGCAGGCTGTAAAAGCAGACCCTGTTATACTTAGGCTTCATATAATGTGAATGTGCCATTGTAATGGTTTTTAGTATCATCTTCCCCTTCACAGACACTCTCCTTCCCTGTGCTGAAGGATGAGGTGTACTTTCAGTAACACGCAGGTCAGGCAAAGGAAGCCCCGTGTTTCATTTTCAAGAGCAAAACAGCACAGCTCATGATAATTTATCCTTAATAAAAAGGCTACATTCTGCTGTTTACACTTCTCAAGAAAATCTGCTGTCTCCTTATCTACCATACCCACGAGAGCATGCGATTAACATATTTGCTTTTATCCTCATGACTACAAAAGCTTTGCTCACCTCAGCACTTCCACTGCCCCACTTGCAGAACAGCATCTCATTTCACCTGGCTTCAGAACAGCACTAACTCAGCTGAACACAGCACAAAACATTGTTTGGGACACTGAGACTTCAAATAAACAGCCCATGGCCCACACTGCAGACACTCTCATGCAGCTTGAAAATCCTGCTAATTTTGTCAAGTCTTGTACCAAAATCTCTTCATAAAAGAATATTCTTCACTTAACCTCTTTGGGTTTGAAACAGACAGTCTCTGCTTTTCAGGAACCTCTTACAGAGATCAGAGTGTTACAATGACTCCAAAAATCTGAGGCTAAAGAAGTGACCCTGCATGGTCTCTCCCTGCTCATTCCCATTTCATCACCTCTTCCCCTGTGCTGGTCTCACAGTTGTGCTGCTGCAGGGTGTGTCGGTCTAGTTTGCTGCCAAATCAGCCAGCTGGTTCTCTTCCAACTGGATTCAGCCCTGGCCAGCGTCTTAAACTACATCATTGCATGGACACATGATCACTAAACCTGCCAAAAGGGGAGATTAAAGAACACACTGATATCTGCATCATCCAGGGGATTGACCATATCAAGAAATGATAGATATAGCATTCTCCTGGCAGCTCGTTCTAGCAATTAATAACTTCCCTGACAGAAACATTTACATGTTAAAATGAGTGCAAAGAGCAATGAGATTTACCTCAAGTTTTAGGCAGGCTTATTCTATTTAATCTTGTATTTATTGGTTTATGATAGTACTAAATAAGACAAACTCCATAAAAGCATTTAAGAGATGGGAATGTTGCAAGTCCAGCCCAACTGCAGAAAATCAGTATACAGAAAGACAGAGGCATATTTTTACATATTACTCAGTTTTCTTCTCAAAACATATATATAACTGAGGATAACCAAAACCAATATCCACAGAAATACAAAAGGCACCTCAGTAACAAGTTCTAGCTGTTTAGAAACTATTTTCTCTTTAAAGGTATTATTAAATCAATAAAAAAATTGCAAATTAGACGCACAGTTTAACAGGAACATTTGGCTGGCTTAAAATGCATTGGGAGGGATAAAAAAAAAGCCCTTTAAAGATACAGAAAAAGAAAGATGTGAAATAACCAGTTTGGTGAATTGTGAACACTTAGGGAGAGCAATTAATACAGACACTCAGAAGAAACTTACGAAATTTCAGAGTGAATCTAGTGCAAAGTAACTTAAGGTTAAAATGGAAAAGGAAGAACACCCTATATTCCCTGACTCCTGAAATTCAGTCCCATCCACTCTCTTGCCTGGGAGGTAAGGGCTGCAGCCAGAGTGAGGCCATCCAGCTTGCTGACATGATGGCAAAGCTGGCACAGGAGTTTCACCCCCAGCAGCCAGCTCGTCAGCTCACAGCAGGGCTCACTGCCACGGGAGCCAGGGCAAGCCAGACACAGGCACTGCGCAGCTCGGGCCCTTGCTGGCAGCAGCCTGAAGTTATCTCTGAGGTACAGCCTGAAACTGTACCCACAGCATGACCTGAGGAGAAGGGAGATTACATGCAAAGCAGCCTTGAAACAAATCTGTTCATAGCTCAAGGTACAAGTTCAGAGTTGAGTGATGAGATTCTCCTTCACTTCATGAAACTAGTGGTTTTATTTCTTCAAGTAGCAAAGATGGAGACTCTTCCCTGAGCGCCAAAGATGCATTGAGAAGAAACAATTTGAAACATTCTGACAAGTTTGCTTTCGTATTTTTCCTGGAAAATGAGAAACAGTGCAACTTGGGGAAATAAAAACACACAAAGAGGAATGAAGGTATACTAGTATGTTACCAGTAAAGCCACAACTGAACTGGAGAGCCAAATCGGAAGGCAAAAATTTCTGTCAGGGCCAAGTTGACAGCTGCTGTAAAAGTGCTGCAGCTGATACCAGTGTCAGGAGCATCCTCACCCTCCTCCTGCGACCATGAGCTCAGTCTCAGTTTCTGGAGAGCCAGCCTGGCTGAAAGCTGATGCAGGAAGACAGGGAAGTCCCAGATTATTTGGTTCATACAAGCAAGGGAAGAGGAGAATACTCACTAGTCAGAGCTAAACAAAGGCCACAACTTCACTTCAGTGCCAGCTTCAAAAGATCAAACTATATCCACAGTCAAAAGCATTTGACTAAGGCCAACCACTTAGTAATTTAATCGAAGGGGCACAAACTGATGACTTAAAAGTCTTCTTTAAATAGCAAGTCAGGCAAGTTTCCAGGAACTCTAGCAAAACTGCCTTATTTAAAATTAAAGTAAAAATCATTAATAACTCCCATCCATAAAAATCCACTCACAGCTGCTGCAGGAGCAAAAATAATGAGATTGCCTAGCACTGCTTAATTCCAAAACCATTTGCCTCTAATGACAAAAAGTATCACGTTTATAGTGATTTACTTCCTGTTAAGAAACTGTGCAATCTTAAGCCATTTAAATAATTTAAAGCAACACTTTATCTAGTTGAAATAATGAAAGCAGTAACATTCATTTTGAGTTTCTTTAACAGTAATGTCAAATTTAAACGCAATTTGCAATCACAAAGCTCTTCAGCACTTATTGGAGAGCAGCTGCAGCCCTCACCTGTAACAGCACAGGTCAGCACTGTGCAAACTGCTGAAATAAAAGGAAAATGCTTCATTTTTTTAATTATTCAAAATATTATGTTCCAATTTATTCTGCTGAAAGCAACCCTGGCCTAATACAGATTTCACAGAATGTTCTGAGTTGGAAGGGACCCACAAGGATCATCGAGTCCAACTCTTAAATAAATGGCCCGTACAGGGATTGAACTCATAACCTTGGTGTTTTCAGCACCAGGCTCTGACCAGCTGAGCCAATCTCAGGGTCATGCGCATGTTATAGGCAATAAATATTCCTTTAAGAAAAGTGAATTTAATATCCTAATTACCTCATATTATACTCTCTACAGTGTACATCACCCCGAAAGTGGAAAGATTTAACTCATTTGGCAGACAGATGCATACTGTGATTTTTCCTTCAGTCTGATTTAGGACTCTGGTAGTAGCAGGACTTAAATTTTTGTTCAAAAATATCTGCAATGCATCATTTTCTTTGTTCAAGATTTCTGAAAAAGAAGTATTTCATACTGATTGTATATGAAGAAAGTCAATTCTGCATGCAGGTAGTGCAATAAAACACAAGACACCCAAAACACTTGTTGGCATTAGAGAAAGTAATTAGCAGTGCTGGTGTCACATTATCTAAATGAAGTCTGAAGTTTATGCTGGGAAACAGGGAATAATTTAGAGTAAAAGGACACAACATAGCAAGAGTTCACAGCAGAAAAGAGGCAACTGAAAAGGCAGTTTTAGTGCTTCAGTCCAGCTGTCACCAGTGCACCAGGACAGCCACGGGTGATCCTCAAGCAGGGCTGTGCTTCCACCACCACAGCATTGGGGAAATCTGCTTCTCATCACCCCACGTCCAAGGTAAGGGACAGCAAAGGCTCAGGCATCACCTCCACCAAAAGCTGGGCACGTTTTAGATCATCACAATTCAGAGTAGAAACAAAAAGCAACATTATGGAAAGGAAAAGTGTCAGGAAAGAAAAAGCTGAATGTAATTTAGCTACATGACAAAATACAGGATGCCAGTTTAATAAAAGACAAACACCCACTTTAAAAGGAGCAGAAGAAAAAAGGTTAAACCCCTGCGGTGGACCAGAGACACATTTTAAGTGCCCAAGTGGCAATCACAGCTGCTAGAAATCGCTACAGCCCAGACCTACTCACAAGAAATTTCACCTGATTGACTTACCCACTTCTGTCAAGATGATTTTAGTCACTTTAAGCATTTTCATTGCTGCTCTTTCCTAACAAATCATTTTTATCAAGCCACGTTAGGGAACTACCAGACCAGCAGTCATGTGTGACAGCATCTCCAAGGAAGCAAAATGAATGGGAAGAGCAGAGCTGTGACAGCCAGAGCAGGACAGAGCAGGCAGCCACCTCACTTAGCCCCAGACAGCGCAGAGTGCCCAACCACACATTTCCTGTGTTTATGCAACAAAAACCCACTAAGGAAAAAAAAAAACAAGCACAGGCAGACAATGGAGAAAGCCAGTGAAGGTGAGGAGAATTCAAGGGCAAGGTCCTACCCAGCTGAAAATAAAGCTCTTAAGAACTGTTAGAAAAACAAAAGAAACCAAGACAGCAAAAATATAACTGCACCCCTACACTAAGTTAACTCTTGAATAACGTGAAAATCTCTCTTTAACAAGATGAAAACACAATCAAGACTGAAATAACTATCCAGTAAAGGTGACCAGCACCTGGAATGACTGGCACATGACAAAAGTAGATATAGACAGACTTCTCAGTACAAAGCCACCAGACAACCACCCACCATTTCTCAAAAATACAAAGGAGTCTGGCAGAACGAAGAGCAATTTTAGGGCAAAAAAACCTCACACTGAAAGGACATATTTCCCCCACACATTCCCACACATGTTAAATAGGGACTCCCACCGTCACGGACAGTGGTACTTGGCAAAAACCACCAGGGTTTTTTGTGCCTATTAGTGATGGACAACCAGGGACTTGAACTATCTATAAAAAGGCTCTGGTGAAACCACAAACACCTCTGAGAAAGTTCAGAAATTACTAAGTGCCAGACTAGGGGTTTTTATTACAAGAAAAGAAAGAAAAAAACACGTTCCACTACAAACCTGCTTCCCATATCATCCTTTTCCTCCCTACCTGTCCCACAGTCAGGACTTTCAGCACAGCAGCTGTTACATTCTTGGGGAAAAAAAAAAAAAACAAAACAAAACAAAAAGGCAAGAGCTGAGCTGACAGAATTTCTACCACCTTTTGCTGGGATTTCTTCTCTGTCTAGACCCAAAGTCAGGATCCATCAATTCTTCCCAGTTACTGTAATTTGGTTTCCCAGTAGCTTAGGCACATATCTTCCACAGGTCATTTTTACATCACCCTCTCTTACAGTTTTGTCTACAATAAAGAAAATGGTAGTAAGAAACCACTTTGCTAACCACTACTAGTACAGTTGGTCAACATCAGGCTCAGAAGGGTTTAACAACCTGAACTTTTGATTAAGTCACTTTACAATAAAGTCTGAGTAAAGTTCAACTGCATGTCCCATCTTACATATTTCTTGGTAAAAATACTAGCAAAAGGATTCTTCATCTATGCTATCCCATTTGCTTGGGGGTGTATGGAGCAGATTTTGGGGTTTTTTTTTTTGGGGGGGGGTGTTCTGTGAAGGTTTTTTGTTTGTTTTTGAATTGAAGAACAAATCCTGAAGTCATGTTTCAACAGGTTCTTGGAATATTACTGGTGAATACTGAAACTGCCACTGTCTCCCTGACAATATGCTAAAAGTATCCAGTCTGCCTACAAAAACCTTTTAGATTGTTTTTTGCTGCCAACATGAAGCTGAAGTAAGCAAAAGGCTTCACACAAGTTTAATGTCCAATAAACTTACTCTGTAGACCAAATATATTTTTACTTATTCTGTTGGCAATGAAGAAGTATATCTGGCTTTTTAAAGTATTCCAAAATTATAAATTTTTCTGAAGATCAAATACAGCAAATTCAAATGTACTAACACATGGGAACCACAAATCAAAGTCTGCACAAATTTTTGGAAATAAAGAAGATGGAGAGGATGCATATATCTAAGAAGATACTGACAGACGTTCAGTGGATTGCAGTGTTCCACTATGGCAATTTATCAGCTGCTGGAATATTTCCTTCCTAGTTAGAAAGCCATATGACACTGCAAATTTAGCTAAACTGTCCTGTTAAGTGCAAGCTGCAGTCACACCTTTATCAGTTATAACTAGGAAAATTATCTCTTATTGAGCCATAGAAGTAAACTGGACAGATATTACAATGCACTGATACACAGAGCTCTGCCTCTCTTCAAGTGATTATCAATCCAAAACAGCAAAAGACAATTCAACCAAATACAGTCTTTTCCCCCTCGAACATCTGAATGCATTTTTTCCCTTTAATCTGTTTATCAAGCTGCTTCTAGAGTCATACACAAGTGATTCATCTAGTGCAGAAGACAAATAATTATAATGACAGGGCTCAAGGGTGTTACTGGGCATTACCAGTAACTTTTTACTGTCTTGTGTGTGTCACCTCTGATCACAGCCCCCTCCCCATCCTTCAGATGCCTGAACGACACATGCTCTTGAAACAATAATTTCCAGCTACCAAAAGAACATGAAAGAACTTGTTTCCAAGGCATTCTGTACTTCTGCCCTTCTTTGGTTCCTCCAGAGTCATACTGGCCTGTTCTTACTTCTCCATAGATTTCCAAAACCTTGAGTTCGTCAAAGATACCTCAATGCTCCCCTCTAAGCCACCTCTTACGTGTAAAATCCCTTCCACAAGCTGATGTAAAAGACAAACAATCTCTTATCAAGAGTCAGCTCTACCATGATGCCAGCAATAAAATAATCAACTAATGACTTTCAAGGTAAATTGTGAGGCACCCACTAAATACAGTGAGTGCAGAGCAAGCTACAGTTACTTCTTGTTCTTCTCTTATTTTTAGTGATGTTTTATTGTACATTCTTCACCCCTTTTGACCACAAGAAAGAAATACTTGGAAACCTGAATAAAGGACTGGACCTCCGGAGAAAATCTGTTTAAAAGGCCCTGGTATTATTCTACAATCCTTTCTAGAGCTTGGCCACTGTCCTGGAACTGCTCTATAATTGCACATACACACAAATTGTTATGGTAATAAATAACCCACGCAACAGCAACACTTGACACAACGTGTGCACCCACTCAGTTCAGTCATCTTTGAAGCAGTAATAACATGCTCATTACTGTCAACAGAAGAGGATTTCCTTTAGAAAAGGAAACTTAAGGACAAAAATACATAAAACCATGTCATACAATAATCATATTCAATCGCGAACTGGATGGACTCAGTCCTTATACAGTATTCATAACTCTACTAATAGAGTATACTAAGGATTTTAATAACCCAAACCTACCATATGTCAATCCTGAGGTGTTTCTCATTTCAGCATTACAGCCTAAGTTCAATATGTTATTAGCACACTAAGCCTTAATGCTTTAGGAACTACTATCACAGGCCACTACAATGACCTGGGCAAACATTTCTCACTTCCAAATAAAACAATGAAGCCCAAAAAGAAATAAAGAGCAAATCTTGCCTATTCTAAATAACCACAAAAAGCATGAAAAAGTGAGATGTTTGGTTTCTACCAGAATTTAAAACACTAATTTCATTTTATATTTTCAGATTTCATTTTATGTGTGCTTTGACCACATAAGACAACTTCCACTAAGACGAACACACTGAACGCAAATCTTGATAATCAGCAGAATACCAGCCAGGAGGAGCGTTTCTCGCTTCACTAACTGCACGTTTGATCTGCACACCGTGCACTTCTTCATTTTCATGCACAACAGGGAGGCAGAAAAGCTATCCAAAACCCAGGTATCCTTCCACTTAAACAGCTTTACTCCCGTTCTGACGGAGCATGTTTGCACACAGCAGCATAAGCACACACGACACTGAAGCCACTGCCACCCGCGCCCCTGCACACACCCTGCACGAATACACCGGTGTTACACAGCACAGCAGAGCCGGGGGACAGCACGGCTGGAGGTATCAGAGACAGACAAAATGATCCGCGCATCGTTTTCGACCCCAGCAGGGTCCAGAGTCTCTATAAAGGGGAAGTCGCTATAAGCAAAGAGCCCTCTCAAGAGTGGTGTCTAAGGCATCCGCTCATACTTCCCTATGCCGACGCTTATATCAAAAACCAGACCCATCACAAATTACTGTTTCCAACGTGAACCTGAACTGGCGCATCCTGAACACAGGAACACTCCGAGTCGTTCTGCACTCCCTCTCTTTAAAAAACAGTGAGTGCCTCTCGCCTTGGTGGAGAAATGGGCGAAGGCGCAGCTCAAATTGACGCTGAGTAGAGGGGGGGAAAAAAAAAGGCGAAAGGGCTGGATTTAACCATAAAAACTTTTATGCTCCACCAAGCCACTCCCTCCAAGCAGAACTGGGCATTGCTGTACACCTCACTCTCCCCACCGAAACCCGCGGAACGCCCCGCGCCTCCCCCCGGCCCGGGCCCCTCCGCAGCCCCCCGGGACCGGCCCGGCGGCACGGAGCGGCCCCCGCCTGTCCCAGGAGGGAGCCCTCCCCGAGCCCCTGCCGCACTCGCCGGGCCCGGCAGCTTCTCCACCGGCCCGCGGGTACCGGCACCGCTCCGCCCCGGGCGCCTCGGGAGCTGCCCCGGGCCCCGCGCCCTCCCCTAAGACAAAGGGCGGCGAAGGCGCCCCCGGAGAAGCGGGAAGAGGGGCCCGGTTCCGCCGCCCTCCCCGCCGCGCTCACCCATGCTGCGCCCGCCCGCCTGGGCTCGGCGGAGCGGCTCCGGGTCCCGCCGACGCGCTCAAGCCGGGCACTGCGGCTCCATCCGTGGCACTACGGGCGTGGAAGGGGGGGGTCCGAGCCGCGGGCGGGCCGGGGCGGGGG
>VWZT01013487.1:410269-466424 GCA_013397055.1 Pachycephala philippinensis
ATCAGTTCCTGCCCGTTCCTCTGGTGCCATTGCTGGGCCCCTGGAGCAGAGCCTGGTCCCTGCCCTGAGCCCTCCCCACAGATGCTGACGGATGCGGATGAGGTCCCCTCTCAGCTGTCTCGAGGCTCAACAGCCCCAGCCCCCCTCAGCCTTTCCTTGTGAGACAGATGTTCCACTCCATCATCTCCATAGTCTCCACTGGACTCACTTCAGGAACTCCATGTCTCTCACAGAGCCCAGAACAGGACACAGCACTCCAGATGTGCCTCAGCAGGACTGAGCAGAGGTGCAGGATCACCTCCCTGCCCTGCTGGCAATGCTCTTCCTAATGCGCACAGGATTCCTTTTGCCTTCTTGGCCTCAAGGGCTCATAAACAGCACCGTCCCCCTCACCACTCCCTTCACTGCTGGGGCCACCCCACATCCCTGCCTGCTTCCCAGCGCAAAGCCCTCCTCTTCCTCAGGGTCTGGAGCACAAGCCTTGCAAGGAAAAGCTGAGGGAGCTGAGGGGGCTCAACTCAGAGCCTTTCACAGAAAAGGTGATAACACACTGGAACGGGCAGCTCAGAGACAGCAGAGCCACCATACCTGCAGCGATGTCCAGCAAAGACTGGATGTGGCAGTCGGTGCCAGGGTCTCACTGACATGGTGCTGTCTGGTCACAGGTTGGACTGGATGATCTGGGAGGTCTTTCCAACCTAACCATCCGCTTGGCCAATGTCATTAACACCATGCACGTGTTTGTGGGCTTGTGCACTGCTTTTGAAGAGTTTATAGAGTTGGGGTATTTTTTGTTGGGTGAGGGGTTTTTTTTTTACTTCAGATGCATGTAGGAAAATGCTCCAAGCTATATCAGGCTGCCACTGTTTAGGTTTTTGTGGGAAACTCAGGAATGAGTGAAACGACTACTTAGAACTGAAGCGATTTAAAGAAAAAACCCTGACCCTGAGGCCAAAAGGACAAGTAAACATGGTCTGGTTTTGATGAAAATCAGGGAATATAACACAGCAGGGCTCTCTGAAATGAAAATATTTCCTCTTCCTTGCTGCAGACATCCTTTTATGAGTGGTTCCAAATAAGCCGTTTCAGCCAAGCTCAGGACAAAATTAGCCTGAAAAGAATGTCAAGTATTTCCAGGAGCCAGCTTTTGCTTAGCATCTTTCTCATGGCACACAAACACAAAATGAGTCAGATAATGAGCACTAAAGACAAAATGCGCAGTCCGAGTGCATAAACAAGCATATATCACATTTTATTATGGTATTTTATCTGCTTCACCATACTTTGAGGCAGATGCTTCCATTTTTTTCAACTGCAGAACTGGGAATGTACAAGTCATAGTCAGAATTTTCTTGAAGCAGGTGCAGTGTTTTGCTGATAAATGGCCCCTTGATGCTCTCCTTAAAAGGAGAATCTATGTTTTATAAAACTACAACCTCCCTGCACCCCCAGGTTTGCAGCACTTAATAAGAAGAGAAGGTTTGGGACAGAAAGGAAACATCAGCCTCAGAGTTTGAAGTCTGTCCCAACAAAAATTCAGAAAATAACTTCCATGAGGACGAATTATTCTCATCTGTCTGCTGTATCACTTTTTTCCACTTCCTTTGTAGAGCTACATGCTAAAAAAAGGATAAAGGATAAGAGGAATTATAAATTTGATCTGATGTAGCAGTTTTTACTTTTTTAAACTCTGTCACAAAGCTAAGTGTGCATGAAAAGGAGATGAGAAATAAAATCTCCATAATGTACATGTTTACAGAGCGTTGAAGGAGCTCCATGTAGCCTTCTTTCTGGAAGCTGGTCTGAACTAGGGCCAAATCTCATTCCAGTTCATATTCACTCATGCTGACATAAAGCTACCTTTGTCCCTCCCTTCAGCCTAGAACAGGCTGGAGAGCAAAGCCCTGGTTCTTGGTTCTTACACTGTGCACAGGTAAGACACCGGCTTTGTGAAATTCTGTTTTATTTCAACATGCCTTGCTAACTCTGGCCAGGGCTGGCTCAAAGCTTCTTAGCAGCCTGAGTACAAAACCTGAGTTTTGTTCCGAGCCCATCTGCTCCGATGATGATGCACCAGCATCCGCTGGTCCTGTGCTTCAGCCTGCATCCTCTTTCCAGTAGCAGTGAGGCAGAAATGGGATGGTTCCTGAGGGAGCCCCCGTGGCTGCTGAGCCCAAGTCTCTCTCTCTGTGGGTGACTGCCTGCGATGCTCCTGAATCCATCACCTGCAGCCTGAGCAGTTTTCTGTCTAAGGCTGGGCTGTGGCCCGTGAGGTGTGTGGCACTGGCAGTTGTGTCTGCCTCACGCCTCGTTGAGTTTGACAAGACTTCACGGCACTGAGGTTTGCAGAAGTGCAAGAGTCTGCTCATGTGTGACTCAGAGCAGCACAGGGACCCGTATTTAGCATTCTCATATGAGTTGGCAATTGTAATACATGTAAAGAAAATACAGCTGTGCCAGGCTTTTGACTATTTTCACTCAACTGTTAAATCACGTGGCTACTTCATTTCTTTTCTCTGTGCATGTGATAAATGCATATTTACCGAAAATTGCCTTCTAAATCACCTACAATGAGTTCCTTCCTCATTTTCCACTTCAGTAAAAGCTGAAAAACTTAATGAGCCTTTTCCCGTGGATATTAGGCAATAATTGGTATTTATGCAATCCTTTGAAAATAGTTTTGCTCAAATATAGATATACAGGGAACACTGGCTCTTGCATTTTATTCAGACCTTCCTTTCAGTTCAAGGTGTAGAGAACTGATATTCTGACTCTATGGAATTATAAAAGTGCATATTTGTTTCAGACTATTTTCAAATCTAATTACGTTCCAAAAATTTACATGATTTTCTCACAAACCTGTTCAACAAAGCTTTTAAAAATGAAAGATTAGCATTTTAAGTGTTTTATGATTTAGCTTAATGAAATATCAGAATTTCTAGCTTGTTTTTGAGAGAGGAAGAGTTGTGACATACTTGCAGATCAAGATAATATCCACTGTTAACGTCAGTAACTACTATAATTTTATTTTACAAGAGAGATCATTGTATAGTTCCTGCTATGCAGGTTTATAACCCAAGATAAGAATGGTACAATTTGTCACCACTGGAGCTGATTTCTTTTCTCTCACAAAAAAAATAGTAATGATGAGACTCTTTCCCTAGAACTGCTACAGTGAATATTTCACTTGACCTTTTTTGCCACTACGATCATCTTAAAATTACTCCTTTATTACCAAATAAAGAAACCTAAACCAGGAACTTTCGAAGTTTCTCTCTAGTGTGCAAAAAATAAAGGAACTGGCTTTTTTTTCCCCAAAAAACCGAATGGGTGTCAGCTGTTACCACACAGTGGTTTCATGCACATTTGAGTGGCACATGCACTGCAATAACTGTACATTCCCCTTTAACCAAATAGTTTGCTCCCAAACATTCCAGCTGAGTTGATTTTTCATGGTTTTAATTCTCTAGTGCATTTTTCATTGCAGCAACTTCTTGCACAATGATATCCAAAAAAATTGACTGGAAGCAAACAGCCTCTAGCACTAAGGAGTTAAACAGTCTGGGTCATAAAATATTACCTTTTCTTTTCAGCAGCAGTTCCTGCCAGGTAACAACATTACTGAAATACAGGATTGTGTTGAGAAGTTTAAAAATTATTTGGATGAGCAAACTCCCTCTGCTGGTTTGAAGCAGCAGCAGATATATTTCATTTTAAAACATACAAACTGTGGGAAAACATTCATTCAACACACACAGTACTTTTCCCTTCACTGCCTACTCAGTGGAGAGTGAATCTGTTTACTCCACAGAAGGAGGCAAGACTCTTATTTAAAAAAAANACAAAGCAGTTCTTTTGTAAATAAAAATTGTATCCAAATGCAGATTTTCAAGCAAGAGGAAAAAGAAGCTTGCATACTAATAGTGAACCTATTTTTTTTTAACCTGCTGTGGAGGGAGTTGCATGCAGTGTGTCCAGAGAAGGGAATGGAGCTGGGGAAGGGTCTGGAACACAAGTCTGATGAGGAGCAGCTGAGGGAGCTGGGAAAGGGGCTCAGCCTGGAGAAAAGGAGGCTCAGGGGGGACCTTCTCATTCTCTACAACTCCCTGACAGGAGGGGGCAGCCAGGTGGGGGGGGGACAGAACAAGAGGAAATGGCCTCAAGCTGTGTCAGGGGATGTTCACACTGACATCAGGAAGAATTTCGTCCCTGAAAGGGTTGTCAAGCACTGGAATGGGCTGCCCAGGGAGGCTGTGGAGTCACCATCCCGGCAACTCTTCAAGGAAGACTGGATGTGGCACTCAATGCTTTGGTTTAATTGTCATAGCGGTGTCCAATCAAAGGTTGCACTCAATGATCTCAGGGGTCTTTACCAACTTTAATGCTTCTCAGATTCTATCATTATTCGAAGAAACAAAGCAAACTTTGTTTTTCCTGTTCTTCCTACCCACTGCAGACACTCCATTAAGGGGCATCTTAGCAGCTACATGGGGTCACAGGCTGGACCTTTGAGTACAGCACAGCTCCCTGCAGCCAGACCAAGAGCAACTGGTCCGAGTCTGTCTTGCAGACGATTGCTAAGGGAGGGTGAAAAACTGTAACCAGCTCAATACAGCGAGGATCACCAGAATAGAGCCAGTGATACTAAGGTATTTGTGGGGCCATTTCTCGGGCTGTTGAAAGAATCATGCCCTAATGCCATATTTTTCAAACCATGGAATGTGGGTCAATGCTATTCTATAAGAACTCTACAAGAACTGGTCTGCAAAATAACTGCAAATGGCTTTGTAAACCAACCATATTTCGCATTCTCACACACTGAGCAAGCAACCAACCAAAATGATGGAAATTCTATGGACACTGGAAGTTTATCCTGATTTGATTTGTCTTTAACTGAAAACTGTTGTGGCAACACCACAAACATGGTGTGGTTTTTATTGGTTAAAATCTTAGCTGGAAATGTGGAGAAACATCAGCCAGCGGAAACAAATTCCTCTGTCCTTTGTTTCAACCACTCTTGGTCTATTTCCTCCATTATTATCAACCTCTTCAGTCAATCACGTTCTCTTTGCTGTAATCAGTTCAGTCTTGACTAGTGAGTACTGTTCCTTTTCCTTGTGTCATTTCTTTGCCACATGCAAAGCTCCTGTGCCTTACTCCATTTTGCTGGGCTGAGAACAAGACAGGGAGGCAGGACAAATTTCAATTCTGTGGCCTCATTGTGACACGTAAAAATACATCCTTCAAATATAACCTCATGTTGATTTAAACATTATTGCAGATGACAGCTTGTCCTGTACTAAATATTTTTAAAGTTCTGAATGAAGTATTAGAAATGTCACTTCTGCACAGGTATGAAATAAAGTACTTGTAACTGTTGAATCTTGAAAGAAAAGAATCAGGGGAGAGTGAGGCATTTGTGAAATTCAGGCTAAGTACAGGCAATGATTAATTATGTTTCTGCCACGAGGGCATTACAGCAGCAATCTGAAAGAGGAGTTGCCTACCCTGATGACAGCTATTATGTTTTTTCTTTGACCTCTCTTCTGAGGATGCAATTCATTTGTACTGGGCTATTACAACTCATTAAAACAAAGCTGCAAACAGCAGGGAGTGTGTGGAGCAGCTCCATCCTCATTATGCTGATAAAAGTCAATTCACACGGACATGCAGGTGTTAACGGTACAACCATATGTGTAGCTGTGCGTTTCAAAGATATTCTGTTTGATTTGAACACAGGAGAGTTTTCATCTCACAGTTTGATTGTTCATCACACTGTACTTAAGAAGAAGGAGAAAAGAGCAAACTGTGCTTTTCACTGGCTTTTTTTTTTTTTTTTCTCTTCTCTAATAAGCAACCATCTACCTCCTTCCTTTCCAGGTACATTTGGCATTTCGCATTTGTATTATGTCTCTTTGGCAGCCCCCGTTTGGGATTTCCTTATATTAACATCTAGCACAAAGGAATCTCATCTTCAGGGTCCAACGGGCTAATGGTTTCCTTCGGCATCTGAATAAATCAACAGCTGTGGCCTTCAGCCATTTTGTCTTTCCAAAATAAAAGTGACGGGAAGCTGCTTGTTGTTGTAACAGCTCTCACACATGCTCTGTGAGCAGGACACAAAGCCTTTTCTCTGTAGAGATGACTTCACACAAAACATACAGCATTAGCAATGTAATTTCCCCCTCACTCCATCAGTAACAGCAATGTAGCCCTAACTGCAATGATCAGAAGATACAAAGTTTGCTCAAAAGTCAGTGAGTTTTATTGAAACATTTGATACATAAATACTCGTATAGCAGTAAATGCACACACATTATACGTGTGCCTGCATTTCTGTGCCACAGGACGATGGTATCAACTGAAAGTGCTTTTTTATTCAAAGACAGTCACCAATACCTGTACAGGCGCTTTGTGCTGGAAGTGTGGCTGCCAACAGCAGCTGAAGCACTGACACAGCAACTGGATGGTGTCACTCTTTGACACTGAACTTCTCTTTCTGGTTCTCTTGCTCCTGTGCTGGTTCTGGTGCTCATCTGATGGTTGTGCTCAGTAAACTCAGTTTCTTAATCTGTCAGGAAAATTTAAAGCAGGGAATTGTTAGTCTTTAGAGCAGTGTGGACTTGTATTAAACTATGTCTGACTGGAATTTTTAAAATTCCAAATAAAACCAGTCTATCACCAAAAGGATGGATTAGGTGCAGAAACTCTGCACAAACTACTTGCACCCAAGGAGCTATTTTGGCTGTTATTGTCTTGGGGGATCGGTTTTTGGTTCTGTTGTGTCTTGTTTTTTAATGGAAGTACAGCAAAGACACACCCTGAAGGCTCTGGGACACAAAGACACAGTTTTCTCTTGGGAGCCTTTAGGAGAAAGGGATGTGAAGTTACCTGTAAGTTTGCATTTTTCTGTATTGATTTGCCTAAGCTGACAATGCCGTGAGCAGGGTGCTCCCATCAATACCCCAGGCTTCCACAGAGAGGCCAAGACAAAGCAGTGCAAACACACTTCACGCCTTGAGCTCAGCACAAAGCCTCTTCTCTCTTCATCCTCCAACAATGTCAGATTGTCATTAATTTCCTTGAAACTGGCAGCCTTTTTGCGAGTGCTGTTCAGCCACTTTTGAGTTTATAAATAGCATTCCCAAAGGGCAGTCATTCTGTATGTCTGTGGAACTGCCGGAGTTGACCAAATACCCGCTGTTAGAAAATTCTATAATAAAATACTATTTCCCCTGACAATTACACACCCTCACCTTCAGTTATACCAGCTGAACTCTGTGTGCTTCTAGATTCAGTAGATGCTTCTGTGAGGTGTCTAATTATTTCCAGCAAGCTACTAAATTTTACAAAATAATGTTTCCTGCACTTTTGGCTATGAAAGTTATTATGTAAATAACAACTGACAAAACCATTAGGCATTACTACAAGCCAAATATTGCCCAGTGCTAGAAAGGACACACATTCCTCCCTCCCTGGCCCCGGAAAAATAAAACCCTATAGATTATTTTTTCTGTTGTCAAAAAAAGTCAGAATTGTGATTGGATCTATTAAATATGAAATATTTTCAATTAGAAGTGTAAGCTCTCCTCTTAGTAAGGTACTTGTGGCTATGAAGAAGGGCCCCTTGGCAGCAGTTTGAAGGCTTTCACTGATTATTTTTTGTTGTTGTTGTGCAGAGTAAGAACTTAGATGTTTATCTACATTCCTGCAGGCTTGTATATCCTCTCCCTCGGGGCACTGATGCCTGCTGCCAAGAATACACATCAGGTTTTCTAGAGAGACAGCAAACTGAGCCAAACAACAGACTGAGCACTTCAGAGGCACCTGATTGACTTATATTTTCCCTCCTAAGAAGTTAAAGTATTGGGGATTATTCATTTTGCCACAGTGTATTCCCACAGAAGCAGCAGTATATGAGTTTTCTGTTTCACTCACTGGCTACAAGTGCAAATTTTGACTCTGTATTCCCACTTCAACTGTCACCAAAATCTCAGCCTGAAGGAGGAAAAGCATCTCCTGTTCTGCCTTCAGAGCCAACAGTTAGAGGCAAACAGACGATTGGATTTATGGCCTGACAAGTAAAATATCTCTGAATTCCCATTCTAATGGGATGGTCAACTGAGATTATTGCTACTTCTCCTGATAAATGTGCAAAGAACTGCAAGGTTTTTTGTGTGCAGAGGAAAACACCACAAAGAAATTAATACAGAATAGTTTGTTGCATTTTTGGACTTGCATTTGCCCATCAGGAAGTGCAGAGGGAGATGTGTGACAGAGAAGGGGAATGTGCTCCAGCATGTCCCTGAGTTGCCAAAAGTGTGTCATCAAAGATATTTGCAAACCTGAGTGTTTTTTCTAAGGAAGCAACATTTAACTAACTCATCAGCTGATTTGTGAGTTGATTACCCACAAATTTGGGAATGGGTAACGCACAACCAAAAGTTGAATCCTTTAGTTGGCACTCTCCCAAAAACACCCACTCAGAGCACGGTTTGCAGACACAAGGTTTACTATTCTTTTTCACTTCTCCATCTGTGTTATTTCCAGCCCAGACTTGAAAATCAGCATCTTCTACCTAATTTGTCCTTATGCCTTGGCCCTTCACATCAAATTCTTTCTTTTTTAGAAATTCACGTTAATAATTATTCCAGATCTCCTTCTGTACTCAGAAACTCCCAATCTCCATTCATTACCTTTTGTCACAAACAAGAGGGACAACAACAGTTTTGTTTAAACACACTGGTCTGCTAAAAGACCATATTTCTTCAGAGTGAGCTCCTAGAAGATAGAATCGCTCTGATATAAGGGCAGATGGCAACATAGGATTGATTGGAGGAAATTTCCTGTTTCAGCCATTTTTTCCACCATAGAATCAGAGCTCTGTGAAATCAGAATTCCAAAACCTATTCGTGTTGCAATTTTTAATTAGAGAAATTTGTGCAATGAATTTTCTAAAAGCCACTTGCTTCTGGGGAAAGAAAAATGGTTTAAACATTCCATGTTTTTCTTTCAGTGTTTATGTTTGTCTCATGACATATCAATAAAGACCAGATTTAGGGAGTTTAGTTCTTTTAAAACAGTTCTCTGGCATGCCAGGTGACTTCCCTCTGATCCGTTTTCTTCTCAATGAGTGAAAAATCCAAGTGTCTTTGACTGGAATATTCTTTTGGATTTTAAAGTAAACAGTGTGGAGATGCTCATTTCATCTGCTTTTAGGTGTGTGCTTCAGCTACTCTGCTGATGCAGATTCACTTGACAATCTGTGGAAAGGAAGAAGCAGGCACTGATGGGAAACAGTTCATCAGATCCTCAAGTAAGTGCCTGAGTGATAAAAACCCTGGGGAGGTGCCAGCATCTTTCTGGTGGTTGTGGAGGGTAAACACACAACCACCTTAGACTTAGATGACTAAAGTTTGATAATGCAAATGCCATCATACAAATTCCTTTTGCAGTATCTCTATGTTAGCTTTGCCTTTATGTTCTGCTGTTGAAATGTTTTCCTTGCAAACAAAATCAACAGTGCAGTTTGGACAATCCTGAGGTAGATTTAGCTCGTGTTTCTGGAGATTGCTTCGTATACCTGAAAGCGAGACAAGTCCCAGACGTGGCTGCGTAAAGAGGAAGTCTTGATCTGGGAAGAAAGTAGTAAAATACTGGCCTAATCCAAAAATATTCTTACTAATTTTATGCCTTTTGGTTTGAAAGACGACAGCTCAAAGTGAAAGGTCCTGCACTCGTCCTCCATTTAAGCCAATGGTGAGAAGTTACTTGTCTGAAACTATCAATATATCTTCAGAAGAGAAATCAGAGTAGTAATTGGCTGTATCAATTAACATGATGCAGCCAAAAAAACTACAAATGTTATTATTATTATTCAGCTTATCAGGTGAGGTGTTTCGATTGTATAAGGAAAGACTGATGTCAAAATTTAACTAGTAAGACCTACTCTTGAAAAACGAAAGCAAAGCCATTAAAGAAATGTAAATTCAGCTTGGAATAGAACCACAGGATCACCAAATCAATTAGGTTGGAAAAGACCTGGAGATCATCAAGTCCAGCCTAGGCTGGACAACGTCCAGGCAAGGTCTGTTCAAACCATGCTGGGGTGTGAGCAGTCTAAAAGAAGTTGTTTAGTCTCACAAAGCAAAGTCTCAGAAGGGAGGGATTCGCTGTCTGTAAATGCATCCATGGGTGGATCTGAGGAAGAGGAAATGACTAAAGCTTACAAGCAGCACTGCTCAGAATCAATGGACACAAAATGGTGGTGGATGTGCTTAGACTGGAAATTTGAAAGGAGATATTGCAGAGCACTGCCAAGATATTCTGGAACAACATTCATACAGGAGTTTGGAGAGAAGTGATATTAATGGTTCTCAGGATGAAGCTTGCTCTTTTTACATGATGGATTATTATTCAGTGATTTGCTTTAGTAGCAGAAAAAAGGGCTTGGTTACATTATTCCCCAAGTTCATGTAATTTACATACACAGGTATGTAATGTATGTTTGTATGTGTGCACATGCTGTATGTATGCATCTATTTACTCATCTTATAGAAGTTCTGGGCACAGGGGTCAAGTTCTTACTAGTCCATGGGAAACAAAGGGCACGGGCACCTGAGTACATTTATAGGCTGACACAAGGTACAGCATGGATTTCACTATTCCCGTTTTGCCTTTGACATCCAAACATCCAGGAGTGACTCCAATACAGCACACAGGTGCCAGAGCTTAGCAGTACCAAATCTGAGTCCTGGTGACAGCAGTCATGGTAAAGATCTCAACGACCTGGGCAGTCTGCAGTCCGCAGTCATAGCATGGAATGATGGAATTGCTAAGGTTGGAAAAGACCTCTGAGATCGAGTCCAACCCTTCACCCAGCACTGCCAAGTTCACCACTAAACCATGTCCCCAGGGGCCACACTCACACATCTTTTAAATATCCCCAGGGACGGTGACACAACCACTTCCCTGGGCAGCCTGTTCCAATGCTTGACAACCTTTTTGGGAAGAAATTTTTTCATATTATCCAATCTAAATGTGCCCAGTGCATCCTGAGGCCATTTCCTTTTGTCTTGTGCTTTTTACTTGAGAGGACAAAGCACCTCCCACCTGGCTACAACCTCCTGTCAGGGAGTTATAGAGAGCGAGAAATCCCCCCTGAGCCTCCTTTTCTCCAGGCTGAGCCCCTCCAGCTCCCTCAGCTGCTCCTCATCAGGCTGGGTTTATCAATGGATAACACAGTCCCACTTTCACTCTGTTTCTTTTTCCCAGAAAGGACAGTCTTCAGATTGCCAGAAGGGCATCCTTAAAGGGGCAGGTAGAGGCACAGACCTGCAGTAATGACTACAACTCTCTCCTGCTCTAGAAGGAGGCTGAAATAAAGAAATCTTCTCTCAGCTTTGGCTGTGCTCCCACAACATTAAGCAGGTGAGTTACCACCCCAGCCCAGGAGTGCTGGAACAGATCTGTTTCACAGCTGCTGAATAACCCCTGTGGTCGAGCAGCAGTGATAGGTGTCATACACAAGCCAGACACTTAAACTGTCTCCACTTGTGCAAGCTGTTGCCTGGAGTATCTGCTTCTGTGAGGCCGCCAATCCAGCATCTGCCACGAGTGTCTAGTTCAGAGCAAGGGAACAAAGGGAAGTCCCAGTGACACATCTTCCCACTGCAATCCCAGAAGCGTCATAGGAGGACAATAGAGTGCCTCTTCTGCAATGAATGAATGGGTGTTAAAATATGCACAGGGTTGAACTTCACCCCTACCAAAGACATGAAAGGGACACAAAATATGTCTAATTTTAGTAGACTCTGGAGTTTTGGTCTACAAGGTCCTTCAAGAAAGTTGCAGTGGGCTGAGTGTCATGGCAGTATCTGGTAACAGCACTGTAACTTCCACTAGAAAATGTGATGCATGTGATGTAGTAATCACATTCTCCCAGGCTGCATTTGCAGGGAGGGAGGGAGAAAAAAACCGAGAGCCATTATATGTTGTAGAATAAAATAATAGCCATGGGGAGTTTGGCTCGACATCCCCCCTGCAGACGTCCTCTGGTCCGCAGGCTGAGGGTGGAGCAGGCTCCCTCTGGGGGAGCGCCGGCGGAGGTGAAGGAACGAGAGGGGCTCCAGGCATGGGGTTCCAAGGCTTTAATAGGGTCCCATGACCCGAAAACAACAGAAGACAACAGAACAGAAGACCCACGGCCGAAGAGCACACAAAATGGGAATACATCACTTATATCAGGGGGAGGATCAGCAGGTGGGGTGATGGGGCACAAACCAATGAGGGAACAATAGGGAGGGACAAAGGAACAGGGGACCAATAGGGATTGGGGAAGGGATTTTTCCCATCAACGCAGGACCTAAAATGGATGTCACCCTAGCTGGGGGAAAATTCCTGCTCAGATGTTGGTGGTGTGGTTTTTCTTCTTTTATTTTCTCTTTTATCACACCACCACAATTATGTCATTTTTACATGGTGATTTCTTGTCTTAGAAAATGAGAACATCTTTATTCCTTCTACATACTTTTTTTTTTGTCAGTACAACAGCACTGCCCTATGCAGTCCTCAGTCTCCTATTCCTCTGCTGTGTCACCTTTCACGTGTATTTGGGGCTTTTTTTCAACAGCTTATTCTCCCTTGGCCCATACCGTTTTTTCTCCTTGTCCTCCTCACTTCCACATACACTATTCATTTTTGTTTAAATTGTGCATCCATTTTTATTTCCTCCTGTAAAACCATTTACAAAAGAGATGGTATCTAAGCCAGAGGTCTGTTCTGTGTATCCTGCCATTTGTAGGAAGTGCTGATAATTTTTGTAATATGCTTCAGGATGATACTTCTCTTTGAAGAACCAGCTATTCACCTGCTGCCTTAAAAACCCACTCAAGTCATTCCCCAAAGAGGTTATAACAGTCACAAATGTGTTACAACGGCCTGTATTTTTGACTGTCTAATTTTATAAGTCGCCTGGTTTTCATAAAGTAACCTCTACCCCCAATTTCAGACAGTCGGGACATGGGAGCAGAGCCTGATCCAAGCAGCAGTGGGGCAATACCAGAGCAGGAGAACAGAAAGTCCATAGTCTGGGAAGGCAGAGGAGCTCCAGGCACAGATGCAAACCAGAGAAGCTGAAAAGACAGCAGGTCAGAGGGAAGAAAAGGCTGATAAGGAATTGTAGCCCATACAGCAAACACAGCCAGGGACACAAAGACCTTCTCCAGGAAATGAGCATAAGTGTTGGAGAGGAAACTTACCTCACACAAAGGCTTTGTATCAGATAGATCTGAACCGAGCCTGGGAGACAAAAGCCTGAGGTCTAAAGAAGGGGAACCCCACTTAGATAGCTCTAAAATGATGGCAGCCTGCAAAGAGGGAGCAAACAGCTGGAGTCTGAGAGCAGGGAAGGCACCTAGGCAAATGGATTAATTTTCATGTTTGAGGAAGCTATTTGGAAGATGTTGGATTTTTGTTTAAATTCTTCATATTTGGAGAATTTCTGTTTAAAAAAATAAAGAAAGTGAAAAGACATGAGAAAAGGTAGAAAATTACACAATTACTAAGAAAAACCTGAGCCAGTTCACCAAGCCAAAACAAGCCTGGAGTGGCCGGTCTGATCTTTCACAGCTTGTAGCTTTAGGGCATGAAAGTACACATTAAAAAAAAAAGAGAGAGAACGAATCATAGGAAGGAGGGTCTTAGGGGGAAATTGGGTCTTGGGATAGCAGTGACTGAAGAAGAGGAATAATGGTCAAAAAGGGACTGCTTGCTAGAGGAGCCAGAAGAGAGGAGGAGCTCGGGTTGGCGGAAGGGCTGTTCAGAATTGAGTCATCAGCTTTTTTTATCCTGGGAGGAGAGACAGAGCTCAGAGTCTGCCAGTGGGGTGTTAGTACTGGAGACACAAACCCTGAAGTTACAGAAGGAGACTTCAAATTGTTTTACTTTGTTTATTGCTTGACTTCAGGAAAAGTGCACCTGATGATTACATGTTACTCTGTTCATCTTCTCCACCTTTAACAAGTTGCTGTCATTTTAAACACTGTGATTCATTAGTGTGATGGGAAAGGAAATTCTCTCAGGTGTCTGGGCTGGGGCTCAAACCAATCTTCATAACAGTCCTTCACAGATAATCAAAGCCAGCCCTTATGGCTGCCATCCAGGGCCCTCCAGAAATATTGTAGAAAGGCTGAGAGTACTTTTATGGTTTACTTGGCTGTTGGAAAAAGTCTGCGGCTGCATTAAGTACCGTGAAACACCTGTTCTCAAAAAACCTGCTCTGAAAAGTCCAAATTGTGGGAAGTGACATGGGCCACAATTTTGCCCAGGATCAAACTTTATTCCAAGAAGTACAAGAAAACAGTGCTAGTTCAGCCCAGGTAGAGAATCAAAAGGACTTAATGGAAGAAGAGGAATCCAGCAACAGGCAGATTTTAGAAAACCAGGGTTTAGCCCAGTAGGATCTGAAGGCTGCAGGTTCAAAATATAAACCAAAGCTTGAGTACAGTTTTTGCAAGGCGTAGTCAGCCTATGACAGTTTATTGTTTTTCTGAGAAAGCTTCTTTGTGTCCTTGTGTTTTTTCTGCAACAGATATTTATAGAAATTGTAATCATAAAGTTGCTAAAAGCACTTCCTGTAAATTACATAAAGGTCTGTCTCCCTTCCAGTATCACAAGGACTTGTTCACAAGCTTCCCAGTACTTTAGAGACCTTTACTTTACAGAATAGAAGAGCTCTCTGACTGCTACCATACACTATCCATATGCTCAAGGAAAACACTTGCCCATAGGAGACAGTCACTGGCAGAGAGTAGCTGGAATAGTAACTGCAAGTGATTCACATTGTCCGTGGTGGTTTTGTTGTTGGGATTTTCAGACCTTTAAAATGTTTTCTTGAGCTGCTTTTTCTTCTGAAGTTATTTATTCAGATTCACCAGCATACTCTGTGTTGTTAATTTTCCCTGGACAAAAGTGCCTGTGATTGTGGCCTCTCTTTGGTATCCATGAAAACGTTGTGTGCTTCCACCTCACCCAGTAGTTTCTCAGTAAAGTAGCTGTGCACCTTCTATTTAGCTCTGGGCTATGTTCACCTTTATGGATGAGAAGACCCTGGCTTATTCCCAGCAAAATTAGATAGTTTAGAATACAGAACATTCTGAAATAAAACTGAAGTGCCTAGGTTAATTTTATATCCAACCAAGCATAAAATGGTTGATTGCAGTGTTCAAGAGGAAAACATGAGATTAAAGAATTGATCTAATCTGCATTGTAGTTTGTTAGAAAACATCATGTATTTTAGTGGACCTAAACATGCACTTTGCCTGGAGTTCAAAGGAAAATGAGATCCAAGCAAAAGGTTTAAAAATGTGGAGAGCACATTGCATAGTAAACAATCCCATGAGCTCATGCTGTGCCCTTTCTTTGCCTGCCTTTGATGTTGGAGCTCCCATTTTAATTGTACAGACTTGGTCCTGCTGCTTGTGAATTTGCTGGGAAGACCTCTCATCGACTTTGATTGTGCAAAAAAAGGACTTTAGATTCTTACACATATTTTTGGAACAATGAGGCACTTTTGTACTTTTATTGTGTGATGGAATCCTAAACTCCCCAGTGTAGGAAGGAAACAGAACCAGGGCTGTGTTTCACTGGCTTTCTGCTCCCAGGGACAGGAGGAGCTGCACCCCTATTTTCCATCTGCTGTCCTTTTTCCTCTCTTCACCAAAATGCCAAAAGGAGACGAGCGGTGGAGCAAAAAGGATCCGTGGGGGTACAAGAGGAAGGAGCAAAGGAAGGATGGAGGGAGAGGGCCGTACTGGGTTGAAACAGCACCATAGAATCTTAGAGTGGTTTAGGTTGTAGGGGAGCTTTGAACCCATGGCCCCTGCAATGAGCAGGGACATCCTGAACTAGATCAGGTTGCTGAAAGCCCCATTCAGCCTGACCTTGAGTGTGTCATGGTGGTGGCAGAGAGGAGGTGGCTCTGACACCTCCCACACTGTGCTGATGTTGTAGCACAGTATTTTCTGTCTGAAATGGGATACCACTTCCCAAAATTCAACATCACCCATTGTGGCTATAAGGCTGCCGGCTTCTTCTCAAAGATGTGTTACTAGTTCTCATGCAGAGAGCCATGAAAACAAGATGCGTGATACACTGCCTACATTTCCTAATTGCTAGAGAAGGATTTTGACACCAAGCTTCCCCTATGAAAGGAAGGAAAAATAATTCAGAAAAAAATGGAAATAACTTGCCTTGTCCAGTTTGCATCTTCCTCAGCTCTCTCATAGTCAGAAAAGAGCAACTTCCCTTGAACTGACTCTGTCTGTGACTCAGACTCCTGCCAGCGGTCACTTCCAAAGGTGGTCTCCACTAAGTGAGTAATCCCTGACTGTGGCAATTATTAACTGAGGAGAAAAACCATCTGAGGCTACTCACAAGAGCAGACTAAGTGAGATTTGCCTTAGTCTGTACAGATCATTTTAGATTAAGGGTTACAGTGCTACAGCAAGGATTAGAAGGTGCCAGTGGAGGCCAACATGTCCCAGCCCTGGCCCTGGCTGCTGCCAGCATTTTCCCACGGGAGAGAGAAAGCGATGGACCCAAGCAAGGAGCCCAGGGAAGGGTAAAATGTCTTGAGCAGGAGCTGCAGACACAGGGAATGGAGAAGCACTCAGAGGGAGGGGAGCTGAGGGGCTGCGAGCATTACACAGCTCATTATGGCTTCCTCAACGTCTGGCAGCATCACACACTTCTAATTGAATTTGGAATTGAGGTGATTTCCCAACACATTGTTTTGCTCTTGAAACCTCTCCCTCAGTTCCCCTTTGCTAATTTATTAGCAAATTAGGGTGTTTGTTGTAGCAAATGAAGCAACTTGCATTCACAGCTGCACAACACTGGTTTAAAAATAGTAACAAGAAATGTAATAGCTCAAATACAGGGTGTCTACTTGGAGAGTAAACATGTCTTCAGTGTTAGCTCAGCTTTTAAAACAAACTCAGTAATTGCTTCCAGAGGTAAAATATTTGCAAGCTATTATTACAGCACACTTTCATTAAAGGGAAGGAAACACCAGTTGTCTCTTTGGAGCAGGCAGACAGGAACAGAGAAAGCTGTGCTCCATAATTAATCTTCAAGAGCTGTCAGGTACCTCTGCCTCTGACAACTCAGCATTAAAACCTTATCAGTGGAGCATTCATCCATGCTGCTGTTTCCCAAGGCAGAAAAAGAGGTTGTGAGTTTGTTAATTAATTTCTGGGAAACACCATGGATCTGTCTTTGAAAGCAAATAGCCCAGGGAGATGTAAAATGTCTTGAGCAGAGGATATAAACCTGCAAGTGATTTCAGGGTCTGAATACTGTATATTCTTCAAAAGCAGTGGAAGGGGAGGGACTGTGCCAGCTAGCTCATGTCCTTACACAGAGACATGTTTTTTCTTGAAAGTGGCTGTTTCACATCAGAGCCTCTGATCCTGCAGCTGCTAAAATTGACAGCCAGCTTCTTCACATCAGGATGGGTTGGATCGGGGACTGTCTGGAGATAAGAGAGGCAGCATTTTGCTTTCGAGAGATTTCTTTAGGGTTATGCAATAGAACATATCACTGGCTTTTGTTGTTCACAGAAACATCCCTCACAGACAGCAGCGCTTCTGATCATGGTTTTAGTTCAACTTCTCCTGTCCTTGACATAATTTGGAACAATTTTGCACTAAAAATAACCAGGCAGGAAAAAATAACCAAAACAAAGAACTCAAGCAAAACATAAATCTACATTGTTTCCCTCTCGAGGGATAATAATATGGTGATATGGCAGCAGGCCACAGCAGTAAATTGCCCCATATCTACACTGCACACATGCTGCATCAGAATGGCACATTTCTGTTCATAGGAGCACAGCCTAAAATTAACTGTCAGGAGCTCCATACCACAGCAAGCTCAGCTAAAATTGTGATGTTTAAAAAATGAAGAGCCTCACTAGCACCGAGGACATCTGAAGCACACAGCCTGCTTTGGAGCTTCTAGCATTTTCAGTGGGAAGGCAGTACATGTGAATCCCAGGGTTACTCACATGTTTTACAGTAAACACTGGTCTGGATTAAACCTCTCTGGACTTAATTTTTGGCCAAGGGCTACTTAGAATTTAGAAATTGGGCAACCCTTGGCAGGCCTGATTCACTCCAGTTGAGTAACATACACTCCAGTGTTGTGATCCCACATACACAGCCAGGAGCAATGCCTACCTTTTGCAGGAACCCCGCTGCCCAGATCTCTTGCCCAGGAGGAAGACTTCATATTACAACTGCAGTTTTTCCTGAAATTCCCACCTTACTGTACTCTAATTAACAAGATTATCTCAGCAAAGATACCTCCCTTTCTGTTAAGGTACGGCCCCTATGGACCCATGAACATCCATGGCATGCAGCCCTTTTCTGTCTGGGAGGGTGTTTATTTGGGGCTGGAGCCCCTTAGGGAATTGTCTGCTGGATTTTTATGTGAATCTGTAAAGCCATCATTTGGCAAAAAGCAAAGAGAGACCTTCAGGAAGCTCCTACCCTTGTGAGCATCCTGCTGGTGGTCACCATCCCAACATTGGTCTGGAAGCTTCCGCATTCAGCCCACGGAGAATTTGGGCATTGTGAATTCTGCTCCTGAAGTGTCTGTTGCTACCACCTGCCTTGCAGATCTGTCTTAGGAACCTGCTGTGCAAGGGAAACAAAGATCTTCAGAGCTGCAGACTACTGCCCCTGTTTCTGCCATCTTCCACCCTCCTGTGCACAGGTTCAAAGAAAAAAGCTCGTAGGAAGATATTCTTTGAGCAGCAGCAGCACCATATGGTTACCCTGGTTCTCTTGCACTCTTTATTATTCAGAAAGAGCCTCTGTACAGAGGAAGGAAATTTTATAATGATTGTCTGCAAGGATTTCCAACAATCAGAACTCACGATCCGCAGGGATTATTTGTAGTGGATTGTGAAAGGTGTTTCATTTGTCCTGCTGCAGAGGAAGCTCAGTGACTCACTGTTTGAGGTATAACAATGATTTCTGCCAGATCAACTTCCCACAAAGGAGAGCATTTAGTGTAAACAAATCACTTACTGTGGAGCAGGACTGGTTTGCAGTGCAAGAGAAGAGAGAATTTACTGCAGCAAACACAAGCTGGAACAGTTTAGTCACTTGGGACTTCAAAACATCAGTGCAAGTGTCATTTCTGTAATTCGATTATTCTGTCTCTCTTCACAGTGTACAAGAAGAACAGTTCTTTTCCTCTTTTCAGGAGTTTTTTTTCTGTGTTTAAGGGTTGTTAAAATTTTTTCCAGCTGTTCTCTTTTCTAGAATTGTCTAGAAGTTTCTAGAACTTAATTAGTTAGCTACATCTTTTCTGAAGTGTTTTTCCCAAACCAAGAACATGTATTCCATCTGCGGCCTTGTCAATGCTATCTAGACTGGCAATCTAGATATTTCAGCATCTTACTGGTGAACAGATTGCCTACAAACCTGCCTTGACTTTCCTTAATTAGATGTTTCCTGGATTTTACAAACACTGTTCTGTTATTTTTTAAGAAAATGCAATCATCAGATTGATTAGTGACAATTCCAATGCACCTCCCTTCCTTCTTTTCTGAAAACAGTCACCCTGACTGCTCTCCTCCAGTGCCCTGGAGCCTCATCTGTCCTCATTGCATTCTCAGGGAGGATCACTAACATCTCATCCTGCCTACAGCAGCTTCTTAAGTGTTTTAAATAAACTTCCTTTTTTTAAGCGACTACTGACGGAAAAAAGGCCTTAAACCTGTCACCCATTATTATTTCTCCTTTCCAATCACATGTTGGAGTAACTCATCGTTCATATCTTTGGAGAATGTCCTCACGTTATTTTTCATTTCGTTTCTTTGTTGTATCTTGTTCTGCTCTTCCTTTTTGTCCCTATAATTGTAGTAGTCATAGGAATTCATCATGCCCAAACCCATTTGATTCAGGACTTCTGTCACACAGGGCAGTAGCTTAGCTTTCTTCTGACAGGTAACAGTAAGAAAATACCTTTTAACCAAAATACCACAGATTTTTTTTTTGCAGTGATATCTCTTCATTTTTATAAATAGACATGCAAGAGAGGAACAATTTGACCACTGAAAGCACATTTTATTCTGTTTGAATACCTCAAACCTAACTGTATGAATAGACAGCTGCTCTAGCAAAGGTTGGATAAATGCAAACTCAAGTATTTTCTGGGTATTTTCTGAATGTTTCCCACACTAGCCAGGAAACAGTTCTGAAGTGTTTCCATAATACTGTTTTTCTCTGTTATTTTTCATTTCTACAGTTTAATATGCTTTCATTTAAACAGAATTGAGAGTTTTGACAGTAGTTTTTTGCAACATTTCTCTAAGCATGATTCAAAGCACAAAGTGAGCATGTTCCAAATATAAAAGGCCAGATGCTTGACTGCCTTTGTGAGCCGAGGGCAAAGCTTGAGCCACCTGGTATTTACCAGTTTTATTGCTGCACGCTGCCCATCTTTAAAATCCTCTTCAATCATTAACTGATCTCTCACAGTTCAGCAATGCAGGTGAAGTTCTTTCTTCCCGCCTGGCAGGAAAAGACAAAATGATACAGTGAGTTGAAGAGGACAGAGGGAGTTGCCATCAGTGCCCCCATTCAGACCATGATTTAATTATGATGGTAAAAATGGCTGCGTCTTCCCTTTTAGTCAGTGAGTCATCCATCTCTTTTACATTTCCTCATCTATATTGCACATCTTTGTCCTCTTACTTTTTACAAAGAAATGCTTTTTTTTCCATCTGCTGGGTCTCTATTTCCCTGTGAAAGCTGTGGTGTAGGGGAAAGGATCCTGTGTCTTGCTCTGGGATAATCTGTGCGTTTCTCGGCAGACAATCAGGTAAAAAGCAAAGCCGAGAGCTTTGGCATAAGACAGAGTCTGAGTGTTTGGTTGCTTGGAAAAATTTTTTATTGTTTCTAGGGGATTTTTTTTCCACATCTCTTCTTGGGAATGTTTCACTTAGGCTGCCCTTTAGTCCAGGGAGAGAATAGGAACCCATTATATGAAAGGCTGAGGTTTGATGTTACAGCTATTCACAGGAAAGTGGGACTTTCCTTTTATTGTTCCCAACAAACATTTTCCTTCATGAGAAGCATAATAGAAAGGCAGGTCTGAAGTTAGGAGAAAAAAGTGTTTTGCCCAACTTTAATCAGATATTAATTGCTTGTGACGTTTTGGAAGAAAAATATTGTTTGAGCTAAAGAACAGCAGCTGGTACTTCCTTTCCTTTTTGGATGCATCATTACAAAATAAATATGGGAAAAGATAAAGTGTAAGTATTCTAATGTTTCACCAAAAAAAAAACAACAACAACAAAAAAACCACCCAAAACCACAAACCCCTAAAACCAACAAAAAAAACCTGTTAAAAAATAACTCATAACTTGTGGTGCTGGGTCTCTTCATATGGTCTGTCTCTGCTTGGGGGTGAACTGCTCTGTTCCTGGGTCTGTAGCACCTCTTCATGGGCTGAGCCAAGAAAAGTGATCCCTCATCTCTGCTTGCAGGATTTACTGCTAACCCGGGATCATTTCCCACCTGCTTGGCAGCTCTGTCATGAAACATCCTAGAGATGTCCCTGCTAACCCTTTAACTGCCAGTTTTCCATCATCTGGCAGAAATAAATCCTTGTGCTTTTCAGAATCAAACATGACCCAGAACATAGAAATTTTAGCACTTTCCAAGCCTGGAGCTCTGTTAGTCACAGACATAGCTTGATCCATTCCCACCACAGCCCCTCCTCGAGTCCACCCCAGAGAAGAATGGGTATTTCCTCATGCTGGCACTGAGAACCTCCTGAGCCAGGGAAATGATGCAGAAGGAGCAGAAGAACCTTGGGCTCCCCATGCCCAAACTCCATTCTCCAGCTTCTTCTTCAGCCATGCTCTGAGGTGTCTCATGAGAGCAGCTGAGCTCTGTTTGCCAGCTGCAGGCACTCCGTGTGGATCAGGATCACAAAGCCGTGTCTCTGGGACTGTTCCTCCTTTCAGGCAGAAGCCATATCCCTACAGGATGCTCATCCAGGACGTGCAGCACTCGGAGTTTACAGGATTGCTGAGCTTCAGCTGACTAACACCAAGTCCCTTGGCAAGAGCTCTGATCTGAGCAGTCTGAATTCTGAACTATTCAATCACCATTTCTGTGAAGCAGGTATTGTCTATATTATACAAGATGAGCTCTCTTTCCCTGCATGCCCCATGTCTGCATAAGATGTTCATGAAGCACAGAGCAGTCTTTTCAGCAGATCTCGGGCTTTGTCTTCATACAAGCTGACTCTGAAATACACTAATTCTATATTAATTCAGGGAGGGTCCGTGAATGGACATATTTCTTTCAAAATAAACTGAATTGCCAGCAAACACAGGAAATAGCCTGTGTGGGAAGGTTTCTAGAGGGGAGAAATAAAGCGGATCTAATTTAGGCAGATACAGAAAGGTGAAATCTGGAGGTGTGAAGAGCCATGCTAGACCTATATTCCTGGAAAGCCAATCTGTACTGGAGAAAAATCCATGGCAAATTACACAACTAATGAATGATGTGCTGAAGAAAGCAGAACTAATACAAGATGAATTGACTGTGTGACCACAGGAAACACAACTAATCAATGTTCAGATTAAAGCAGCACTTCAGCCCTGTGTTCCAGGAGGAGCTGTTGGCAGGTGTGTATTTGGGTTCATTTCAGCAGCATGCTTGAAATCATGAGTTTATTGTATAATGTAAAAGGGGAGAAAATTATTTCAAGAAAATAATTTTTAAAAAAAATTATAAAACCTTGTCCTGGTTTTCCCTCAGTGACCAAAGTGAAATTTCACAGGACTTATTCTTTGTTTGAAATTTTTTACCAAATATCTGTGTCATAACTTGCAAGATGTTTGCATGGGTTGTTCTTCAGCCATATGTTGGATAGTCCTGTCATATAGAATAACACACTGGTAAAATTCTTGGTTTAGTGATTAGATTATATAAAAAATAAGCACCTATTATTCATACCATCTACATATGCCAGTGGTGCAGAAGGACTTGGGCTACATTGACAGCTGATGGTAAAGTTTGCATCATACACAGAAATTCATTTTTAAAAGTTTATGGAATTTTGAAATCTTCTTTCTAACATATATGTTCTGGTATAACAGTCAGGTAAAATTGGAAGCCAATGAACCTCAAAAGAGCATTAAAAAGTATTATTCTTCTTTTACTTTTAAAATACTTTTCCTATTCATAACTATTTAATAAAGTCTTGCCAAAGATTAAATTGCACTAATTACATAATTTTTGAAATTAAACCTTTTTTAACTATAATCTAACAAAGTATAATTAATGCTGGCATGCACAACCCTTAATTAACCACAGAGTTTTTACAGAACCTGATGTTTTTTAATGGGAAACTTCTTATAGGAATATTAAAGTTACTGTAATATAGGAAAGATCCTGTGTTAAGGAAATGCATGAATAATTTGCCTTCCAGCATTGCTCTCTGGTGGGATGTGTTTCTCTTGTGCATCCTTTCCTATGTGTAAATATTGGGAAAGCTCTCCAAGCAAAACTAGAGGCACAGAGTTAGCCTTGTGCCAAAATTTCTTTCCATATGATCACAACCCCATTTAAGAGGGCACTTGGGCATTTTTGCACATCCATCAGGCCCAGCAGGAGGGTTGGTCCACAAAGCTCAGTCTGCTCATTGTCTAGAACCATGTCACATTACTTCAAAAAACACATCCAAAACCAGGTCAAACTTCAGACCTCACAAGAACTCCACTTAGGAAGGGAGCATTTGGCAAAAAAACCCTCCGTATTTTCCCTTGGTGTCTTGGTCATGGCACTCACTCAAAAAGGATTTTAGATGGAGAAGCTGCCTGAAACAAAATTGTTTGAAAGATCAAAGGAGTTGTATTTATTACACCAAGGTTCACTGTAGCTCTTGAGCATGGAGGAGAGGTAGTCACAAGAAGCCTTCACCTTTTTCATCCTCCCCCTGCCTGTCAATACAATGAACCAAGCAGGAGAGCATCCCCACAGCTGATTTCTGCTCGAGCTCTGCACGCTGCCAGTCCCACAGGCAGGTGCTGAGCCCTTCTGGCTGGGTGAGCATTGTGGCCTGCCCACAAACACTGCCCATGCCAGATATCCTCAGAGGTAAGGAGAGACCACCATCTTCACCAGCCCATGGTGCTCCTGCTGAAGCCACAGGCAGCAGGTTCATCCCTCAACCTCGGGGTTAAAGGATGGTCTTAAAGGTCTTAAAGATCTTTTCCAACCTAACCAATTCTATGATTTTACACATATGATGTACCGGTGTGTGGCACTCCGTGTTATCAAAACCCACCTGCCTCAAGGCTGGCACTGCAAACCTGAGTTATCCCGTCATGCAGAGCTGTCCACTTTGGTTAAGGCCCACATGCACAGCTCTGTGTAGGCTATTGCCAGCTGATTGGTGTGGGGCAGCAGGTCAGGGACAAAAGGAATGTGATATTGTTGATGGTTGTCTTGAAGTGCTGCAGCTTAATCAAGGCAAACTCAGTGAAATTCACCAGGAAAACTGAGGGCTTCCTGTCCAGATGGATTTAAGATGAAAGCTGAGTGGGGCTGGCTGCAAACAAATATGTGGAAGGTTGTTTGAAGAGATGTCTGTACTTCCCACACCGACCAATGCTGTCTTCTCGTGATCTTGGTGCTCTCCACTGCCTTCTGTCAGAGGGACAAAGGAGAGACAAGAGGCTGCAAATGTCACAGCAGCCTGTAACCCAGTCTGCAATGCTCTCTGGCAGTTTTTCAGAGATGTTGTCCTGAGATGTTTTCCTGGGAGTGCAGGGGGTTCTCACCGGGGCTGCAGGGAAGCAGGTGGCCCTACCAAATGTTTGTCACCTGATGTCTTTGACATGCAGCAGTTCTGGGAAAGAGGTCAAGTGAAAACTGCAAACAAGTCTGTATTCACAATTCAGACCAAGCTGGTGCAAAGTAGATGAAGATGACTGGCCCAGTTCAGAGCAGGGAAGTGGTGGAGCCACCATTCCTGGAGGTAGTTAAAGGATGTGTAGAACATGGCACCTGGGGACATGATTCAGTGTTCCCAGCTTGGTGTGTTAGGTCAATGCTTGGATTAGATCTTAAGGGTCCTCTCCAATCTAAATGATTCTATGATCTGCTGTCTGATTTGCTACAAGATTTTTCTGACCCTAATTTGTTACCACCTCCATCTTCTCCTAAGCCTTACAGACCCTCCCAGAAGGGAATCAAGGGCTGTTCTCATCATCCACCAAAGAAGGGCACCTGTCCACCTGCAGCATCGTGTCCTGTCGGGTGTCTCGCACTGGCAGCAGGCTGAGAGCAGCACTGTCACACTGCTGTTAGATGGCACTGAAGAACCTCTCTGACTTGCGAACGTTCTTTAATGTAACACCAAATAAGACAATAAAACCTTAGAGGGAATGTGGTTCAAGAGAGAGATATGTCACATCAGTCAGGCAAACCAAGCGCTCCAGCGACAGCTGCCTTAATGAAAATACTCCAGAAATACCATGTTTCAGCCCAGGCTTGCTATGGGTCATAAAAAAACCTTAAAATCAAACAAATAGAAACTTATAAGTAACAAATACATAAAGGGCATTCTGCACGCTTTGGTCTTGAAATGCAATGATGACACACACAGTGAAGGTGCATTTCAATGTGATGGGCAAAGTTAAGGCTCTTTTTTGGAGTATGTAATGTGCTATTTCACACATGGTTGGTTTTTTTGGAGAGAATGAACATGTTTATTATTTAAGCAATATATAGCACCTGCCCATTCCTATCAGTATTCTGTGCAGACACAGAACTGAAATATTTGTTCAATACATACCAGCCCCTCTCCACAGAAGTGTAGATATGCCAGCACGAAAGCCAGGCTCAGGGAAAAGAGGCCAGACATGTGCTCTGTGTGCCATGGGCAGAGCCTTGAAGTCAGGAGTATCATGATCCAGTTTCACCTTTTCTGCATATTCTAATAAGCAAGCAGCACTCTTCCACCCTGCACCACTCTGGGCAAGCCAAAAATAGCACAAAGATCCAGCTCTCTCACCTTCCTTTTGAAAGCTTTCTTCTTCCGCCACCATTCTGTGATCCTCTTTAGGTCCCTGCTATTTTTCCTGGGGGAATGGCTATCATGATTTTTTGAGCCTGGTTACTGTTTTTTTCATCCTTATTTCTGATTTCACTTCACCTCTGCCAAAGTACCACAAACTGGATCACCAGGGGTCCTCCAAACTGCAAAAGCAAGCCCAGCTCCTGCTGGGAAGGAGGCTCTTAGATGCAGACAGATGCAGTGGATTGGTATCACAAACAGCTGGAACCAACAGTGTGAGCCGGGGGGTAGCAGAGAGGAGATGAGCCACTCATGGGTGCTCATCTGGGACAAGATGAACACCAGCTACAGCAGACATGAGAGTGACAGTCATCCTAAGGTCAGGCTGGATGGGATTCAGCAACCTGATCTAGAGAAAAATTTCATGGCAGGGAGTTTGGAATAAAGTGATTTTTAAAGATTCCTTCCAACCCAAACCATTCTGTGATCCTCTCAAACTCCGTCCTAATGTCCACATTTTGCCACAGAAGCAGCTCTTTCTAGCCTGCTGTAAGCTCTGCTTTCTGTGAAGCATCCACTCTGCAAACCCAAGAACCACAGCATCTGTTTATAGCTTTAAAGAAAAGGTGCATTTCTACCCCAAAGGCACAGAGCACTTTGCGAAGGGGAATCATGTTCGTTCTGCAGCCTGCTGTTTGCACACAAATAAAGAAGTGGGTATTGTCGTGGAATAAACACACAGTCTGTTTTGCAGACCCAGGTCAGGCAGAAGAGGTTTGTTTCTGCTGCTATCGGAGAAAAGGCAGCGATCCGTATGATCTGATGGAAAATAAAACTGCTGGGGCTTGTGTGTATTTACAGCAGATAAAAAACTGCCTCGAGAAAAGGCATGGAAAGAAACTTTGTTAGAGCAGATGTGTCCCTGCCTCCCTGGTAACTCAGGGTCTGCAGCCCTGTGGCCTCAGCACAGCTCTGTTCAGCCTGTCCCCGTTGCTCCAGATGCTGCCGTGTCCTCAAGCAACTTCCAGGCCCGTGTCCACATTATGGATTATTTCACAGTGCTGTGATTCCAAGCAGAGCTCCTGTTTGAGGAGGGAAGGGTCTGTCTCCTGGCTTCCAAGGATACTTCAAAAAATGTTTCATTTCTTCCTTCTTTGTCTTGCACAACAGACCCGTAGCTAAAGATGTGGCAATATTGGAACATTTCTTAGAGAGAGAAGCAGGTATCAGGCCGGCACAGTAAAACAATTCCTGTGCTGAGTTGTGTGCAGGAGCCAGACCACACCGTCTGAACTGCCCATGGGCTGTATTGCAAAAAACCCCTCAACTGCATGGACAAAGTTGGAAAAAACCTACAGGAGAGAAAAAAAAAATCCCTCCTTGTGCTGCATCCCTCTGTCAGCAGATGGCTCTGCAAGCCGCGGTGCTGCCCGGTTAACCACTGCGTTGTGGAGGCGGCTGGGGCTCGGGACGGCCGGGAGAGAGCCTGGCTGGGAGCGCTGCTGCGCTTCCTGCTTTCTGCCTGGGGGAATTCCCAGGTACCCCCAAACCTGCAAAAACCCACGGGTTTTGTCTGACCACTGTTCTCCCTGGCATTCTTCCCAGCCCTAACTTGATCTTTTTTAACATTTGCCCATCCCATCCTGTTGGCTCGGGGGGTGCAGCCCGGGATCAGCACACAACCATTCCATCGCTGCCCATCTCAGCCGCGCTCCCACGTCCTTGGCTGAGCGCTGATGGCACTGGCTGGGTGGGTTCCTCAGCACAGCAGCTCCGGCAGCCCTGCCCTCCTGCCTGCAGCATCCCAGGCACCTCAGCTGCATCTCCACACGCGGCATCACATCCCGAGAGCGCTGGAGACACCGCAGCTGGCCGCAGTGCGCCCTCAGGCACCGAGCAGGTTAAGCCAGCAGCTGCCATCCACCACACTGCAGAAAATACAGCCCAGAACAGAGGCTTGTATCATCTCTTCCCATGCCTAATGCTGGAAGCCTCTTAGAGGTCCAATCTGCTTTACTTTTTTGCTACCTGGCAACTTAATTTACTGGCGTTTGTCTCCTTTGACAGTGCAGAGTCAAAAATTGCGTTTCATAGAGAACATATTTAGGTTGGGGATGCAAGTCAAAAGCACTCTTATGGAACAGCACAGGCTTGGAACAGTCAGGGAAAAGGTGCATCCTTTCCAGCTAGAGCAGATTGCTATGGAGATATCAGGAAGATTTGTCATGGGTGGTAAACGCCTGGGGAGTTTAAATCATGTAAACAGATTTTACCTACACAGTAGCATCCAGTATGGCAAAAGGGGCTGCAGATTTACCTGTTATCTAAAAAAAAAGTGAGCTTGTTCTCTAAAATTAGAATCATAGAATCATTTAGGTTGAAAAAGACCCTTAAGGTCATCAAGTCCATCCTTTAACGCAGCACTGCCAAGCCCAGCACTAAACCATGTCCCCAAGTGCCACATCTACAGGTCATTTAAATACCTCCAGGGACAGTGATCCCATCGTGCCCCACAGACTCCTGTTTGCCTAAGTGGTGTAGCAGATCACTGTCCATTTCCCCTTGGATTTTGGGGGCTTTGTTCTGCTCCTCATCTCTGTATTCCAGCTCAGGGGTCTGGCTATCTGGAGAACAACTGGTCTTAAAAGACTTAAAGATTGAGGCAAAGAAAGCATTGAGTACCTCAGTCTTTGTCACTACGTGTCCCCCTGCATCCAGTGAAGGACAGAGATTCTCCTTAGCCCTCCTTTTGTTGTGATTGTATTTATAGAAACATTTTGTATTGTCTATTACAGCAGTAGCCAATTTCATTTCTAGTTGGGCTTTGGCCCTTGTAATTTTCTCCCTGCATAACCTCAAAACATCTTGTAGTCCTCCTGAGTTGCCTGCCCCTTTTTCCAAAGCTGGTAAACTCTTTTTTTCCCCGAGTTCCAGCCAAGGCTATCTTTTCAGCCAGGCCAGTCTTCTCCTTCACCAGCTCATCCTTCGTCACATGGGGATAGCATGCTCCTGCACTTTTAGAATTTCCTCCCAGAAGAATGACCAACCTTCCTGGACCCCTTTGCCCTTCAGGAATCTGGAACTACACTGTAACAGTGTTTTGTGTCCTCTCCCTCACCACCCAGAGTATGATTAGAGGAGGTCTCTGAAATTGCTTAGGTGGGGGATGGCACCATTTCTACACTGAAGAGGCACAGAAAAGTTTTCCTCAGGGGATTGAAGCTGACTGGAAGGAGGTGCCTGTGAATGGGGGTCATGTCATCAGATCCAGGCTGAAAAGACCCCCCTTTCTCCACACTGAGCCCCTTCAAAGCCCTTCCATCCCCAACAGGGACACATTGTTCTGCCTGTGCAGAGCATTTCTCAGCTGGAACCTCACCTTAAACTGGGACTCCAACCCTGTTATCAATATTTTGTTGTTTCTTTTTAACCCCGCTGCCTTTCCTCCCACTACCTCCACTTTTCTATTTATTTCCTCTATGTCTGAGTGTTTTCATTTATGAAGATAAAAGCCATGGAGAAATGAAAGTGAGAAACTTTCCCACTTGAATTTCCACAAAGGCAAATCCTTGACCCTGAGCTGCCAGAGGAGATACTTGCATGGTGGCAGCGTGCCTGGTCCCAAAGAGGGACACAAAGGCCCCATCTGTGTGAATGCAATGTTCAGGCACTGGTGCCCAGTTGTCTGCACGCTCATCTTGGTGGGACAGCCCTAGACACAAATTTGGCCACAGCTCTGCCCAAGCAATTCCTGGGGTGGATTCAGGACTTAACCCAACACAGGGGCCATCCCTGGCAGCAAACTGGATGCACGCATTCCTTTGAAAGGTAAAAGTGTAACAGTATGGATGCAGCCTTATCACACCATGCAACCTCAAGGTCAGGGAAAAGGCAAAGAAGAGTTTTATAAGGCAAAACTGAAAGTGATGATGTTTCAAAATGGAAATAAAAATGTTCTCTCTCAGCAATGCTGAGCTTTGTCTCCCTTGACAAATTCCAGACAAATCAAGGCCACAGCGTGCTCATTTGGACAGACAGTGGCTGAAAGCCATTCCTTCAGGGAAGCTGGCACAGCCTGCCCAGCACACAGAACAAACCACGCTCTGCCTATTCCCACCTGCCCAACAAAGCCCTGCGTTCGGCAGGGTCAGCTTCTCCGGGGGATGTCCCACGGGCACTGCGGGGCACCATTTGGAAGGGAAATGTAAAGAGCTCCAGCTCACATGCACTATAAAAATAGCTACATCCATCTACAGAGTCACTGCTCTGCTTTTCAACTCAGTCCCACGCCCTCCCTGGAGCTACAGCTCCCAAACACATCTGACTGTGCAGAACCTGTGTCCACACCGTGGCTGGGCAGGACTGTGGTTCAGGCATCTCAGTGCAGACCCACCTTCATGGACCGGTTTGGTGGAAACATGGAGCTGTGACCTGCAGCAAGAAAGGCACCGGGTGCCTTCCCTCCTGTGCCACCTGCTCTGCTTTGGCAGGAGGCATGGTCACAGCAGGGTGCCACAGGAACAGTGTCAGGCACCACGGCTGCAGTGGGCAGCTGGTGTGTCACAAGAGCCCAGATTCCAGGACGCAGCCCAGGAATTCCATGCCCTGAATGCAGCTGTCATTTGGGTAAGCCACCCACGGCAGCCATCACCAGGGAACTTCAGTGACTGCTCACATTTCTGCTCTTACCATGAAATTTGCAAAAGGCCCCAAGATCTCTGGAGCAGCCCTGTAGTTCCAAAAGGGCTGCCCAAGCCATGAGCAATCTCTGCTGCCTGCGCTGTTGCTCCCTGAGATCCTCAGCTTTTCCATGCCTCAATTCTTCACCCCTGAGCACAGGGAAGGAGCCATCCTCCTGCCATTTGATCAGGCTGTGTAGGAGGAATAAGTCAGGGCTCAGCAGCTCCGTAACTTAAACCAGGTCAGCCCCACACAGTGTGAGGGCAGTGCTTCAGTGGCCAGTAGCTTCAGGAATGAACAGCAGTGCCTCCCCTTCCATCTCCATGTGTCCTCCAGCCACTCCATTCCTCTTTTTCTGAGGATCAGAACACCATCTCCTTCCCACTGAGCTGAGCTGCAAACCACTGCTCTGCCTTCACCTTGGCAGACTCCAAATTGACACCATGGTCAGAACCTGTGCTAGGGCCCTTCTCCCCAGGCTCAGTCTTGTTGAAAATCCAAGCAAACAGGGTCTGGCCTCATTGCTGGGTTTTATCATTACTCATCCAGCTTGGGCAGGACAGGACAGGGTAAAGGCTGCACAAGGAAGATGCTTGATCCCTTGTAAAGGGCCAGCCTGAAGAGCACTGAAATCTTTGGAGGATCTATTGCCTAAGGATGCCTTCATGACTCATGGCAATGAAAAGGAGCCTCGTTCTCTGTACTGGGCCCTGGGCTGGGATACAAAGGCATCCCAAAGCATCCTGGGCTGGGCCGACTGGTAAATGGCAAAGTTCTCAGGCATTTATGAGTGAAAGGTGTGTTTGATGACTAGGCTTTGACATGTTAATGCCTGCTGTGCCCTGCTGTGTCATGCGCTCACTATTTTAGAATTAGCCCCCAAGATTTGTTTCAAATCAGCCCTGAAGGATAATAGCCTTTGTCTAAAAACCTTCATGTGTCAATTTGTTTCAGGACCCTCACTGCGTTATCACTCAAGGACTGAAATCTGTAATCAAAAGCTCTGCTGAGCCTCTACTTTCCTTAAAACATTTCCCTCCTTGAGTATCATCTTCACATCAGCAGCAGGGAATGCATCAGCTCCTTCATTGCCGAGCAGCGCCAGCACAGCTGTGCATGGCTGTGATTTTAAGTTCTGATATGGAGAAGCTGACATGGAGTGGCTTTTCTCAGCAGTAAAACCCCTGTCCCTGCTTAGCCAGTCTCATTTAGTCCTGGCAGCAGCCCCCAGCCTCAAATTAGCATTGGGATGCCCTGGGCTTGTGCACAACGAGGGCCCATGGAGTGGAGGAGCAGAGGCAGGGGTAGCAGATTTTGGGTTGTGCTCAGAGCAGCACCTGTTGTGTTGGATGACTGAAACCTGACATGTCTCAGAGACCCTCAGCAACAAGGGGAGAGATGTGGGGGGCATTTCTGTGGTGCAGGCTGGCTGCCCGTGAGTGCAGGAATTTGTTCATCCATACCAGTCTGATTCCCAGCCTTGCCTGCACCTATGTGCTCTGCTGGAATCATCACGTGGGCCTGGCTAAATGCCCCTGAGGGGTATGAAATTAGTTATCCCTTTCCTACCAGCCCTCCTTCCCCTCCCAATGACCTCCACCACTGGCCTTCTTCAAAATCTCATGTCAGATTCTGAGGATCACTATAATAAAATAACAAACCCAGCCATCAGTAAAAAGCCTTCATGTACCTGTTGTACTGAATGGAGGCATCTGCCATGGTGTCTCCTGGCAGCTGCCCATCCCCTGAGCAGCCCTGAGACCCCTGGGAATTCTGTTATTTTGACCCAAAAGCTGCCAGGTATTTTGGAAGCCAGATTTGCCTTCAAAAAAATTCTGTGTTTCCAAAACAAAACGGCAGGATTTTGATTTCTTTAATGTTGTTTGAGGTTCCCTTCTAATCTCACATGAAAATAACTCTGCAAATCCCAGCATAATTTCAAGGAAATGGGGCTTCCCAGCCAGCTCTGGCATTCTCAGCCCTCTCTTGCCTCCTCTCTGTTGTGCCTCCAGTTGCTGAGACTTGGAGGCACCACTGTGCTGGTTTCAGGGAACACTGTGCTAATTTTCCAGAAGAGAAGAAGCGAGGCTGTAGGAGAGGACAACAAGGTCTTAAACTAAGCAAAAGCCCAGGACTTTCTATATCCTTCTATTTCATCGCTTCCAGCAGCTTCCTTCCCTTCTTCTCTTAAAGATGGGCTCTTCTTGAGGTCTTCCCGTGGAGGGGCTGCTGTAGGGCAGTAGCCCCTGTGTCAGAGCCTCACAGGGTGTAGGACAATCGGAAAGGAATGACCTGTGCAATACCCAATTAGCCTGAAATGGTGCAGATAGCTCCAGGCGAAATAAAATTCTCTGTTTCCTTAACTGGAAGCTGGAGACAGAGCTGCTAATTCCAGTACTGATCAACTCTGCCACTAGTCTGAGGGAAAAAATAAATATAATTGCTGTTAAAAGCTGGGGATTGCAGAAGGACTGGTGGCATAATCAGTAAGTGCAGTGACAGAGCAGTTGTACCATGGCCTGTCTCTTCCAGCAGCGTAGGATGAATATTGCTCCATGCAGTGGGATATACAGGAGAACAAGAAACACAGGCAGTGCCTATAGAATTGGGACTCACTGTGTCTAGAAGAGGATTTGAGGGATTTAGGGGGATCATCTGTACCAGCTCTCAGTGTGATGTTGCAGCAAAAAGGACTGAGACTGAAGAACAGATGGGAAATCTGTGCCTTAGTCAAACACAAGCTGTTGGACTCAACAGGAGGAGCTGGTTACATTTTATAATTCTGTGTCAAACAAGAAAGCAAATGAGATGTTCCAATGGAGTGTAAGTTTTTGATTTGCCAAGGGTCACACATGACATTTATCATAAAAAAGAAATTTAAAGACATGTCTTTGAAGCCCTGTGGCCAACATCCATCTTCTGAATCTTTCTCTCTCTTGAATGAGAAATATCAAACAGTTTTCATTGCTTTTCTCTTCTTTCCTCCCTTAGATTGGAGTGGGCTGGCTGGGAAAGCTGTGGTTGTGAAAGGCTGCACCCAGCACTGGTATTGGGAAAGCTGCTTTTGAGCAGAAATTCTGATTACAGCACGACCTTGTGCTGCTGCACTTTGTGCTCAGTCCTGCCTGGATCCTATAGCACAAACCTTCTGCAGATCCTGCTGCTGTGGGCACCCACTGCAATGTGAAACATCAGTCCTGCTCCAAAGGTTCTCCTGGCCCCTGCTATAATTGTCCTGGTTCTCATATAATTTGCTCTGCCTCACTGCCCTACAGCAACAGTGGGTCACCAGTGACATGGGCTCAGAGCTAGGATTTGGTTTGGAAAAACATCCAGAAGGGGGAATGCTCCTGGCGTGCGGGCAGCACTCATTAACTCAGTGTCAGAGCTGCTACTCCAGGGATGTGGGAAGTGACATGCAGTTCATCTGGGAAGCTTGGCAGCACTTTCCCTGCAAGCAGTTCAGCTGTGCTCCTCAGGGAGGGAGGAGGAAGTGTCCTCATTTCCCCGGGAGCACGAGGCACAGTGTACTTTCAGCATGTGCACATGAGGGCTGTACCTTCACCTGGGGATGGGACCAAGGGACATTTCCTTCCCTCTTACAGAACCACATCACAAGGGAGATTGTAGCAATACACAAGAGATCAAAGATGTTTTTTTGCTGGAGGGCTGGGAAGAGAAGGGTTATAAGGTCCTTTCCCATCCAAGACTTTGGGAAATCTGCTGGAGTTGCACAGAGCCTCTGTGTTCCTGCTGGCCAAGAACTGAGCTGCCTGGGAGGGACAGGAGATGCTCCAGGGAGCAAAGCCATGGACAGGGATGCTAGCAGTTTCCTTGCAGTGTGAGAGGGACCCTGGAGAGCAGCAGGGAGACCACATGAGTCAGCAGATTCACCTTCTCAGTCATGGCGTGTTCACCTCTCAGCTTCTCCTTCCCACGCCTTCTCACCCCCAGCTCTTCAGCACAAAGCTTGAGCCAATGTCACCACAAAGGCAAGGAAAGCCCAGAGAGCTGTGGGTCATTTCCCTGTAGTGGGGTCTCCACTCTGACCTGCTCCTGTAACCAAGGAAATTGCATCCTCCTGATTTGGACCAAGGATGACATTCAGTCCTAGGAGAAGAGTAGGGAGGAGTGAGTCTGGTTTCCCAGGGCTGTTCCTTGTGAGAGACCTGCTGAATGCTCAGTAGTTTTGTTACAGACATTGAGCAGATCTGCTCAATGGACAGGATAGGCAGAGGCCTGTATTCCCAATTCAAGGTGTCCAGTGCGGCTGTGTGACTGTCATTCCTCAGTGTGGCCTTGGAGGTGTAAAACTGGGCAGTGGTGGGGAGGGAAGCATGAGAAGTTTGCTGGACCACCCATTTCTCAGGGGAAGGGAGGTGTCTTCAGCCCAACAAGTCTGAGGACTGGGATGAAGGGATGATGGAAGGACAGTGGTACCAGCACATCTCCTGCTTGCTACTCCCCAGGAGAGTGTTGATTATTCCATTGATCCATGTGCCAGGACAGGGTGGGACAAGCCAGTTGGGCCACTGGTCTCTGAAGGACACTGTGCCGCCTCCAGGGCTGCAGCCATGCCCTCTGCCTGGGTATTAGGAATTCTGTGGCTCTGTCTGGGCCAGCTCCCATCTCCCTGAGCATTTTGTCCTCCAATATTGTCTTTCTCTCCCTCTATCACACACATTTTTGGCATTACTGATGCTCATTCATTTTTAACGCTGCATACGCTTTTCCTGCCCAGAGCCTTCCCTAAACATCAGCTAATGAAGCCTCTGTGCTCCCCTCGGAGACTGGCATCGGGCACAATTATCCCTGTGCCAGGGATTTGCCCAAGAGCATGAAACAGGTCAGCTCCAGAGCTGGTCTTGAGCCTGGAACTTCAGAGCCCCAGGGCTGTGCTCAGGCCAGACGGGTACATGTGGAGCATCCCACCCCTTCCCCTGGGAAGGGCACACACAGGTGGTGGGCAAGGTTCTCACCCAGGCTTAGGGGACAAATGACTGCTGGTCTGGACGGGCCAAGCTGCACATCGGAACTGCCACAGCAGGTGCAAAGTCATATTGCCCCTCTACAAACTGAAAGAGGGGCAATTTAGGTCAGATATAAGAAAGGAATGTTTTACTGTGAGGGTGGTGAGACACTGGAACAGGCTGCCCAGGGAGGTTGCAGATGCCCCAACCCTGGAAATGCTCAAGGCGATGTTGGACAGGACTTGGAGCAACCTGGTCTAGTGGAAGGTGTCCCTCCCCATGGCAGGAGGTTGGAATGAGATAATCTGTAAAGTCCTTTCCAACCCAGAATATTCTGTGGTTCTGTGACATATAATATAGGGGATAAGAAATGTGGTCCTGCCTGTCTGTACCAAACTTGTCAGCTACAACTGCAGAGATGTTTTGTTCCCAGCAGAGACCATCCATCATCCAAATTAAGGCTCTGAGCAGCAGTTCCTTGGTAAAGGATGGGTGTTATTAGCACCAAAGCTCCTGTGTCTGAAGGGCAAAATAATTCACCAGCCTGTTCCTGTTGCCTTGGTGTGCCTGGCCCAGGGAGCATCCCAGAACAAGGAGCTATCTGCATCCCAGCACTAACTGCCTTCATCATCATCATCATCATTATTACTAACATTATTATTATTGTGATGGTCTCCTCTGTGCCTGCCTGCAGTTTCCTGGAAAGGGCAGGTCACTAAAGCATTGGAGGAACAGCACACAGTGCAAGCACAGCTGGAGAAAGGGGAACAGCACTTTTGTGCAGAAATTATTCCTGTTTTCCAGACAGTAGCTTTGCTTCCAAGTGGCAGCCAGCACATAGGACAAAACCAAAGAGCAGGAGCTGCTTTGATCTGCTGCATGGAGCTGGAGCATCTCACCACTGCAACCCAGAGGTCCCAGGGATGGCTCAGCACAGAGAGGTGCCTGTGCCTGCAGGCTGCTCTGCACATTTCCAGCCAGCCCTGTTGAAGGACACCTCACTTTTTATGTCAAGTTGTTCTTAATGTGTTTTCTTTCCTAGGTGGCATTTCGGGAAATACATAAATGTCACCGGTGTGTTAAATGAAAGACAGATGAAATACAGTGAAAGGCCCATAAAAATGAAATGTGTGTATGCCTCAGCCTCCCTCTTTTCCACTCACATTTTTCTTTCTTTTCATCTAGAGTGGAGCAGCTACAGTAGGAGCAAAACCAGCAGGAAGGAACTGGGCAGACAGCAGGTGAGGAACAGGGCATGTCAAGTTATTTGCCTAAGCCCAGAAAGTCCATGGGTTAGAGTGGTAAAATGTGTCAGTGCCAGCATGACCCTGGTATAAGGTGACTATCAGAACAGGTATAAGGTGTGTTTAATCAGAACAGCAGACCCAAGCTGTCCTCTCCCCTCCAGGGCAGGGTGTGCAGGGGCTGGCCACTCCTGAAGCTCCTCACCCCAGCCCCTCACACCTCCTACTCTCCCTGGTGATCCCAAGGGACTGCATCCCCCAGCTCCATGTGTAACAAGGGGTAGCAGGGATGCTGTGTGTGTTTATCATGGTTATCAGGAGCAGGAACGCTGCAGCCATCACTCCCAGTGCTGTCCCACTGCTTCCCGGGTCAGTAGGAGCAAACCTACACAGGGATGTGTGCCAGGGCTTGAGGTGCTTAAAATCCTTCTGAATGCGGTGCTGTAGAGTGATATCAGCTCTAATACTGGTGCTTTTAATTATCCCACAAGTCCTTCCAGTGCCTTGAGTCACACAATTTATTTGGGTGCCAGTGAGGGGAAATGTTCACAGGCACAGGTTGCCCAAAGAAGTTGTGGATGCCCCACCCCTGGAAGTGTCCAAGGCCAGGTTGGACGGGGCTTGGAGCAATCTGGGACAGTGGAAGGTGTCCCTGGCCACGGCAGGGGGTTGGAACTGGCTGTTCTTTAAGGTCCCTTCCAACCCAAGCCATTCCATGATTATATAAATAATACTCATATGGCTTTCCAAGGTGAGGCATATACAGGCACTGCAGTACCAGGAGATGCTGCAATGGGGTCGTGCAGACCCACGTGTTGGGTTGGCATGGCCAGGCTTTGGTAGCAGCTGGCTACAGGGGTGGCTTCTGTGAGAAGCTGCCAGAAGCTTCCCCCATGTCCAGCAGAGCCAATCCCTGGCAGATCCAGGATGGACCCACAGCTGGCCAGGGCCGGGCCAATTAGAAATGGTGGTAATGCCTCTGTGATAACATGTTTAGGAAGAAAAAAAAATTACTGGGCAGGTGTAATTGCAGCCAGAGAACAGCAGAGTTAGAATATGTGAGAGCAACAGCTCTATAGACACCAAGGGCAGTGGAGAAGGAGGGGCAGGAGCTGCTCCAGGCACCAGGGCTGGGATTCCCCTGCAGCCCATAGTGAGGACCATGGTGAAGCAGCTGTGCCCCTGCAGACCATGGAGATCCATGAGGGAGCAGAGATCCACCTGCAGCCCATGGAGGAGCCCCCACTGAAGCAGGTGGGTGCCTGGGAGGAGGCTGTGACCCCGTGGGAAGCCTGTGCTGGAGCAGGGTCCTGGCAGGGACCTGTGGAGAAAGAAGCCCACGCTGGAGCAGCTTTGCTGGTAGGACTTGTGACCCTGTGGGGTCCCACGCTGGAACAGCCTGTTCCTGAAGGACTGCACCCCGTGGAAGAGTGACCCACACTGCAGCAGTTTGTGGAGAACTCTTGCCCATGGGATGGACTCACACTGGAGAAGTTCATGGAAAACTGTCTCCCATGGGAGGGACCCCAGGGTGCAGCAGGGGAGCGACTCCTGTCCCTGAGCAGTGGGAGAAGCCACAGGGGATGAACTGACCACAACCCCCACTCCCTGTCTCCCTGCACTGCTGCAGGAGGAGGTAGAGCTGGGAAGGAGGGAGAAGTGGGGGGAAGGTGTTTTTAAGGTCTGATTTTACTTCTCATTATCCTGCTCTGATTTTGTTAGTAGTAAATTAAATTAATATCTCTAATTCGAGTCTGTTTGTCCGTGATGGTATTTGGTGAGTGATCTCTCTCTGTCCTTATCTCAACCCGTGAACCCTTTGTTGTATTTTCTCTCCCTTGTCCAGCTGCAGAGGGGAAAGATAGAGAGGCTTTGATGAGTGCCTGGCACCCAGCCAGCATCAACCCACTACACCCACAACCTTAGCTGGCTGTTATTTGAAAATTAAACCCACAAACAAAAAGGTGCAGCAGAGATTTAGTGTTTAGGTGATGTGTAACGATGCAGAGCTGTGTGTGTGCCTGGGGAGGTTAGAGGGGGGTCTGTAGCTTTGATTTCCTGGACCATATGTTACCCCAGATTTGCCAGGGAGGAGCAGCAGCGTGCAGAGATGGACACGCTTAGAGGACAATGTTTATTCCCTGAGACCTCATCTCACCCTGCAGGATTATGCCTGATAATCCCAGAGTGATAATGGGAGTGATTTTTGCTTCATCACCTTCTTTTCTTCGGCCTTGCTGGGAGGGGAGTGTTTATATCACATCCTGACCTCAGCAAAGCAGGAACACTTCTGTTCCCAGTCACAGCCATGGAAACAGTTTTCTAGGGATTTTTTATTTATTTTATTTTCATCTCTCCAGCCTGAGGTTGCTCTCACTGCAACGAGTCACTGGGTGCATATATAAGAGACAATACTTGGCTAAATGCACAGAGGAGCACAAAGAAACATTAAAATGTGCCAGAAATCAATATATTTACACTAGATCTCACTCTGGTGATTTCAAGCTGTTCATCAAGCCAAAGCTGTTTTTTCCACTTTGTACATGAGCATTTATAAAATCAACATGTACAGCCTACAAGCAAGTGTATGTGGACATATTCCTGTGTACCCACAATTTCCTGCCTTCCTGGAATTACCCCTCTGTGAGTCCAGAACAGATGTCGACTTTATACTTCTAATAAATCCATCAACTGTCCAGCTTTGCATGCAGACACAGTGTAATTATTTTTTTGTTTAAATTGGACAGAACACAAACAGAGGAAAGAATTTGTTATCAACAACCAAAAATGAGAGAGCTTTTTCACACATGGGTGTGTGAAAAGCCAGAAGGCAAAGCAGAGATGGGAATCTGGTGCCTTGGAAAGTCTGCGAGCAGTTTTATTGTGTCAGTCATATTTTGCTGTCTTGTCCACTGTGTCATGAATCTCTCTCTGTATCTGCATGTAAAAATGCCACAGCCTAATTATTAGCTATTAATTATATGCTGGATTCAAGCAAGAATTACCATAATGTGCCACAGCATCCATAAATACGAGATCCAAGAGGGGCAGAATGGCCTTTTGTTTCCCTCTGCAGAATTATATGCATGACCCAGTTTTTTCTAATACTGCAGTGGCAGGAGAGACATAGCATTGTTTGTTCCACACAAAATGGGGAGGGGGGAAGGGCTCTGTTTTGAAATGTACAGTAAATAAACTCTTGCATTGCAGAGTAAGACCAGAGAAAGGATGCTTGAGTCTCTTGCTCCAGCCAGCAACATTTGCAGAGACATCTCACAGTTAATTATAACACTTCTCTGAACAGTCTGAGGCCAATCTCAGAACCCAATTTTCATTTTAAATACCCCTCTCCTACATGCAGGGTCTCCTGTTTGCGATGCAGGCTGGCTGAACCTGCTGGTTTGGGTGGAGACCCGTGAGCCCCAGCCCCTGATGTCTGCATGGTTTGGGTGGCAATGGAGAAGGAGAGGACTCAGTGCTTAGATTTGGATACCTGTGGGACACCAAAGCTGAGAGGTGCATGATCCTTATCCCAAAACACCTCGTTCTTCAAACTGTATGGTCACTGGGATGAGCAGTGAGAGAAAAGGCAAATAATTCTGGCTGGAAATGAACATTTGGGTGGCTGAATTTTCACAGCTGAGAACCCCCCACCCTGGGTGGAGGTCCTTAATTACAGGAGATGGGGGAGGATCCAGTTTTCTTGGAGAAATTACAGTGCTGGTTTAAGGGTGACCCAACAAAGGGAAAAGGGCAATGCAGTGATTATCAACCTCCCTCGGGAGTCTAGGAGATAAATAAATACACCGTGAATTCTTAAGACACAGCCACAACGATGACATAATGCACAGAGAATGCACAGCACAGAAACCTATTTCTGTCCTTACGGAGAAAATCTGGGAAGAGCAGAGGAAAGGGAGTCCCTGAAGGGCACGCAGCAGGGCCTGGGATGTGGCCATGGCAGGAGAGCTGAGGAGGAGGTAGGAGAGGTTCTTCCAGTCATCAGCAACAGTGAAAGCGAGTGTGGTGGTTTTAGCCACAGCAAGGGATGTTATTTTAATTACCCACAACTGGAAATGAGCCGGAATCCCTGTCCAGTGAATCCCTAGGATGCTGGGCACAACATTTCAGCTCAGATGGACAAACAGTACCTACATCAGGCTCTGACCATGAGGAGCCAGCTGGGAACTGCAGGGACAGTGATTTTGGGAAGAGCTATCACAAAGTGGCAAAATGAATCTTTCTCACAAATAGGGAGATGCAAGAGCAGGGGCAGAGGGATGCTGGACCCAAACCAGGCGATTTTGGCACACATGGGGAAGCTGTGGATAGTTCCTGGAGCAGCAGGAGAGCCAGTGCAGCAGGGAAAAGCCCTAAAGACACTGGGTGGTTTATCCTGCCCGGAGGAAGGCAGAAAACACGACCACTGAGCCCAACACCCATGGCCCTGCTGCAAACCCGGGACAGAGGGAGGTGGGAACTGTGGGAGCTCGTTATATATTTACATCAAAAACTGCTCCTCTGCGAAACCACACAGGAAGGCTCGGATGAGTATCAGTGAACAGGGGTGGGAAGGCAACAGGAGGATCTGTAAACACATCAGGAGAAGAAAAAGGAAGGAGAGGAACCAAGGGATGACTTGGGAAAGGCCAGTGCTGCCTTCACAAAAAAGGTTCCTTGTCGTCAGCTGATTGACTAATTACCAGTTAATCAAACCAAGGGGTGGGGCCGAAAGAAACCACCCAGAGACGGTTTAGGTGGGACACAGGAGATGGAGTCAGCACAAGCAGAAGATGACCCCGTGGGAGGTGAGCAGAGGAAGGAGTTGGGATGCTCTTCCCAGACACCCTGGGCTAGGAAATACCCTATGGAGCAGAAACCAGCAGGCACGATATCTCCCTTTAAAAAGTAGGATTTATACAGCAGGAGCCTAACTCTGAGTCTTGGAAAAGTCCCAGAACAAATTATTAAACAAACAGTTCATACAAAGCCAGAGGAGAACATAGGAATAAGAAGAGAAGATGAATTTGTCAAAAATAAATTGCCCAAACCAGAGTAATGTTCAGCTCAGGTTCCCTCTTGGGCAGCTGAAATGTGCTGTGATTTAGGCAAAGCTTTGGAAATAGTCCCATCTGACATTCTACCGATTCTAATAAATTAAGTAAATGTGAGAAAGTGAATTTAGGAACAATTTAATAAAATACACCTGGAGTCACTGCAGATAGTTTTCAGTCACACAAGGAGGAGGTTTTGAGCAGGGTCTTCCTGGATCAGGCATAAAGGTGATTCTACTCAGCATTTTCATTGACTGACTCAAGCGATGGCCCAGGGAATGCATTTCTAAAATATGCAGGTTGTGCTGGATGTCAAGCACCTGGGAGGACTGGATGAGAATTCAAAATTACCTGGAAAAACGGGAGAAAAAGCCTGAATTGAATAAGATGAAATCCAGTAAATAAAAGCACAAACCGTGGCTCTGACAGGAGCGATATCAAACACAGGGTACCCACCGGGGAGCTCTTACCCAGTGACAGTACAGCAGAAATGGAAGGGGAATGGCAATTCACAAAGGATGGGGATGAGAAATCTGCAGTTGGGAAAACACCAACAGAAGTACAGCTCCTTCCTGGACGCAATAATGGACTGCTGTGTGCAAGCCAGAGGAGGTAATTGCTCAAATTGCCTCCATGCTGATAAGGTCTCAGCTGGACCAAGTCTCCTATTTAGGGCACACTTTGGCAAAGATGTTAATTAATTAAAAAAGATTAAGATATGAAAAAGTAGAAAAGTTGGAGGATTTAACTTTGTTTCGCCAGGAAGGGGAAGTCGCGATAAAAAGCTCTTGGATACAGCCAATTCTTACAAAGAGCAGATATTCAAGTGTTGCAAGAGGAAGTCACATTAAATTGCATCAGGGCAGCAGCTCCATCCCTGTTAACCTTTTCTCTGACTTTTTCTGTCCCTTGTCCCCCAGCACACCTGCTTTGGGTGCAGGGACCTGAGCAGCACACAGGGCTCACTGGCTGCACCGAGACTGAGCACAGCAACAGAAAAACCTGGTGCCCCATTCTCCATCTCCCGCCCCTGTGTCCCCTCCTGCCCAGGGTTCCTGGGCTCTGCCAGGGACATCTTGGCCAGGCTGCCTCACCCAGCCACACAGATCTGAGCGTTGCTGAGCACAGAAGCAGGGAAAAAGCAGCCATGGCTCTGCAGCAAATGCAGCAGGACAGGGGTCTGGAGCTGGATGGTCCAGTTTAGGCACTGGATAATGTGTGTGTGTGGCCACCCTTGAAGTGGGTCTTCCAGCCCCTGCCTCAGCCCTTTGGACTCTAATCTGGGCTCAAGCTGTTGGATACGCATCGGTTGAAAATAAACCCAGCAATAATTAAAACACTGTGCAACGCTTTTCCCTTTGGGGAGTGGGGGGGAGGGAAATCTGTTTGTATTTTTGGCCTGGTTTTCCTCATTTTCTGCCACAGAAAACAATTCTTCTTAATGATGACTGTTCCACATTCCCCCTCGTGTTCCTCGCTTTTGTTAATGTGAAGATTTAAATGCACCATTTAATACCAACATGGGCCAATGAACTCATGGCTACACTCGCACTCCCAGGCTGCCAGGAGGATGCACGATTCTATGACAGGCAATTAAAAATCCCATTATGGGACTACGGAATAAGAAGTGGATGATGTATTAAAACAAGGAACATGTTTAATTTATAAATCCGAGTTATTGCATGCTGTGAAGTGCTAGGGAGAGAAATGAATAAAGAAAGGGCTTTGTAGAGCTGCTTGCTATTAAGTATTATAAACAGCAATATATGTCTGGCTGTCAGAGCCTCCTGGCAGCTCTGCATGCCAGGCAGCCCTCTGCCTCCCCTTCCCCCAGGGCAACTAATTTCTTGTATTTCCAAATCTAATAAGAATTTTTGCTGCATTAGCCAAAAAAACCCCTTAGCCGCAACATCAGGGAGTGTGACGCGAGCGACCTGGCCTGGGGGATGGGATGTAAAGTGGAATTGCACAGTTTCTCTATTAAAATTCAGCCACGGTAATTAAAATTTGATAATAGAGACCTGCTCAGCACCTCAATGCTGTAGGGATGAATTTCTCAGGCATGTGCCTGTCCCTCCTGTACCCAGTGTCGTGGTCCCAGCATTGCTCTCCTGGTAGCTGCATGCCTGCCTGGAAGAGTGGGCTGCCAGGGGCTCCCACATTTAATTTTTGGAGGGAAAGGGAGAGGTATATCACGTAGATTATACAAATCATTGCATGGATGACAACTGCATGGATGGGCCCATCCTTCCAGGAAGGATTGATGCATCAGGGTGCAGCCCTCATGTGAAAACCCTTCCAAGAAGGGCTGTCAGGTCAGATTGAGGTCCTGAAGTACCTGAGCCGAATTCTCCCTCCAGATGGGAAGGCTGAAGCTTCTCCATGCTCCGTACACACGTGCTGCAGCAGTAAGTTATCCTCTGAAGAGAAATGCCTCTGGCCACAGCAGCTCTGGGGACAGAGGCATCATACGAGGGACACTACCCTGGGATGACCCAGCAGCCTGATCAGAGGAAATCCCAGAGAGAAGTCAGGGAGACAGATACCGGGAGGGCAAGACATCGAGCAAGACATCTCCGATCCGCGGGGAGGGCTGGGAGAGGAAACGGCCCATTAGCAGCGTCTGGGGGAATCAAAGAGCCATTGTGCACCGGGCTCCGCATCCAGCTTTCTCAGCGTGCTTCCACCTCCTTGGGGACACTGCTCCAGCCTCTCACCTCCTTACGTCAATGCATTTCCCAGCAGATTTCCCCATCTGTTTATCATCTCTGGTGGTGAAGGGTCTCATGGGGAGCTCTGCCTGCTCTGCATCTGCTCTTGTGACAGGCTCCATTCTGTCTGTGAGAGATGAATGAGCAGCCCTGGGGCGGGGAAGTCCTGGGAATAAATACTCTGGTCTGGGGAAGGGACCTTTCTATGGTGAGGGTGAGACCCTGCACTGCTGCTGTGGTAAGCTGGAGAAGAATGGGAGCCAAGGGGGTCTTTGTCTTCATCCACAGAAAAGCAATGACTTGTTCCTACATGTCCCACTTCCCATGAATCATGGAATGGTTTGGGTTGGAAGAAACTCTAAAGATCATCTTGTTCCAAACCCTCTGCCACGGGCAGGGATGCCGGACCAGGTTGCTCCAAACCCCATCCAACCTGGCCTTGAACACCTCCAGGGATCCACAGCTTCCCTGGGCAATCTGTGCCAGTAGCTCACCACCTTCTGAGTAAAGAATTTCCTCCTAACATCTAGACTAAAACTCTTATCTCTTAGTTTAAAAACATTCCCCATTAGTTTAAAAACATCCCCCCTTAGTTTAAAAACATCCCCTAGTCCTATCAGTATCTACTCATGTAAGAAGTTGTTCTCCCTCTTTTTTATAAGCTCTCTTCAATTACTGGAAGGCTTTCTAAGGTCTTCCCAGAGCCTTCTCTTCTCTGGGCTGATCCACCCTAACTCTCCCAGCCTGCCTGCAAAGGAGAGGTGCTCTAGCCCTCTGAGCTTCTTTTCTGGACCCGCTCCAAAAGGTCCATGTCTTTCTTGTCCTGAGGACCCCAGATCCGGACACAGTACTCCAGGTGGGGTCTCACGAGGGCCCATAAGGATCCTGTTCTCTCTCCCTGGGTATTTATCAGGGAAGAATATTATTCTGCCTTGTCTCCACCAAAGGCAATGCCCTTCTCACACACTTGCTGGCCAAAGGACTCACACACAGCAAAGGAAGGACATTAACAGATCCTGGACCAAACATGCCCCATGCCAAACTGTCTCTGAGAATTGGCTCCAGGGGGATCTGGGCACAAGGAGAAACAAGCAGCAAGCCAGGACAGAGAAGTCCAAATGACGCAAAGCTCAGATGCTTGCGGTGCACAAGTGCCCCAACTCCTCAGAATGGCCGTGTAAACAGAATGTGTGTTGAGGGACATCTCACCCAGGCAGCCAAAGGGACTCTCAAGGCCAGAAGGGACACATTTTCCCTTCCCTCCTGTCAGTACCATGGCCGCTGGAGGACACAGAAGCCCCTAACTCCTGAGGGTTTTGCAGTGACATACTGGTGTAAAAAGTCCGATGTCTCCCAGTGTTCCCCAAGTCCCTTCCTCGGCACTGGGTGGTGCAGGAGGTTTTCCTGTGAGAGCAGTTCTGCTGTTCCTGGTTATATCACTGACCCATATCCCTGCCTGAGCTTCCAGCCATCACAACATCCAGATAAGGAGATTCTTCCTGCTAAGATGTGGGTATGGTCCCCTAGAAGGGACTTTCCAAACCATTACACAGTAAAAGTCCCTGTGACTCAGGCAAGTCCACAAGACACTTGCTGGCTCCTCGCTGTCTTTGACTTGGTACTGCAAGGATATTTATGGACTTCATCCAGGGCAAATGCCCCAGTCTCGTGTCTGTAACCCCCAGGCTGGGGGTGAGTGGTGAGGAAGCAGCTGTGCAGAAAGGACCTTGAGTCAGCAATGCATCATCACAGCAAAGAAGGCAAACAGGCCCTCGGGCTGCATCAGACAGAGCATTGCCAGCAGGTCAAGGAAGGCAATTCCTCCCCTCTGCTCAGCCCTGCTGACACCATGACTGGATATTGCAACAGCCTCCAGTACAAGAGAGATGGTGACACACGGGAAAGAGTCCAGGGAAAGGCCATCAAGGCAGTCAGAGCTCACACAGCCCTGTGGGATCACACAGCCTGGGAGGGGAGGCTGAATGTGCAGGGCTGGAGAAGAGAAGCTCTGGTGGGGATCTGACAGCGACCCCCAATACCTGCAGGGAGGATATGGACATGCAAAAGTCAAGCTGTACACAGAGGTGCAGGAGGGGAACACAACAGACACTGGATACAAGCTGAAACCAGGGAGGTTCAGACAGGATATCAGAAAAAACGTTCCCACTATGAAGAGGACAGTTCAGCACTAATACAGGATGCCCAGAAAGGCTGTGCTGCCTCCAACCTTGGAGTTTTCCAAGACCTGATTCAATAAAGCCCTGAGCAACCTGGTCTGACCCCAGAGCTGGCAGGACAAAGAGGTTGGGCTGAAGACCTCCTGCAGTCCCTTCCCACATGAGCTATCCTGTCATCCTACAGTGCCCAGGGCCATCCTATGCCCAAGACACACAGTGCATCTGTGGCTCAGCAGTGCCAAAAGCTGGCTTTCCTCTCTAGGAACAGCACTGGTGACTGCATCTCCTCCCCTGCTGGGGGACCTCCACCAAACCCACAGCTACCACATGGCCAAAAGCTGCCTCCCCCAGCACTAGCAGGGAGAGGGGGAGCGGGGAGCCTCGCGGCGCTCTCCCAGGCATCCCTAACCACAGCACATTGTTCTGGGCATCACACAATAACCCCAGACAGAGCAGGGCGTCGTGGGGGTGTGGGATCCACAGTCACGTCCGGGCTGCTGCTCGTCATCCCCAGGAACAAAGCCTTGTGGGAGGGCAGGGGGCTGAGTGCCTGGCGTGGGGTGCAGGAGGGAAGAGGAGGGCAGCTCTCCTTCCTGTGTCACAATCAGAATTTGATTATCCAACCCCAGCAATCGTAAAAGTCCCCCACTCATCTGGTAACAATAATGAGCCAGGGAACAGCTTGTCCTTGCCTGGCACCACGTCACTCACCAGGCCACGCAGCCAGAGCACACCTCCCTGTGCTCCTGATCCTGATCCATGCCCTCTGCAGCTACCTGCAAAGGCTGTAGCAAGGTGGGGTCAGCCTCTTCTCCCCGATAACTAACAAAGGATTAGCTTCAAGCTGCACCAGGGTAGGTTCAGGTTGGACATCAGAAGGAAATTCTTCATGGAAAGGGTTGTTAAACATTGGAATGGATTGCCCAGGGAGGTGGTGGAGGCACTGTCCTTGGGGGTGTTTAAGGAAAGACTGGACATGGCACTGAGGGCCATGGTCTGGTTGACAACGTGGTGATCGGTCATAGGTTGGGCTCGATGATCTCAGAGCTCTTTTCCAACCCAACTGATTCTGTGAGTCTGAGTCACTCCTCTTCCACTCCTGCTTGAGCACAAGGTGAGCCTGGTGATGGAAACTGAAGGTCTACAAGTTCCTGGGTCAAACTCCTCTCACTCCATGACCTTGAGACCTGGGCTCAGCACAATCAGTATCAGAATTTGTGCATAAAAAATGGCTGCCCTTGAGTTTTGACTCTACTTCATGAGTCTTATTCTGAGAGAGGACAATATGGGGTACCTGCTAAGGGCATCACTGATGAGTACTGGCTAATGGGGTGGGTGGATGGACAGATGGACGGACGGATGGATGGATGGAAGAATAGCTGATGCCTGGGAGAAATGCATAGCCTGCAGCTTGAGACCAGTGAAGTGACACAGTGGAAGGCTGCAGGAGGGAGGCAGTAGCCAGTTTTCCTAGAGGCCACAGAAAAGCAAGGAGAAGGGAGAGATGAACACTCCTCTGTGTGCTTTGGATGGGGTGGTTGTTTGTTGTTATATTATCTGCTTTCCTGTTTCCCTTGCCTCCCTTCCCTTCAGTGGAGCACTGTTTTGTTAACTTCCTTTGTTCATAAGCAGGGAAGGATAGCTGGGAAGGGAAGCAGGGGAAGGATGGCTGAGGAAAGGGGTGAGGGAAGGAGAGCAGAGGTAGAGGTGGAAGGTTTGTAGGGCAGGATAGTGCCTTGAGTACCCAGGCTGGTTTGACTAAATTTTCCCATGTTTCTGGCTAGAAATTACTGACGTTTTTTGGAGGACCCTCAAAAATTAAGGGTTCCTTAATTGCTCTCTTGTGCTGCCAGAAAGGTTCCATTTATTATGGAATTACCCTGGTTGCAGCACCCAGAGCTTTTAGGGCTGTGCCCTGGCTCATTTTCAAGGACAATTTGCTCCATAGACACTTCAGGACTTGAAGAGAAGGTTTCCAGAGGTGAAATGGGAAAAACTGTGCTAAGAGCAGGAATGTGGTAGCTACAAGTCCAGCCCTCTGCTACCTCTAACCAGGCTTATCCCACAGCCTTGGCACTGGGATCCCACCATCCCACCATCCCACTGCCACTCAGCCAGCCAGTGCCCCACAGTGATGGGGCAGGGCTCAGGCTGAAATGAGCTGCAAGCAAGGCCTGGTGCAACCACAGCGCTCCCAAGGCACTTCCCAGCCATCACCATGTCACAGCAGTCATTCCCAAACTGCTACTGGGATTGTCCCAGGAACCTCTCAGCAGCCTTGCCCAGTTCCCTCAGTCTCAGGCCTTTAACCGCAGTCAACACTGCAACCCCAAATGACATCTCCGCTTTTCCTCTGACCCCGTGTGACCTTGTAATCAGCTCTGCTGGAGCATTTGTATCCATAGTGAGTATCTTTCACCCACAGGCTGCCTGGAACCATCCCTCACGCCCACCCTGCCGCTCTCCCTTGCATCAGCTTTGGTGTGGCGCAGCGTCCACACACCCAAACTACTAACCTGGAACAAAAATAACTGAGTGAAAAAAGGGAACAGGTTTCTGCTAAGACAGAGCCAAGCTACCCAGCACGAGGGTTAAGACAGAGGGGAAGATGGGCTGGAGCTGCAGGAGAAAGGACAGGAATGAGACCCTCTCTGTTGGCAAGCTCTTAGGCTGGTTCAAGCTGATACATGTAAGTCTTGGCTGAAAGTGATTTGAGCTCAGGGAGTGGGACTTATCCTTTCTTCTCCCTCTTACCTAGATAGACTAAAACTGCAGTGGCAAACAGAGCACAAACCATCACAGAGAGGCTCTGAAAAGCTGCCAAGGGAACAGAAAAACTGCTCAGTTTACAGGAGGGACCTCGAGGCTGGTGAGCTGGGAGGGACGTGCCCTTCCCAGGAGCTGGCCTGTGACCTCTTCACTGCTTTACACATCCAGCCTTGTTGTTCTTTCCAGCAATAATCCCCACTAAGGATCCTCTCTTCTAAAGTCATTTAGCACCGGGGCTAATTCTCAGTTTCCTGGAGGAGGATTTGCAGGCAGTTAAAATGTGTGAAGGCAGGAGAGTGCCAGACTGCAGGGAGTTTCCTACAGACTCCTCTTGCCTCTTAAATGGTGTGTAACGCAAGGCTGGAGTTCCCTCCTGCTGGACATCTTTCTCTCTCGGTCTTCATCTCCACTGAAATCTTACCACGGCATAACCAGCTCCTTATACAACCCACTGGGTTACTCTAAGCTGTCTAAAGTCTATTAATTAGTCCTTAAGCTCTGTCTGCTTATGTGATGATTAAATAGCCTGAAGTGATTTAAATCAGCCGAGCATGGGCGAGGCTTTTAAAGAGTTGTGCTGGACTGCAGGAGACCAGTGGAGATGTAAACACCTCGCTACCTCCAAGTCACTTTGCCCCGCAGAGCTGAGGACACCCAGGCGCTGCCTGGCCCTCCGGCAGCTGCCCACAGTCACACCATGCTGCTCCATGCACATTTCCCACCGCTGACCACTCCGGAGGAAAGGCTGCCCGGGCACACTCAGCCGACGTGGCAGGGAACAGCCAGCGCTGCCAGGACTGAGGCTGCACAAATCCCGGTGATTCAGAGACCCGGCATGTTCCCAGGCTCCATCACCTACCTACGCTGAGGCTGATATGTTACTGATTTCCCCGCTGGTTTTCTCTATGCCATCCGTGACTTCAGCCTCATATTTCTCCCTGCTACTTGCCTCCTGAGCCATCCCCATCCAGGGTCTCCTCCATGCCCCTCATCATCCTCACAGATGCAGGGGCAGCTTTGCCTTCCTCGCCCACAGCTGTGCTGTCGTGTGATATCCGTGGGAGCCTCTGAAAGGCTCTGGGTCTCAGTTTTGGGAGGCACTAACCCACACGGAGGCAGCCCTTGCCCCTTTCCAAGGACACTTGAGTTTTATGTGTGCTTGTATTGCCTGGTCAGGCACTATTTTAAGCTCTTTGCATCTCTTTGCTGTCATCCTTAACTGCCCTGAATAACTCTGTATCCAATATAAATCAAATACGATGTGCAGGGACAGCAAAGCCCTATGAGAGCTACTTCTCACCCTGACCATCCTCCCCCCATGAACACCACTACGTGATGGCTGTGACCCCTTTGGCACAGCCCTGTGCACAGCCCTGTGTGCCCTCAGCCCCGGGGCAACGGAGCTGTGGGGTGCCGCTTACATCAGGGGAGTGGGAAAAGACCTTAAACTGTGACTAAGATTATCTGTGATCACTCAGCAATGAGATCTGCCCTGCTGGGTGCAGCTGAGGCACTGAGCACGTTCACTTGGGAAGTGACATTCTCCTGGAGCTCCCAAAGAAACCCCAAGGCTGCAGAGCTGGCCTTGAGCTCCTGCTCGAGCAAAAAAAGCAGCGTGCTGTGCTGAGTGGAATGAAGCCTGCCGGGTTAGAGGTGGTGAGAGTTATTTGCTGGTTCCCCTCCGTACCAGGAGGACGTAGGCTGGATTAGGCAGTGGCTGCCCGTGCCACTCCAGTGGTCCTGCAGGTGACACGAGGCACAAAGCTGGCAGCATCACGTGGGCCGGGTAATCTGACACAGAAGGGATCTTGCATCCACAGCTGACATGAGTAACAGATTTGCGGGGGGCAGGGGGGTTGTTTGGTATCTGTATTTGATGTTGAACTTACAAGAGTACACAATCCATCCTGGAAAGGAGTTGGCTTTGGGAAACTCATACTGAGCCTTGCAGTGCTCTCTGAAAGCTCTGCAAACCATCCCGTCACCTTGTCCCCTCCCTGTCCCACTTAGGTCACGCTGGCCTCAGAGGACCAAGACAACACGTGATCCTCTGCTTAGCAAGAAGCTCTGAGCTCTGCTGCCAATGCTCTGCTCATGGCTACACCACTTAATCTGCTGCTTCAGTTCCTCCAGTGTAAACCCAGGTACATTGCAAGGCTTCCAGGTTCACCCATAAAAATTCTGTTCATCATTTTTCATTTCCAGCTTCATCATTTTTTTTCAGCTTCATGACCATCAAGATACCCCAGGTGAGAGCAAGGCTTGGCTTTGTTAGGCACTGTTCAAGCCTCAGCCCCAGAGCACTTGGACCAAGGAGCAGGAAAGGAATGAGGAAGGGAGGAGGGAGGTCAATGAGGGCACTGGATGAGGTGCCCAGAGTCCCAATGCTTTTGCTGAGGTTAAGATGAGCGTCCAGGCTTCTGTATCCAGACCTCACTCTGCAGCTGAGCCAAAGGACCTCCTGCAAAACAAGACTCCAAAGGGATAAAACCCCAAAACAAGAAGCTTTAGGTACATCCATTATTTTAACTTGGAGAGGTGCAGATGTGACTGCTGGGCTTGTTCCACATGCACCAAACTGGGCGTGCAGGCAGCTGTGGCTTTCAGACAGATAAAAGCTGTCCTGCTTGACAGCACTTGCATGACTCGGGGGACAGGAAGGAAACTCCTTCACAGCGAGTCGCTGACATGGGAAGGATGTGAGATGCCAGCCCCATGAGTCTCTCTCCCCCATCTCACCAGGGCAGAAGATGCAGGGCCACTGTGCTTCACCTGCAGCCTTACCTCCCCATCCACCTGCTGGTTACCTCACAGCCCTGGGCACAGGGCTGAGGTGGTGTTCATGCACTTAGCCTGGCCATCAGCTGCTCCTTCTCCTTTCTTAAAGTTCTCTGGGAAAACAGGCTCTCCAGCTGTGCATCCACCTTTTCCAGAGGAGAGATCAGCTCAGGTGTGATGGCAACCAAACCTCCATCCAACAGTGCCACACTTCACTTCCCGTCTGCCATCCCTGGCTCCCTGGCTCCTGGCCCTGACGTCCCATGGGGTTCTGAGGAGGGAAGTCCATCAGTGGTAACACACCTGGCTTGAAACGACTGTGTTTATGTATATGTGTGTGTGTGTGTGTGTATATCTATATATTCTTGCTGGGAACATCTGCTCTTGGTAGACATTTCCCTTCCCAGTTTCCTGGAGATCATAAGGAGGGTCAGAAGGGTGAGAACACCCACCCAAACTCTCCCTTCCCTCACCCAGGGAAGTCTATGGGCTTTGTTGATTTAACTTCCCAATTTATGTTAATGAAAGTTATAATTGTGGTTTATATATGAACTGCAGCCACAAATTTTCCCATGCAGCAGCTGCTTTCCCATAACAACACCAACATAGAAATGTTCTGTTTCCATGGGAGATATGGGAGCAATGGTCCATGTACAGAGAATGAGGGAGTCTGAAAGGAAGTGATGTCTGCCCCACTAGCCTGGCATCTTTTAGTGCAAGTCAGCAATGAGAACTCACTTCCTGGAATGTTTCTGGTTTCTGCAGGGTGAAACAAGTGATGGTGCTCCATCCCTGGAAGTGTTCCAGGCTGGGTTGGGTAGGGTCCTGAACAGCCTGGTCTAGTGGAAGCTGTTCCTGCCCATGGCAGGGGTTGGAATAAGATGATTTTTAAGGTCCCTTCCGACCCAAACCATTCTGTGATTCCATGGTTCTGTGGTGTATTGTTTAAAATTTCCCAAATAGCTTCTTTCGGTGAAACAATTCCTCCCATTTCATGAACAGGCTTGAATCAGCCTCAGGTGACTAACCAGGAGCACTGGCTTTCCTCACAAGACAAGAGATCTTGCCATTGGAGAGAATATGATTTCTGGTGGCAAATGAGGTCAGTGGATGCCTCTCCATCGCACACTCAGCCTCCCACCACCAGCTTAGCAAAGACCCAGCAGTCTCTGGTCAACATGAGCAGAGAATTTCACCAATTCTGATTAAAAAAACCCTCCTTCTTGTTTTTTAAAGTTACCAGTTCACTGACCTGGGTGTATTTGCATGACTCACAGGGTGGCACAAGGGGGAAAAAGGAACCAAATGCACAGAGGCGAGGAGGAACTTCTTGAGTGGCTGCTGCTTCCAACAAAAACACTTAACACGAAACTCCGACCTCAGTCACCCGTTCCCTATTTTCCTTTCGAAGAGTGACAAAAGTGGAGACACAGCAAGCTGGTCACTCATAAGCAATTTATGTCTCAGCCTGTCCCAGTCCAGGCAGTGTGACTGGGGTTTGTCATTGCAAGGGCTGAGAGGGGTGGAGGGACGGGGGATTTAGAGATCAGCCCGTGCATTTTTGGATAATCTGTGGACTGCCTTTAGGTTCTGTATAAATAAAAACGATTAAAAGCGGATGTAACTAATTGGAATCCATTCCACAGCAGTAACATGATCCATTTCATTGCCAATCCCCTGAGTCACTCCGTCCTCTAGATGATTATTTTTCTGCTTTTCCCTAATACAATCTGAACACTGCCCTTCACAGTGCTGATGGACTCAGCATGGGTTGGTGCTGTTAGGGCATTTCAAACCCTCTTCTAGCCCAGACATAACCAGCCTACTGAGCTCTGCACAAAGATCTGCCCTGTATTTCATGAGAGAGCTACACGTTTTTAAACTTAAAATTCACTCCACCATCCACGAGCCTGGCGTTAACCCAGTTGTGTTATTGCCTATTATTTGCCCAATTTATTTTGAAGTAAAAGCAGCGATGGGTATCACATTTCTTCTGAACAACCTTGCTGTGTCTTGGTTTGCATTTTGATCTCTCTTTGGGATGAGGCTCCCCTTCCTTGACCTCCTGGGAAGAGCACGTTGTTCCCGGGTTTGGGGGCCCCGAGGGAAGGCAAAGCCCAAAACAGGGCTCTGCAGCACTTGCACAGCAGCACAGCCAGCTGTGGAGGAACATCTTCTCCCTGCACACGTGACACACATGGTCTTGAATCCCCTCCTGGGAACAGCAGTCCTGCCACTGCCACCCCAGCTCTAGGAGGGAAGCTCTCCAGACTCGTTCCCAGGCTCCCCAGGGTCATTACTCCTCTCCAGCATTAGAGATGGAGAAAGTGTGGGGAGAAAAACTCCACTTTGTCTGGGAGAGGAGCCTTCTCGCTGGACTCAAAACTCCCTGGAATCGGGATGAGGCTTCTCGTGAGCTTCATAAGGGCTTGGATGAAATCCACACTTCTTTAGAACAAGAACACCATGTTTCCCCCTGCCCCTCCCCTTTTTTAGATGGCATTTTATAAGGTCTGTGCTGTTTCCTTTGATGTGGCACTGAAACCCTCTCTGGGTTCATCTGCTTTCAGGACATCTCCAGAAGGTGCCTGTTGGTTACCAGGATTTCTGCAGGCTCTGGAAATCAGGTGTTTGGGTGTTTTCCTCAAGAGACGACCAGGAACGTAGAGAGTCATAAATATCCTTGATTTGCTGCACTCATACACCTTAAAGGCCCTGATCAGCCATACCTGGGGTTGCCCTGGTCTCCTGGTCATACTTTGGAACAACCCTGAAGTCTCACCTCAGTTCCCATCTCCTGTAAGGACCTTGGATGCATGTTGTGTCCTTTCCAGTCCTGACTCTGGCCCCACCTCCTGTTCCCCCTGACTCCCTGGACAAACCTGGACCCGTTTCCGTCACTTGCCACAGCAAGTGGACACTGTGACCATCACCCTGTTCTGCCCACCCCGCTCAGGTGCTGCAGGATGGGTGTGAGGGCGCTGTTTGTGCTGTGGCCACCCTCAGCATCTTCCATGGAGGTATGTGTCTGCTCCCTGATGGCATTCCTCCACCACAGGGAATGTGCTACATGCTCATAGAGTCATAGAATAGCTTGGGTTGGAAGGGACATTTAGAGGCTGTCTAGTTCCAATCCCCATTCCACGGCAGTGATGTCACCCACTAGACCAGGCTGCTCAGAGCCCCATCCAAGCTGCCCTTGAACACTTCCAGGGATGGGGCTGCCACAGCTTCTCCAGACAACCTGCGCCAGTGCCTCACCACTATTTTTGTAAAACAATTCTTCCCTGTATGTCTGACACTGGAGAACACGAAAAATAAACCAAACAATAATCCCCCCGAAGACTTCACGCTGCCGAACACCCACCCCGCTGCAATTTCTCCCCGGCCGCTACCCGGGGACGCCTGAGCTCCACCCAACCCAAACCACGAGGGGGAACAGGAGCTGCCACTGCCCCACGGCCGGGGTGGGCGATGGGGGAGACGCTCAGGGCCAGGTCCCTTCCCTCTCAGCCCCGCAATGGGGCAGAGGCTCAGGCCAGGTCCCTTCTCCCTCAGCCCCACGATGGGGGAGAGGCTCAGGGCCAGGTTCCTTCCCTCAGCCCAGCGATGGGGGAGAGGCTCAGGGCCAGGTCCCTTCTCCCTCAGCCCCGCGATGGG
>VWZT01013487.1:467224-534510 GCA_013397055.1 Pachycephala philippinensis
CCGGCCGCCGCCGGCCTCGCGCCCCGCCGCCTGAGGCAGCGCGGCCGCACGGGCAGCGCCTCGCCCGCAGCCCCGGCCCCGCCACCATGGGGGCTGCCGCGGCGAGCCGGAGCTCCGCCGGGTTCGCCGGCATCCTCGCGGTGAGTGCGTGCGCGTGTGTGTGTGCGCGGAGCGAGGGGATCGGTCCGTGCCTGCGCCGCCCGCACAGCATCCGCGTGTCCGCGGCGTGGGTGGGGATGTGCTGCAGTGCGGGGCTGCCCGCCCGCGCCTCCTGCCCGGCCTGAGGCAGCCTGGCACGGGGGGAGGGGGTTCGGGGGGCCTGNGTGTTCGGGTGTCCTGCTGACCCCGCTCCGCTCGTCGGGGGCTGTGCGGGGCTCCGCTGCGCCTCCCCGGGGATGCTGTCCGCCGCAGCCCCGGTCCTGGTACGGGACGCCGGCTGGGTGCGATATTCCCTCCGGTATCCATCCTCCCCATCCCCGTGTTAGCGCCGGCAGTGCCATCCCTCAGCCATGGCTGTGCCGCACAGCCAGAGCTGAGCGGATCCTTGTTCTGCTCTCAGCACTGCTCCGGGAGCGCGGCACTGGACAGGGATCCATCCATCCATCCATCCATCCATCCATCCATCCATCCATCCATCCATCCATCCATCCATCCATCCATCCATCCATCCATCCCTTCATCCCTTCCCCTCCGCAGCTGCTTTTCTTGCCACCCTTTGGACAGACAGTAAAACTCCCCGCTGCCACTGGCAGGCAGCTGTTCTGACTTATCACGGAAATGTTTTCCGGCAGCTTTATCTCTGCATTTACCTTCCCAGGTAGGGCACTTCCCAATCAGCGCTTTAGGGCTACATCCCGACTGTTTGGAGAGAGACAGTAATTCGGTGTGTCAGGCAGACGCCGCAGCTGCTGCGGCTGGGTTGTGTAACCGAGGAGAGCACTTGCTCTTGAACTCAAGGTGGATCTGAGCAAGCTGGCGCTGGCTCGACAGGAATCCGAGTAAACAACAAATAATCTAAAGCTGGAAGGGCATTAGCCGGGAAACAGCCTCGTTGCTCTGAAGGCGAAGGGGAACTTGGCGCAGTGGCAGAGCAGACGGGGTCTTTGCTCAGCGCTGGCTAGGCGCTCCCGAGTGCTGGATTCCCACTGGGAGAAGCGAGCCGGGAGAAGCCAGTGCTGCTGCACGTCTGGAAGATGAGATGCTGATGGGGAGCTTGAGATATGCAGCTCCAGCAAGGATTCTGGAGGTCAGTTGGGAATGGTGGGTGTAGAGGGAAGAGGTGGAAAAAATGAGTGATATAAAGGTGTGGGGAAATATAGCAGCGATTTTGGGGCATGAAGCGAGACTGAGCGAATACACAAGTATGTTAGTTGTGCATGTGTGTTCTCACACCTGTGTGTGTGTGATCATACAAGCAAACAACGCAAAATTCCCATTTGCTTGTGAGGTGGCAGGATCTTCCCAGGCTTTTCATCTGATACCTTCAACATTTTGGGCATCTCCCTTTGGTCACACAAGAAGTTAACGTCTTTCCAGCCCGAGGGAAGTATGTGCAAGGGAAGTATGTTCAAATGATAGCTGGTGGGTCTTTTACTAGTGCAGCAAACCCAAATCTGCCTGGCTGCTGGGTTTTGGAGAAGTAGCACCTTGGCAGCGGTTGTGTGGGGCTGGTGTTGGCTGTGATTTCATTTGCTTGGTGCATTTTTTGGGACCCCACTGACTGCTGCAAGGTAGTTTCCCCCCGTTGTCCTTGCCTGGAACCAGCACGATATCACCATACTTCAACTTGGGGCTTTTGGAAAGCTGGGGGATTTCATCTGTTTGGAGCAAAACTGTGGCTGGCGGGGATGCTTCCGAGCTCTCGTCTGCTCTGGCTGCAGGGCTAGCTGCTGGGTTTTCCTTCATGGGGACCAGATGTTGTGGTGCTGCTGTTCTGGCTCGCTCATCTCCCTGTGTTTCGCTGTTGAGATGGAGTAAAGGAACTGCTGAGCAGTGAGTCCCGGACTCTCATTTCACAAACCCCAAACCAGCTGAAATAGCTGGTCATGTTGCAAGAAGCAGGAACTTGCCTTGCTCTTCAGTGCTTTCCTCACAGGCAACTTTTTTCGGACTAAGTAATTTGATCCTTTTTACAGGGATCGGGGCAGGACGTTTGCTCCTCCTGTCTGCCAAGTTACCATAAAACTTCCAGACCAGTTTATTTGTCTTTCCGGTGTTTTTATACATTTGTTTCTTTAATGTTGCAAGCATTTTCCCAGTAGTGTCGGCAAAGGATGCAGCTGACCTCTGGGAAGGGCGGCAGGCAGTGCAGCTCATCCCCAGCCTGTGCCAAGGCACTGCCACAGAGCCAGCTGCCGTTTCTACCAAATTCTGCTGGTTGGAAACCATTCCCAGAGTATCAATATTTAGCAGTGTGGGTCGCTGCTCACTTGCAGGTCTCTGCTCCTGCTCTTCTCTACCAGGATCAAGTGCCCTGTGTTTAGCTGCTGTTTGTGTTTTGGGCGTTTTTTATACTAATTTTTTTTTTTTTTTAGTTTTTACTTTAGTTTTAGGTTTATTGTTGTGTCCCCACAGGGTTGTCAGCAGGGCAGCACTGTAACACAACCTGAGATTATGACAATCTCGGTGTCACAGCATTTTAGGATACAAATTCCAGGACAGAAAGTTGATTCACCAACTTTCTGCTGCTGTTTCGACTGACCGTGCAGGTTTGGGTCCCTGAATGAGACACTGTATTCATAGAATTATAGAATGGCTTTGGGTTGGAGGGGACCTTGAGGATCATCTAGTTCCAACACCCCTGCCATGGGCAGGAATGCCAGCCACTGGACCAGGTTTCTCAGGTGTTGGCAACTGCATCCTCTGTGCACATGCCAAGGCAGTTTGTGGCCCCCTTAGAGCTGTTTCCTGTGCAGATTGCCCATCGGGTCTCCCTGCAGCACAGTTATTGGAAAAGGGTGATGGGAGCACAGCACAGAGGCACCTGCTGAGATGGAGTCATCGGGCTGGGTGGTGCTGAGGTGGGTCATGCCACACCAGCTGTGGGGTGCTGCTGCCTCGAGGGTTTGTGTGCAGCCAAATGTGAAGGTCCCCTTGTTTGAGCATTTCCTGGTGTGGGGAGGTCGGAATGATGGTGTCCCCCAGCCTGATCTGATTTTCTCACACCATAAAGCCTTTGTGTGCTGAAATAGGTGAAGGTGGCTGGGAGGTGCCTTTGCCCGTGCGGTGCAGGGTGTTGGTGCTGAGTTGGGAATGCTCTTTGGGCTTGCAGCCACCCTGTCCTGCGTGACTCTTTTGGAAAGGGATCCCTGTCGCGTTAAAAACCCTTCTTTGTTCCTGCATTGGGCATGGAGAACATCACTGAAACTACTGAAACCAAATCTGCTCTTTAGTGTTGTCTTGAATCAACCAAATCAGTTGTGTTTCTTCCTGTGTTTTTTTGTTGCCCTGTACACCTCCTTTGGTACCAGAGTGATGAAATGAAGTGCAGTGGCTCAGCAGAGCTCGCTTCGTTACTTGATTGCTTTTTCCCCTGGAACTGGGAGTGTCAGCCAGAAAGATCCAGGTCTGTGTGCTGCTGGGCAGCCCTGAGGGTGAGGGACCAAACCGGCAGACACCACTTTCTGCTGAAGATGTCCTCCTGCTCCTGGCCTTCGCTTTGAGAGATCTGAGTGCTGCAAAACCTGAGCAGTTGGATTATTTTAGGGACCAGAAATGCCAGTCTGAATAAATAGCAGATGCTCAGTGCTGCCTAGCCATCCCCCACTGGAACTTGCTGTTCTCCCTAAGCTTGGAAGTGCATGTGCAGCTTAAGATCTTGAGATGTTCAAAAATACCAGCACTGCTTTTCTTGAGATAGGGTTTAAAAAAAAACCTCAAAAAAGCCAACTCAAACCTAGTGCTATTACAGGCTTTAGTTACCCGGGCAAGGGATGGGAAGATGCTGGAATGGGAAGAACGGGGAGAACAGGAGGGAACCCATGGCATATGCTTGTAGTGAGGCTGTCCATGGGTTTCCTGAGGTCTGGCTTGATGCAGAGGGAGAAATCAGGATCTGAGACAGCAGCACACAGCTCACTCCTGGTGAGTCAGGGGAGCCGCTGCCTGTCCTGCCTCTCAAGTCACCCTGTCCTGCTCGGCGCTGGCACGGGAGGAGGGTGAGTAACACAGGTGACCCCTCCTGCCACCTTAAGTGGCCAGTTTGCTAATTCAGGGATTCGTCATAGAGATTACAGGGGAGGGTGGCAGGTTTGCTTGGAGCCAGCTAAGTGCTTTGTTAAATCATGTCTTAGGGGAGAGGAAAAGTAAAATGCATCCTGTAAGCCTTTGCTGCCTGCCAGGGCAGCCCCGCTTTTTAATTTGACGTGCAGTAATTAGTCTGGCTGCTGCAGGATCCTCGTCAGCTCCTGCGGGCTTGCCCGCTTCTGCCTGCTCTGTAATTGCTGCTTCAGGGGGAGAAAACTAAATAAATTAAAAAAAAAAAAAAAAAAAAAAAGAAAATCNNAAAAAAAAAGTGAAGTGTTTTGTACAAATCCCAAGCCGTAAATTATTTAACAGGTGAAACAGAAATGTGCTGTGTGTTTCCAGGAAGCGAGAGACTGCACCAAAAATGACACGGCGCAGCTTGCGGCTCTGCCGCGATGTGCCTTCTGCAGAGTCATGTTGTTGGGAGCCCTCTTTTTTTTTTTTTTCTCTTTCTGAATATTTTCTTGTTGGCTGATAGCCCAGAATAGGTAGCAGAGCAAGAGGCGAGGAATTGTATAACACAACCGAGTGATTTATGTGCTTGGCTCTGCAGCTGAGGAGTGTTAGGGTCTCTGGTCTTTTTACTTTCAGGGTAGAAAATGTTTGAAAATTCAAGGTAATGGTGACTTGTTCCCTCTCTCCCTCTGAACTTAGCCTGTGGCTGTTTGGAAATGTGTTTCCTATTGCTTTGCATGCTGTGTGAGGTTGTGTCAGCCTTTCTTTTGATATGCCTTTTGTTCTTAGTGACTTATCTCCACTGCCATATCTGGCATTCAATCCGTGGACCAGAGGTCTTCTGGAGGAAGCAGAGATACTTCTTGGTAGATGGAGCTTCTCTTGAGGATGGAGCAGCATCATTGCAAAGGAATTAAGGGAATAAAGCTTTGGGATTGGAAGTCAGTAGAGATAGAGGATTTATAGCAAAGCCCAGTTGTTTCCAGTTCAGTGTCCTTTCACCTGTGTCTGATGCAATGAGGAGCTGAGTTACAGCAGAGTTTCTTGAAGGGTGTAAAAATAGCACCGGGTTTTCTCCTGTTGCTAATGCAGCTGGTTTAGAGTGGGTTCAGATGTGGTTGGGAGGCTCAAAGCAGAACATCCCTTGCGGTCTTGCCAAACCCAACGCTTGTACCGGGTCATAAAAAATCGTAGAAAGGCAGAGGAGCTGAGAAATAGTCCAGAAACAGCCACTAGCCTGGATTTCATCCTGGTTTGTGTTACTCAGAAAGGTAACTATTTGAACAAGTGCGGATTAACAAATAGAGAAGGAAAGTTTTACAGGTCAGAGCTGCCATCTGCATGTGTTTTTTGTCTTGTCAACGAGCGCCTGCCTCGTGCTGGAGCCTCTCAGCCTTGAAATGCAAAGCTGGTCTGAATTCTCCTGGGGTGGCCAGGTAGCACGTACTGCTGAAACACAATTAGCAGTATTTACCACCCTGGCAGGGTTGCAGTGTAAATGATGCTTAGTTTCACTGAGAAGTGTGGTGTCAAATTTAAGCTCATCGTAGCTGGGGATGTGTCTGAAGAGTGTGCTGCCACCTGCACTGGTTCCACTCCACTCCAGCCTCGCTGAGGTCCCTCCCGTGGGTGTAGTAACTTGTCCATGGTCCCACAGCTCTGGGACATCCCTTGTGATCCTACAAGGGGTCGCTGGCAGAGAGGGCTCCGTTTGCACGCTGTTGTTGGCTGATACCTCCTGTTTGTTTTCCAGCTGCTCATGCTCCTTGGCACCGCTGACGGTCAGTCGAAGCTGACCTCTGAGCAGAATGCCATCAGCCTCTCCCCTGGCAAGTACCGCCACCTCGACCGTGCCACCAACGAAGAGCTGACCTGTGACAAATGTCCTGCAGGAACCTATGTGTCTAAGCACTGTACGAAGAGTACCTTAAGAGAGTGCAGCCCTTGTCCAGACGGGACCTTTACCAAGCATGAGAACGGCATAGAGCGGTGCCACCCCTGCAGGAAACCCTGTGAACTGCCAATGATTGAGAAAACTCATTGTACTGCCTTGACTGACCGTGAGTGCACTTGCCTGTCTGGTACGTTTCAGACGAACGATACCTGCGTCCCTTACACGGTGTGCCCGGTCGGCTGGGGCGTCCGCAAGAAAGGAACCGAGACCGAAGACGTCAGGTGCAAGCCGTGCCCTCGTGGTACCTTTTCTGATGTGCCTTCTAGTGTGATGAAGTGCAAACCCTACACTGACTGCTTTGGGAAAAACATGGTGGTCATCAAGCCGGGGACGAAGGAGAGTGACAACATCTGTGGTTCTCCGGCGTCCCTTCCGAACACAGCTTTGGCTTCATCGAGCACCGAAGCGGGTGAGCAGCCCTATGAAGTTCCACCAACTGCTGATCTTCCCAAAGGTAATGTCCGCCACTGAAACACAGGTGTGGTTTTGATTGAGGGATGTGTTCCTGCCTTGGTCAGGGTTGGTGTTAGGCTGTTAAAAACAACCTGGTCTAAAGCCTGGGTGGTGCTTCTGCTTCGCAGCATCGGGTTGCCCTCACTTGTATTAAATCACATTTAATAACTTTTTCACTGAGGCTGCAGTCCTGATCGGACTTCTGGCTGTCCTACCGTTTGGGCTGAAAGGACATGACTTTCCCCAGCCTCTTATCCTATCTCTGTGATGTACTGGCACCAGTCTGTGCAGCTGTGGTGAACCTGGATTGGGATGCAGCAGGAAAACCCCTGCTACGGTCTCCCTGCAGCAGGGAGATGCCTTCTCTGATGGAGTCTTTTGTGCTTGTGCTTTCCTTGCTGCATTTCACTCTGTACTGTGTCACAGTATTGGTTGAATGGGAACCATTGCTGAAACAGCCCTGCTGGAGCCTGGGCTATCCTGTAACTTTTTTTCCTTCAATCTCTTAAGGTTACTATGTGGAATTCCCCCTTCTCTCGCTTAACTGGAAGTGGCTCATCATCACAGCCTTTATGGTGATGCCTTAGCTGTGGCTGGTTTCAGGGGTGCTGTAGGACTCCACTTGAGGTGGTATTCTGCACTCCCCGGAAAGCAGCTTCCCTACAGTGTCTCAGATGAGGCATTTTAATTAAAAAATGCAACTTTTGATGACAACAACAGCTGCGTTGGTAAATATAATAGCAGGGAAGTGTTGACAGTCACAGGCTTCCAGTGCTTCACCTCTCTTAGGTCGGAAAGCTTGCCCTGACGTTGGTGTATCACTGAGAGTGTACAGGAAGGTGTTTCCTGAACTTTGAAATCAACTGTTGACAATTACGTAAAAGTTAAAGTGTTTTCCCTGTTTGTGTCCTGGTTAGGGTGTTTTGAGTAACCAAGCTGGGGGCAATACCAGGTACAGACAAATACACCCACTCTCTGTCTCAGCTGGGATGAGACACAACCTTCAAAAGATGACTTTCCAAAATAATCCTTAGTTTTTGCCACAACAGCCCTTCTTCCACTTCTCGCCAGTCTTTGGCTCGTATTTCACATCTGGCTGGGACCTGCGAGGATTGGTTGATAAGGAAACTCAATATATTAAGATGGAAGGTGGCTCTTAGGGGGAAGTTTGGTTGCTTCAGAGACCTATTTTGTAGCTGATTCATCTGCAGCTGCTTGCAGGGCTGATAAAAAAAGTTTGTGTTTCCTTAACAAACACAGTGGAGAGATACTAAGCCTACAAATTGTCATGTATTTTTGTACTTTTAGTCCAAATATTAAATTCCACAAATGAGCTAAAACCAACGTTCATAAACCTAAGAAAGAAAAAACACCTCGCTCAAAAGTTGTTGGTTTTCTGAGAAATGCTGAATGTGGGACAAACACAGGCTGACAACATGCCTTTAATAACTCATTTTTTGTAGTAAGCTGCCACTGGCCTTAACCAGCAAGGGTCAGTTTTACTTTGAAGCTCCCTTTGTAACTGTACCCATCTGTTCCCAGAGGCAAACCTCAACTTCACCTCTACTCTTTCTCACTGCCTGGCGTTGGGTTTCTGTCTGCTGGCCAAGCCGATGCTCAGGCAGGTCTTAGCCCGTGATGTGATGCCATATCGCATCTCCGGGGCCGTGACACACAACTCTCCTCTCCTCCCGCAGGTCTGAACTCTTCAGTTCCCGATTTTGTCCCCTCTCCAGCGCCGCGCGCGTCCAGCAGCATGGTGGACCGGGCACGGTACTACAACGAAACCTCAGCCAACGAGACGGACGGCATCAGCGGGACCCTCGTGGGCTCCGGCACCACCAGCCAGGCCCAGAGCTACCGGCACAAGCAGACCAGCCAAGCGCTGGAGAAGCAGCCATCCCTGGAGATGATGGGGGGCGAGAAGCCCAGCGTCCCATACAGGCCCCCCCGGCGAGGCTCGCAGAACGTCCACCAGCACTTCGACATCAACGAGCACTTGCCGTGGATGATCGTCCTCTTCCTGCTGCTGGTCCTGGTGGTGATCGTGGTCTGCAGCGTCAGAAAGAGCTCACGGACTCTGAAGAAGGGACCCCGGCAAGATCCCAGTGCCATTGTGGAAAAAGCTATTATGAAAAAGTCCACCACCCCCACGCAGAACAGGGAGAAGTGGATCTATTACTGCAACGGGCACGGTGAGCAGTAGTGACTGTGTGGTGTCCTCTCCACTCCAAGCCAGGGCTGTGGAGGGGCTGCCCCCACAGCCAGTGACCGGTGGCTTTCCTCATTTGGTGGGTCTTGTAGTGAGGACGAAGTCCCTGTCATGGTTTTTCAGATGTTTCTTCATCCTTGGCTTGTCCTTCCAGTTCCCATGGTGTGTCCCTGCTTCTGAAGGAAGGGTTAATGGAGAGAGTGTCACCTGCTTGCTCCAGCGTCTCTTCTTCTCACCCAGCTTCTACCCTTCTTCCATTGGTAGAATGATTTTGATTGAAGGCACCTTTTTTTTTCCCCCCTTCCCTTTCCACTTTCCTTCTGTTTCACATGGTCCTTATTTTCTTGGTGACTCAGGCATAGATCTGGTTGTCTTTCATGTTGTCCTTTATCCCCTCATCCCCGTCTGTTTCTGGAAGGCTGAGTCATCCACCACTTCTTGGCACTGCCTCAGTTTCGGTTCTTAGCCCTAAATCCCAACTGCTGGCTTATGTCCCAAGCCCATTGCCCACACTGGAGCCAGAAAGGTTATCCTTAAAGGCTGAGTCGTGGATGTATACAGCTCCACAAGTGTTGTCAGGTCTGCCTGAACTCTCTTTGCTAGTGTTTCCTGTTCATCATTTAGTGCATGATTTGCTGTCAGCTTTCTGATGAGACTTTAAAGGTGACATGTTGTGATCTTCAAGTTGAAATTTGTAAAAATCAGTGATAAACTAATGGTGGCATGACCATGAGCACCAAGCAGCATAGTGGGATGCACAGTTCTTCCTCTGCAAAGCTCCCGTGGCAATTTTGGCCCTCCCTTACCCTGTGCAGACTGACGAGTCCTTACTTTGGGTTCACATTGCTCAACCTCAAACATCCGTTCACAGTTAACCTTTAGAAGAGCACATTTAACAAAGGGGGGGGGGCAAACAAAGAGTGGCTTGAACAAAGATTGGAAGGTTTAAGAAAGATCAGTCCTTGATGAAAGTCATCTTTGAGTGCTCAAGTACAAAGCAAAGAAGGTTTTGAATAGGGCGTCTTCTGTCGCGTACTCTCTTCACCTTCCTGCTGATTAATAGACCTACACTTTGTTTGCCTTCGTTAATTCATTTATACAACCAGTAAGGTCTTGTTGGAAGTGGTTTTCTGCCCTCTGTTTGTGTTGCGTATCAGTTTCCTTTTAACTCTTTTGTGTTCTTGGGCTGCAGTTTCTTAAGCTTTTTTCTGGTTTTGATAACTATTTCCCATAACCCCTGCACTCCATTGTCCCTAAAATCTGTGGCACCCAAAGCGTGGTCTGTGAGACTGTGATGAGTGATCTGCAATGGAGTTGCAGAACCTTGTTAGACATCCTTGTTTGTGGGCACTACCAGGAATACGTGGGTTTGGCCATGATTCATAGGTCAAAAACGAGTGGTTGTTGCTAAATTGCAGTAACCCTTTCCCCCAAGACTTTATTTAGCAGTTGGTTGAATTTCTGATGCTTTCCTATTTCTTGAAGCACCTTAGAGCAGGGCGGTTTGTACTGGACAGGGAATGCTCGAGTGCAGGGACCAGACCGTGCTGCTTTGAGTGGGTGCAGCTCTGGGTTCTATCCTGGCGTTTCAGACCGTGCTGAAGTGCCCGTGCTGCAGCTGGTCCTTTTGGAAGCCACTTTAGAGCTGCCTTTGTGGGCACTGCTGTGCATTGAGTCACTAAGCATGATTCTGATTAAAGAAACCATGCAGGTAAGAGAAGGTTCACGTGGAGAGCAATGACCTGTTTTAACCCATTTAGATAAAACCTCACCTCCCAGATGTTGTCATCTGTTGGGGGATGGCATCATTCACTTGTCATCCTGTGCTTCCCAGGGTGAGTTGTTCCAGCCTTCTCTGCCACGTTAACAGCTGCATCAATTTTGCAAGATCCTTACTAAGTTTTCCCTTTGTCTTGGGAAATAAGCTGGATGTAACAGCAAAACCACACTTAGGTGATAAACCAGCTGGGTGTGATTGAACCTCTCTGATCTGGAGGTGAATGGCTCCGTTACTCCCAGTCATTCCTGCAACAGTCACGCGGGTTCCCTTTTGTCATGGGTGGCTTCGTGACTTCCTCCTGCCACCGAATGTCCTCAGATGAACTTTGTGCAATCAAGGCAGGCAAACAGGCACAAACCAATTAATGCTTTGTCTTGCTTTTAGTGCAAACCAAATCGTGTTGCGTTAGCTGGAAGGGCCTTGCTCATTAGCTCTTACTTGGTGGTGCTGCTCTGTCATGTCAGATGGGGAAATTATTCTCCTCTGCAGTGGTGCATAAATCCCTCTCTGCCTTTCCTGTTGAAATGTCTGGCTCTTAAGACTGTTTACTTGAAAGGAGAGGTGTAGTGCCATAAAGGAATTGACCTTTTATTTAATAACTGGCTGTACAGCTGAGATGTTCTGCAGAGCTGCCGCGTCATGGCTTAGCTTTCTGCTGCTCCAGCAGTGTTTGTTCCCAAATCGTGCTTCATCCTGAAGCAGCATTTCAGACAGGGGTGAGTTTAGCCAGGGACAAACTTCAGGCTGTTGCAGAGGGGAAATCTTTCCCCTCCTGTGCTGCTGTGTGGATCCCTCCATGGAAGGCAACCAGAGCAAAGCCTCCTGAGGTGTGAGGACCACAGCTGCTCCCCAGGTTCAGGTGCCAGCCTGGTTTGTGGTTGTACTAGGGGTGTAGAGAGCAATCAATTAGTGTGTGAACTCTCTTTGTGGCTGGGGGTGAAGCCCCTGGGCTGGCTGCTGGCTGTGCACCCACATCTGTATGACCTCCATCCAGAGGCTGGCTGGCACACCAGCAAGGGGCTGGGGTGTGTTTATTGCCTGTTTATGTAGCTCTTGCAAACGGTCTACCCCCACTCGCTCCTAGTTTACCATCTCCTCCCTCCTGATCCTTTCAGTAAACAGCTTTAACCTTTGAAAAGGAAAGTCCAGGTCTGATGTTGGCACTGGAGCCTCTCCTCGGAGGAGCTGTGCTTGGACTTCTGCCCTCACCCTGGCAACCCCCTTAACCTCCTGAGGCACCATCCAAGGCTTTGCCTGTTTGGGGTATTTTATTACTGATTGCTCCAAGGCCATGGATGATGGATGAAGCATGGTCAGGGTGGCTCTAGCACTGCTCAGTGCTGGAGCAAAGACATGGCACTGTGGTTGGGCTCCTTACCAAAAGAGGAGGGGTTTAGGGTGGAAGCAGGGGCTCAAATTCGTACCAAGTTCCTGAAGGGACTTGATTCCTGAATTGTTTAAATAATTGAGATAGGTGTGTGATCCTGGTGAGCAGTTGTTGTCAGGAGGAGGTTCACTTGTCCTCATCTCCCCATGAGCTGGTATCTGTGCCCTGTCCTCTCTCTGGTCATAATACATGCCTTAAATAACAGCCCAAACGTAAAAATAGAAGGAGCTTGGGAGGCTGGTGTTAAAACTAGACTCATGTCCTTAGCATGGATATGTTCCAGCCAAGGCAGCAAATGCCAGTGCTTCTCACTGGATTAAATGGTTCACAGGTCTGGGAAGAGCTTGCAATGACTAATGGCCTGAGTTAGCAGCCAGCCTACCTCCACATCTGTCCTTGTGTCCGTCCTCACAACAGGGGCTGTCCAGAGAGATTGAGAAGGTAGAACAGTGTAGCTGTGGTTGGAGAAGCTGGACCTCTTGCTGCCTCAGCTGGCTCTTACTTTGCAGCCCTGGAGATAGGAATCCAACAGTTGACAGTTTGTCAAAGTTTTCCTGAGAAATTATCCACGTGATGCCTGAGTGACGTGGGTACAGGGCTGATAGGGCTCTGTGGTTTAACCTTGTATGACTTCTTTCTTTTAGAAGATCAAGGACAGCCTACACACCGGGCTCATGCCTTTATTTTAGCAAATACCCATTTCCTTTCTTCAGACATTTCCAGAGGTGAGGAAATGAGCTTGCAGAAACCTTTCAGTAAAAGCTGAGAATAGGAGCCTGTCTCTCAAAGGCCTTGGAAATGCCAGATTTGCCATCGGTCTATGCCAAACATGAAGATGGGCTTGAATTCTTTCTGCAGAAATTGCTGATGCTGCTGCCTTTGGCTTTCATCCATTTAGTAGCAGAGGATGAAAGACAAAGACTGTAAAATGTTAGGGTAAAACCTGTATGTAGAAGCAGCTGTCTGAAATGATACGCCAGGAGGCAAGAAAAGAGTTTGGTGGTTTTTGTTTTTTGGAGTCGAAAGACTGAAGAACAGATCTTGGCAGCGCTGGCCTGGCATGAGATGCCACTTCCCTTTTATTTTTCTTCAAGTCTTGTAATTGCACATTATTGCAGTGGGTGGTGAGAGCAAAGCCAGGAAGCCTCTGGTTAAATAATCAGAGAAATTAACTGTTCTGCAAAAGCCGCTTGCAGCTGGGGTGGAGCTGAGGCTTGACTGCATGTAGAAGAGCATGTGCTAAAAATGGCTCAAAATCAAAGTGAGGAGTGGAGACGTGATGCTGGAGAGATGGGCAGTGTTGGGATTTGGAGGTCTTGGTTGGTCAGTTGTCAGCACATTGGGGGCCAGGATCTTCTTGGTTGGTGATTTGTAGGCAGTAGTCCTTGGCTTGCATCCTGGTTGCTGAAGGACCAGGGCTCTAGGCTTGAGCTTGGTCTGCTCCCAAGGAAGTCACTGAGGGTGTTGAAGGGGGACCACATCTTGCACCTCAGAGAGCCTAATGCTGCAGCTCCAAAGCATCCCCATGTGGATGGGGATAACCAGTGGGGGTGTGGGGACAGCTGAGTCATTGCAGGCTGGACCTCAAATGGAATCAGGTACTCATGTATGGTTAGTTGGAAGATGCTTATTGGAGTAAAACTACATGACTCTTTGCAAGAGACAGCACATTAAGGTTATGTGTGGGCTTTTTAAGTCAGTCTTTTCTAGAGATCCATCACCTAATGAAGGGAAGCAAGTGCATGGAAGCAGTCCAGCTGAGGATGTTATTACTCAGACCTATTTAACTGCTACTCTGAATAAGGAAACTGCTGCAGGCTTGGCACTTGCAGGTCTGTGGGGTGACTCTGAATGCTACTTTAAGACCCCTCCTTACTGCTCGTGTGGGTAAATGAGATGAAAGCCTCTTACTGTAATGGTTTTGTTTGGTAGAGGTAGTTTTCCCTGCGATCAGCTCCTGAACAGGTCCTGCTGGTGTCAGGAGCATGACACTGGGAGGCCCAGTGAGGATGGAGGAGCTGCTGTGGAAACACACCCCTGGGGACTCCTCTGCACCTCTGCAGAGCATGAGGAGGAGTGATGGGGTTAAAAGCTTCCCCAGCCTCAACCTGTGGTGGACTCAAGGTTTTGTGCCCAGGCCACAGGTGGGGCAGAGATGCCCAGAGCAGCTCAGGAGGGCAGGTGTGCCCATTGCTGTGAACATAATTTGGTAATTGCAGCTTCGCCTGGAGAGGAGCAGCCCTGGGCTTGTGTGCAAACCCTAATACGGCTCTGGCAGGCAGAGCATGAGATGAGGGATTGATGTCTGTCCACCTGCCAAAACGGAGAGGCGGAAGGTGTTGTGTTTGTTTTTGTTTTCCAAAGCAGTCTCTCCTCTGGCATCTGCAGCTTGATGATGTGCAGATGACTGCTGGTCCTCTGATGACAGCCTGTCCACCTCTGCAGGGTGAGACCCTGGCAGAAGGGGAGGTGGTTAAATTGGAAGAGGCAGGAATGTGCCGGGCACCACAAGGAGTATGGATGCTCCCTCACTGGAGCTTGTTCTGCTGCATTTCGTGCTGTGTTTGCTCCTGCACGGGCACAATGCTCTGCTTCGGGCGGGATGGAGCAACTCTTCATCTGCAGCACAAACCTCTGCCATGGGAGTGTTGGGGTGGCATCTGACAAGTTCAGAACACCATCTTCCTCAAACCACCCAATGTAAAACATTGTTCAGGTTTGCCCAAAAATCATCTTCTTGTCCTCTTGGGAAGCTATGTAATTTCCAAAGGGCGTGTGCAAGAGCTGACCAGGGCTTCATGATGAAAGGGAGCCTTGGAAAGTGCAAACGTGGGAGGCTGCTGTTCTGCTTAGAGAGGAAGAAACCTAATCATGTGCAGGTTTTATCATCTCCTGTTCCTCAGCCTTATTGCATTAGCACCAAAGACTGGTGCTAGATCACTTTTAATGTATGTTGCTACACGAGCCATCTATCTGCAGCATGCACAGGGCTGTGGGGAGCTGCCCTGGGAAGCTGGAACATTTGCTCCCAAATCTGCTTCAGAAAAGAAGAGAAAACCCAAATTATCCCATGGTCAAAATTCCTGGGTGGCCCCTGTATTAATTTAATGAGGGATTGGGATTTGTGCCTGCCCATTAAGGTGTAGGACTGAGTGTGGGAGGCAGGGCAGCTCTGCAGGAGAGGAGGATTGTCCTTGTAGAAAACCACTGTGAGCCCAGGGTGTTTTTGCCAAAAACCCGACACCAGTTTCAGCGCCGGGAGGGCTGTGATTTCGCACTTCACTGAGGTTCTCACACATCACTCCTCGAATAACAAGGTTGATTTTTTTGTTTTTTGTTTTTTCCTCGCTCTCCAAGACTGGGAGAAAAAAAAAATGCAGGAGGTGAATTTAATCCTCGGGTTGGCATCTGTGGGTGTCTGGATATTTATATGGCTCTGGCTCTAGCAGTGTGTGTGCTCAGGGTTACCAGCTGTCCCAGAGGGTTATAATGAAGATTAACTCTGCAAAAGCCATTTAAAATTTAATAATTACATAAAATACTTATGCTGGCCATTCTCATGCAAACTAAAGCAAGAGCAAGTCCACTCTGTGGGTCCCTGGTGTAACATCCTGTGGTGGTGGGCAGGAGCTCAGATGGGTCCCAGGAAGGTTGGACTAAGAGGCTGTTACAGAGGTGACTTCCACGTAATGCATTGAGAAAGGAGGTCTTGTCTTGTCCTTGTCTTGTTTCAGGTTGGAAACATGTTCATAACTGCATGTGGCTGATCACAGACCTCTCTCCGCTGCCTGGTTTGGTTATTTTCCAGACAGGTTTAGGAAATGATTGTTAGAAGTCCCTTTCTACTTTGCTTGATTTTCGGTTTTGCCTTTAAAAGAAAACAAAAAGCCAAACTCCAAACATACCATTTTGTGGTTTGTTGCCCAAACAGCTCTTGCTAAGGATATGAGTCACTGGCTCCCGAGATGGTCTGATAGCAGCCTTGTCCTCCGTGGTTGGGAAAACTACCCTATCACTAAAAACTCTTCGTGAGTGTGTCCTTTCCTTCTGTCTGACAAAGGTTCTTGTTAGAGTCATGGAAAGGTTTGGGTTGGAAGGGACCTCCAGAGATCATCTAGTTCCTACTCCCCTGCTATGGGCAGGGATGCCAGCCACTAGACCATGTTGCTCGGACCCCATCCAACCTGGCCTTGAACACTTCCAGGGATGGGACAGCCACAGCTTCTCTAAGCTGCCTGTTCCAGGGCCCCACCACCCTCACAGGGAAGAATATCTTCTGAATTGCCAGTTCGGAACAAACTCTCTTTTTAGGACAGCAGCTTCAGCCCTCTGACCATTTTTGTGCCCTTCTCTGGGCCTGATTTAACAGGTCCACATCCTTTTTACGTTAGGGACCCCAGAGCTGGACACAGCACACCAGCACCTCCAAGTCCTTGGCAGAGCTGCTCTCAGCCCCTTCATCCCCCAGCCTGTGCCAATACCTGGTGATTGTTCTGGTGATTGTTCTGGTGCAGGACCTGGCATATCTTCAAACTTCCTCATTTAGGACCTGAAGTATATTTTGAGTGGTGGGGGGAGGAATTGAGTTTCCAATAACCTCCTGTTTTTGCCAGCAGTTGGTGGAATTTTTGCATTTTGGAAAGGTATTTGCATTGTGCACTTGGAATTTCTAAGTCCTGGTCTGGCTGAGCTGTGGTATCTTGTCAGTTGGAGTGTGGATGTGCTGCATCCTGGCTCGCTTGTACAGGCTCTCAGTGTGTGCTCAGACATAAAAATAGGCTGCTGTGGCTGTGTTTCACATGAGTCAGGAGGATATTTGGAGGAGGGAGGTGGGCTGAGCTCAGGAGCAGAGCTGGCTTTGCAGTGATTTCGAGCTTTTATCTGGGTGTAGGGGAGGGTTGGGCTGCATCACTGTGGTTTTTCTGTCTGACTTGTGTGTGTGCCCTTGGGCTGTGCTCTCTGTCTGCGATGCTTCATCCAGCCTGTCTGTCACAGTCAGGATTTGTCACAGCATGTGGTGCACGGATTAATATTGCCCATCTCTGGAATACCTCTGTCAGCACGTAGGTGGTGGAAGCTCCAGGTGCTCCAGGTGCTCCAGCTCAGATTGGTTCTGGGTTGGTGGAGGTCAGTTCCCCCAGGTGTCATGGGTGAACTGGTGGGACCTGCTCCTGGTGATGAAGGACTGGAGCGCAGAGTCTCCTGAAATCCAGCCTGTCATGGAGCTGGCTCTGGAACCCTGGGCTGATGAGCTGCTCAATCCATGAGAATGTGTATGCCAGAGGTCCTGGGAGATGTCCTGAGCTTTCCTTCCCAGCTGTATGAGTAAAACTTGAACCTGTAAAAAACCTGTAAAACTTGAACTGATGTTGTGTTAATCCTTTTCTATGCACTGTGTCCCTTCATTACTAGTGGGGTGAACGGACATGTGGCTTGGAGGTGCTCTGAGCATGCCCTTAAAGGTGGCATTTCCTTAAGGAGCACTCTTGTGAAAAACACCAAATGTTGTTTGACTTGAGCTCTGAGAATGAAACCAACGACATCTCATTTGTGAGAGGGTGGGGAGAGAAAGAAGCCTCAGCACATCTGTGGCTGTGGTTTGACTTCCCCACATCTGCTGCCAGGTGCTGGGGTGTCACCTTGGTGGGGCAGCTCTTCCTCTGCTCTCCAGTTTGCTTGAAGATGTGAAAAAATAATGGCAGAGAAGAGAAATGGTGCCTTGCAGGTGCTGTAGGTGAGCGTGCCAGCGCTGCTGGTCACGGCCCCACACCGCTCTGGCTCCTTGCCCTGCTTGAGGCCAAATGATGCTGAAGAACTGGGTCCATGTCCAGCCTGCAAATAGCACAGCTTGGGAGAGCAGTGAGGCTTGTCCAGAACAAGGCATTAAAGCTCAGCCAAGTCCCAAGTGCGTGTTTGATGACCACCTTGGTGACGTGGAAGGACTGATTGCTCTGTCGACATCAAACTATACCGCAGCGAGGCGGGGCACATCTGAAGGAGCAGGAAATGGGTGGGAAAAATCTTGAACCAGATTCAAAACAAGCAAGTAGAAGTCACTGAATAAACTGAAATCGTGTTTATGGGGAAGATGAAACAGAGGTGAGCAGTGTCCAGAGAAGGGCAGTGGAGCAGGTGTGAAGGGGCTGGAGCACCAGTCTGAGGAGCAGCTGAGGGAGGATAGGGGTGTTTAGCCTGGAGAAAAGGAGGCTCAGGGGGGATCTTATCCCTTTCTAAAACTACCTGACCGGAGGTTGTAGAGAAGTGGGGCCCTGTCTCCAGAAAAGTCCTCCCTTCAGCTCAGCATCTTTGTAGATGAGCTGGTCTTCTGCTTGCTCGTGCCACTCTGGAGGCATTTGTCCTTTTCCAGACTTGTCTCCATCTGTCCCAGTTTGCCCTGGCTGTAGATGTGCCTGGTTGTGCTTGTGTGCACATAATCCCTTGGCTTCTCACTGGCCTGTGCACAACATCTTGGCCTTGTCCTGGCTTGAAGGAGTGGTTATCACCACCTTAAAATATTAGGGGGCTACGTGGTGTAGCCCATCACAGCATTTAGAGACTTGCAGTCTAAGGATAATGGCAATTGAAATGCCACCTGCTCAGGTACCTAAGACATGTATGAATGTCCTGGATCCTTCAGATCTGTCCTTGCCTATTCTGGGCTGACCATGGAAAACACAGCTCAGCTGGATGCAGCTGTGGGTGTTCCTCTTTAATTCCATTGTCTTGAGACATGAGCAAGGCTGGGTGATCAGTGGTGGTGGTTCCAGAGGTGATGATGGAGAGGGATGGTGGTGTCTCCCACTTCAGCAGCAGGATGGTGACAGCTCTCCCAGGCTTTTCTTGTGGCCTGTGGTAAAAAAGGAGGACGACTCAGGCTGTGGCAAGCTCAGAGCAGCTTTAGCATCGCACCAACGAGGCTGTGACCAGCCTCACGTGGGAAGCATGAAACAGGTGGGTTAAGCACCATCTCTGCTGAGCTTGGCTGTTTTACTTGGGATTGCTGTGATCTGGAGGTCTTTGAGCACCATCTCCAGCCCTGGTGTGCAGTTCAGTGTGGTGGGAGAAGGTCCACATGGTTTAGGGAGAGGGATAAGGTCCAGGACCTATGGTGGAGCTGTGATTTTTGCTCCAGGCACTGTGGTAGGCACCTTCCCATCCCAACCGGATGCTCCAGCACTTTTAGTGCTCTGCGAAGTAACTTGTAGGACTTGGGGAAATATGGAAATAGTAGGACAGTAAGCTTATTATAAGCATTATCGTTTTATTTTAGTGTGAGCAGTAATGCTTGGCGGCGTGCAGCCGCAGCTTGTCATGTAATGGGTTTAATCTTATTTTTTAAGAACAGAGGGAGCAGTGTTTTTCTTACTGACTGGAGCCAAATCTGCACTCTCGACTGCATCTCTTCATATCTCTCTGGGGTTTTGTTTGCACAATATTGTAGTGGATGTAGTGAACATATGGGCCTTAAATTCATTTAATAGTTGCAAGAAAATGAGTTTAAGGTTCTTATAGTATTAAGGTAGACATTTCCAAATTCATTTTTAATGGAACATTTGTTCTCCAAAGATTATTACGCGCCATTAAGTCCTCTGCTGCCTGGTGTGTTCCCGTGCCCTGGGATGTTATTGCCAAGGGATATAAACATGTTTATGAGCCCAATTTATTGAACGGTGAGATTAAATATACTAAACTTGAAAATGTCAGTAGGAGCATGAGTGCTTTGTCATAAATCCTGAGCGAGAACATTTGGACATAAATGTCGTGCTGCCACATAAAACCGGTGCAAATCAAGTTGTGAGCAGCTGAAAACTTCTCTCACCAGTACAGCAGCTGTAAACACTGGGATTTGTCAGCATTAAATACGTACATGGGAGGAGGTAGTATATGGGTTTTTCCTTTTCTGGGCTGACTAGATGTGCCACACGGGGGTCATAAACCAGCAAATTATGTTTTAATGCTTCTGTGTGTTTGGTGTGCATGGGAGTGGGTGTGGGCAAAGCTCCCACCCAGCCATAACTCATTGTCTCACTGCAGGGCAGCACTGGCAGGGACACCCAGTGCTGCTCATTTGATGTGTGTGTGCACATAAAAAAATGGGCAGCATTATCTCTCTCTCTCTCTCTCTGTGTATATATATTAACCTAGCAAAAAATAACTGCTGAATATGAGAGTAAAGAAGCTCTGAAAGATTTATACAGTGAGATAACAACTTAAATACTCTCTCTCTGTACCTATATATATCTCTGTAACTTGCATAAGTTGTTATCTGTATATATCTATATATAGATATATAATAGGCAGTACCAGACATGCTCATCCCTCTTTGCATTGCTGTCATTACCTTGGTGCACAAGCCTTGCAGAGCTTTTTCTACCCTTGTATTCATGGATTTTTACTTTTTTTATCTCCTGGACTGAGTGATAAAATCAAGCAGCGCTGCATAAATCTGGTGTTTTGCTGCTTTTATGCCAAAAGCAGTTGGATTTGCTGCTTTAAAGGACCTGACTCCAAACCTGAGTTGTCTTTTGGGCTTCTGAACAAACCGGGTATGTGATATCAGAAGGCACAAGGGCTTGGGTGCCAGTGTGGTCTGGGCTGCCTGTCCTTCTGCACAGCCACCCTGGATGCAAAGTCATGGAGGGAGAGGAATTTGGGATTTGCCTGGAAGCACGAAGTTCAGTGCCTTGAACTGAGGGCCACTGGGTCTTCATCTGAGTAATGGGAAGCGTTAACTAAACCAGGCTTAATTCCTGCTACACTGTTGCGATTCAGTAGCCAGTACCTAATGATCTGAGTCACATCAGTAACCCCAGGGTAAATCCCAACAGCAGTTTCAACCAAGCCCTGTGGTTGGCTTGGGTTTTTTGGGTGGGCTGCATCGCCCATGCTGGGCTGGTGGGCCAAGCTTTTGTGGTAGGAGAAGCCCCAGCTCTCACAACTCCATGTGAGATGGTACAAGCACGTGTCTGGAAACAGCTGTGGAGGGAGATGTGGTGGTTGTGGTGGGAGGAGGGTGGGGAAGTACCAAATGTGGTTTGCAGTTTGGTGTTCCTGATTTAGAGCAGGTTTAGCACCGTCTGTGGATGCTCCAAGAACTGTGGGCTCATGGCTGTGTTATCTAGTTTGGAAGTGAAAACTAAAGCCTATATATAGCAGGTTTGATAAGCTTTCCTTAAGTGAGAAGAGGTTTGGTCAAAAATATCTTCGTGAAGCTTTATATTTTTTTATATACTTCTTTTTATATAAGCATATATACATATATATGTAAAATACCTATGTTAAATATAGAGATATATAGAAGTATGTATAATATATACACAGATATACACAAATACATATAAAAATATATCAGGCTGAATAGCTACTTTATACATGTGTGTGTATATTGTATTGGGTTTGTATTCTCAGGTTTTGGTAGCAGGGGGCTACAGGGGTGGGTTCTATGAGAAGCTGCCAGAAGCTTCCCCCATGTCCAAGAGAGCCAATGCCAGCCAGCTCCAGGATGGACCCACCACTGTCCAAGGCTGAGCCCATCAGGGATGGTGGGAGTGCCTCTGGGACAACAGATTTAAAAAGAGGGGCAAAAAAAACCTGGTAACTTCAGCCGGTAGAGAGAGGAGTGAGAACATGTGAGAGCAACAGCTCTGCAGACAGCAGGGTCAATGAAAAAAGGAGAGGAAGAGAGGAAGCCATGTGGGAGCAGGTTTGCTGGCAGGACCTGTGGAAGGGAGCCATGCTGGAGCAAGGGAAGAGTGTGAGGATTCCTCCCCCTGAGGAGAAAGGAGCAGCAGAGACAATGTGTGATGGACTGACCACAGATCCCATTCTCCGTCCCCCTATGCTGCTGACAGGAGGAGGGAGAGAATTCAGGAGTGAAGTTAAACCTGGGAAGAAGGGAGAGGTGGGTGGGAAGTGATTTAGGTTTTTTTTCTCTTAACCCTATTCTGCTTTGATTAGCCAAAAGTCAAACTGATTTCCCCAAGCTGAGTCTGGTCATATAAATACATGTACACACATCTTTATAAAATATCTATATAATCCATAGATATAAAAATGTGTACCACATATCTGCATGTATATACACATGTACGTGTATAAAAAAGGATATCTATATCAGTCTGTATAGTTTTTATAGATTTTTTTTTTTGCACGTATGTGTTTGGCTATATCAGAGCTGTGAACTGAAGGTGCAGTTGGGAGGTTTGATCTAAACTGCATTAGAAATTGTTAAATTTTAGGCCAGCTGGAAAGACCCTGGCTATGATATTCTTCTGTAAGCAGCTATTTTTGCTGTTGTGCCTGCAGAGGGAAGGAGAAGTGCTCCCTGTAGCCATGGGGGCACCCTGGCTCAGGAGGAAACACGAGGTGTGGTTATCTCTCTGGAAAAAGTGAGTTTCTCTTTGCAGCTCACCGATGCTGACCCTTCACGTTGCTGTTTGAAACAAGGTGTTGCTCAGCTTGATAAAACGGGGTTAATTAGTTATTTTGGAGGAGATATGGCTTTATTTGAATCTTTAACTCCTGACCTGTAGTAGACTCAAGGATAAGTGTGCTGTTTGCATTGCTCCCTGACCTACACAGAGAAAACCCTCACTGTCTTGAGCCAGGATGTCTCATGGGCTTTTCTGGGGGAAACTCTGCCTTTTTGCTCTCTGATTTCCTACCAGATCTTACATTCACCCAATGCTCACCTGGTGCAGTGTCTGCCACCCCATGACTGAGTCATCCCACCCGTCTGCACTGGAAATGGCTCTGATTGCAATCCTAGCTGCTTGTTATGGAAATACTCATCATTATAGAGGTGCTTTGGTGACTCACCTCTTAATCCAGCTCTTTTCCAAGGCAGTGGCTGCAATACAGGCATGTGGGCGAGCGTGTGTTCTTCTGCCCTGTTCCTGCAGCCGTGTGGTGGCTGAGTACCCAGGGTCTTCCTGTGCTGAAGAGTGCAGGAAATTTTACAGTTAAATTACTGATTTTAGAGTGTGTTGGATTAACTGATGGGTCTACCACCCTTTACATGCATAGCAGCTGTTGAGCATGTTATGGGTGCTGCTTCTCTGCAGCCTGAACTCATAAAAGGTCTTAAAATAATAGTAATAACAACAAAATCTCAAAGACCCACCCAAGAAAAGCAAAGCGCGGCCGTTCGGGGATGAGAGAAGCTTTGCTAGCACTGATGTCTGCAGACCTCCCTGCCTCACCTGTGGCTTCTCTGCCCCGCAGGCATCGACATCCTCAAGCTGGTGGCGGCGCAGGTGGGGAGCCAGTGGAAGGACATCTACCAGTTCCTGTGCAACGCCAGCGAGCGCGAGGTGGCGGCTTTTTCCAACGGCTACGCGGCCGACCACGAGCGCGCCTACGCCGCGCTGCAGCACTGGACCATCCGCGGGCCCGAGGCCAGCCTGGCCCAGCTCATCAGCGCGCTGCGCCAGCACCGCCGCAACGACGTGGTGGAGAAGATCCGCGGCCTCATGGAGGACACCACGCCGGTAACGCCGCGCTGGGCTTTGGTGCAGCTCACACCTTGCGAGATGTGGTGGCGTGGGACGCGGCTGTGGCCTCGAGTGTAGCTCATGGCCGAGTAGCTCCCTCTCGTCATGGAGCTCCCTGAGGGCTTGTGTTGAAGTTGTGCATTGGTTTTGAGCAAGGCTTTGCCAAAGTTGGATCAAATCCCAGTCAAAGGTTTGATAAGCTCTAGAGTCCCATGTGCTTTGGATATATTGTTGCAGGTCACCAGGAGGATCTGGTACTGAGCTCTCATATCAGGGACATGGAGGAAAAAGCATCCCCCTTTAAACTTGATTTGTGAGAAGGGCCAAGTATCCGTGAGCACTAAGTGTTGCTTCCTCCAAGAAGGTGACTGGTGGCATGGGGGAGGCCGTGCATGCAGTCTTCCAGAGTTGTTGCTCTTCTTTGGCAGCTCTGGCCTTAAAACAAACTGGCCCATATTTCGGGAGAATAAATAAATTGCTGCAGAAAATTCTGCAGTAGGTTCTTGGCCAGGTGTAAGTCATCAGGAGGTGCTTCAGTGACCTTTGCAGATTGCTTTGGCCACTGCTGCCTTACTTGTTTCAGTTTTTGGCTCCGGTAACTCGGTGGTCTCCTAGAAGTGTTTGTAAAGGTGATGAGTGGGGCTTTTTCTGAACATAGAAGGCAATGAGACAAGATGCAGATGGAGGTGGGGGTGGTTGAGGCACAGCTCTTCCCCCTATACTGGTTGGTAACACATTTCCCATTGCCTTAGCAGTGACCCAGACCCAAAGGGGAGCAGGTTGGTGCTTGCAGACCTTTCTGGGCCCTTGGTGGGGACCTGGCAAGGTGGACCTTCACTCACAATAGAGCTCCTGAAGCAGAGCGTTTATCAGGGCAAGGGATTCCCAAATCCTGCTTTGACCATCACAAACTTCCCTCTATATGAGGGACTGTGATCCCTTCACTGTGTTGCATGTATCTTAAATTTTGTTTGATCCCTTCACTGTGTCACATGAATTATTGTGTTTAGTGTATGAACCACCTCGTTCCCTTGTGACCACTGTATGAAATCAGAAGTTGGGATGTGTTGGCAGGAGCCCTTGGCTTGTGTTTCTGAGAGACCCTGAGTCAGGTGTGTGCTGAGCATCCTACCCAGATCTTGGATAGGTTGGCTTTGCCAGCTGCCTGATCTCTCCTGCTCTTGCTCAAGTGCTGATTTTTTCCTTTCAGCTCCTGGTAACTAAGCAGCATGTGGTCTTCTCATTGATGGAAAAAATAAAATTAAAAACCCAAGACAAAACTCTGTTTAGGGAGAGAAGAGAGGCAGAGTAAATTGCCATTTTGCACATGTGAATTTAAGTTCCTGGCATGTGCAGTATTCCAGAAGGACATGTTGTGCTCCTGCTCTCCTGGAGCAGGTAGTAACCCCTGTCCTTGTAGTTACTGCTTTGACTTTGAATACTGTGATAAAGCCCTGGGCAAGGACGTTTGATAAAACACGGGGATTGTTCCTCAGCACGAGGTGCAATTAACAGACTTGGGCTGTGCAGTGCTGAACGCCCCTGGCTCTTTTGGCCAAGACCATCAGGTTGTGCTTATCAAACAGCACAGAAATGCAGGTGGTGGCTCCAGGAGCAGGGTTTATGGGGTGACCTGTCAGGGTGGAGGACTCCAAATGATGGAGTAACCACAAGCTGTGCCCATAACTCTGAAAATACAGTGAGCAGATGCTCCAGAGAATGAGCAAACCCAAATCTCAAGGATAACTGTATGCAAGTCTGCTAGACTTCCCAACCAGCTTTCCTGTGTCTCTTTGTTTTTTAAAACAGTGTGTTGTCTTCTCCAGTGTCCAGCACACCTGGACCCTGGGGTGGTTCCCCATCAGTTTCACTTGTTTTTCTAGAAATGGGTAAAACTGGGTTGTTGATCTTTTGAGCAGGTGTCTCGAGTCCACGTAAGAAATTTGGCTTATTTCAGCAAGGGAGTTGTTTTTTAGCAAATTCACCCAAGCTGTCACATCCTCTTTCCCTGTTCATCTGATTGGGCTTTTTCAGATGAGCATCCCTCATGATCAGCCTTAGGAGCTGGACATTCCCTTGCCCTTGAGATGGTGGAGCTGTGTGTGGGATGGCACAGCCTGGCAGCACCCCAGGGTGCACATCCAGCACGGCAGCACGTTGTGTTTCTGTGAGGTGCTGCCTGCTGGAACCTGTGTGCCTCCTCTCCCTGAGCTGGCTGCTGCACTGTCGATGTGGGTGGTGATACAATGGCCCTGCAGGGGGTGCGGGAGGCAGCTTGTGCGTGGGACACCAAATCCCTGGAGAATGGTGCTGGTGGCTCATCATCATCACAGCAGTCCAGGAAGCCAAGAGCTCAATGCCAGGAGCAGGCATGGAGGTCAATCTTTGGGGTTTTTTTTAATCTGCTCTTTGGAAAGCCTTTAATTAGCGCTAATTGAGGTTTGATTCTGGGTGATTTGTCTATCCAAATGCAGACAAATCAAGGCAGTTTCTCTCTGCACCGAAGTGGTTTGATCCACAGGAGCAGGTCACCCTGTTGGTGGCAAGAGTGGGTCTGTGCTCTCCAGCCCTGCAGAAGGAGTCTTGCAAAAAACCCCAAAACCCAGCAAAAAAGAACAAAAAGAGTTTTTGGTGCTGTGGAGGACTCCCATAAGCAATACAAATGCATGCATTCTCCCTGTGGCTGTTGCCCAGAGAGGTTGTGGATGTCCCATCCCTGGAAGTGTTCAAGGCCAAGTTGGAGAGGGCTTGGAGCAACCTGGTCCAGTGGAAGTGTCCCTGCCCATGGCAGGGGTTGGAACAAGATGAGCTTTAAGGTCCCTTGCAACCCAAACCTTTTTGTGAGTCCAAGTAACAGCATGATGCCCTTGGGGTGACCTGAGCCAGCAGCAAGTCTCCAGTGTGTGCTGGTGTGTCCTGCATGAGCCCAGGAGGGATGGGTGTGTGGGTGGCTGTGCTGTCTGGGATGCCTTTGGTTCTGCCCAGCATCCCTGGGTGCAAAATGGAGTTTCCCCATCTCTCCCCATGATCCCTTTGTTGTAAGAAAGCACTGACACCCCTAAGTCATAGGTAAAAATGGTTATTGAATGCTGTAGCTCTCAGATGGCAAATCAGTACCCTAAACACATCCCATCCCACCCACTATTGCATCCTTGTCCTAAATCCTTTATCTGGTGTCTGCCTTCATCTTGTAAAACCTATGGAGGCAAAGCTGCTCTCTCCTGTAGTGCCCTGTTCCCTCAGTAGCCTTTTGTGCTCCGAAATCCAAATATTTACAACCCCTGAGAGGAACAGGGGAATTACTGGGAGTCTCTGGAGCGTTACGGCATGAGGCAGGAACATTTTCCTTCAGGTGAGGAACAGCTCTGCTGCAGACTTGCCTGCTTTTTTAGCTGTGGGGGATTATGCTACTTTTGCATGGCGCTGGATGAATTTAGGTTAAATCGGGATTAGCCCTCTGAATCATTTTGCTCGGGGTTTTTTGCAGCTGAGCCAGAAAATACAGCGAGTGCAGAAGATGTGGGAAGGTTTTTGGAGGTGCATTTAGCTCACAGGTCTCCTGTTAAAGCCTGGCCTTGGCCACGAATGTTTGTTGGACTCAAGGTTTGCAAAATCTGTCCCCTCGCCGGCAGATTTGCCAGGCAGTGGCAAGCCTGGGTACTGCTTAACAAGCACAGGCACATCCCAAATTAGTGGTGCTGACGACAAAAATAGGGGGAAGAGAGGGGAAGAAAGGAAAGGTTTCTCCCTGCCATCCCAGCAAACTGCAATTCTCCATTTTGGGGGTTAAAATTAGAAAAAACAGTATCCACTGGGTAATGAGATGATTTTTTTTTTGTGGTGCTTAACAGCATTTTGCAGCTACCAAGGGGCTCTGTGCTCACCTGGGTTGGCCTGGGGTGGAGCTGGCACAGCCAGGCCGTATTGGCTCCCCTGAGTGTCCTGCTGTGAGCAGTGCTTTAAGCTCTTATCGTTTTATTTATGGCTCTGCTGGCCTCGGCTGAAATATTTCAGGGACTGGATGGAAGGAAGCAAACAGCCTCGCTCAGGGCGTTCAGCAGCGCAGCCTCAGCAAAGCTGAAAAAAAAACCCATGAATAAGGGAGATGTTGAAAGTGGAGAGGGGGAGGCTGCAGCCCCGAGCCCAGCAATTTCATGCTGCAGATAATCCCGTGAGTCAGCAGATGTGTCAGACCTGGTACAAGGTTAAGCTGTGGGGTTTGGGGGTATTTCAGAGGAGAAGAGGATGTGAAAGCAACCCCATGTCCAGGCACGTGGCTGTGGCAGTGCCTTGTGGCTCCATTTCTTGCTCTTTCACAGGTCAAAACCCCGAGAGGGGGGAGTCAAGAGCCTGGAGCAGCGTTCCTCAAACCCGGCCCCTGTCAGCTCCCACCCATCCCCTTCACTTCCTCTTCTGGCAGTGCAGGACTGGGCTGGGCCCAGTAATTAGGAATTAAGTTTCTGCTGTGTTCACCTGTCAGCAGTGGAGTGAGGGTAAAGCGGTTGGATGGATTTCCCAGCCAGAGGGGGCTGTGGTTTGAGGGCTGGAAAGTGCCCAGGCAGCCAGGAAAAGAATAAAATTGCCTTCTGGACTTGCATCAGGTTTTATTTGAGGCACAAAGCTGTAGGGTGAAGTGGTCATAGCCCTGGGGAAGGCGTAGGGCTGGTTGGGTTTTGCTGGAGTGGGCATCGCTCCAGGTTTGCTCTAAGCCATGACTCGATTTTCAGCAAACTGAGGTTGGGTTTGAACTACGCTGAGGAATGTGCAGTAAACAAAATATAATAATTCATAAAGCAATGCAAAGAGAAACAACATAAACACAAAAATATGAACTGTATATGTGCAGTGATACTGAGGTTTCCCTGCTGTGGTGGCCACATCTCCTGGGGTCTCTGGTGTTTGCAGTGTAATGGGTTTGGGACCGTAAGAGAAAATTAGAAGATGGTTTCTTCTACTAGCCAAACTCGGTATCAACTAACTCAGCCTGTAATTGGGTTTGGAATCTCTTCAGCAGGGCTTCATCACCTCTTCGTTATCGTTTGAGTTGAAAAAGTGAGTGGGCAAATCCATAGAAAGGAGAAGCCACCAGGGGCTCTCCTGGAGACATCATCTGCTTGGAGAAGCACTGGGCCCACAGACAGCCAGGGCAGGGCTGATGGGGAGGAGCTGCTTCCTCCGTGGGTGGCTGCAGTTTTGGTTGTGGCATCTAAACCCTCCCCAGACCCAGCATTGCCCATCCTGAGTCACGTGAGGCTTGACCTGAGCGGCTCTTCCCAGGGCTGCCTTGTGTTCAGGGAAGAGGCTCCACCACAGAAATGGGTCGAGCATTCTCCTGAAACCACACGGGTGAGGTGAGGGGCACAGAGAGGAAATCGGGCTTTTCCACCCCAGCAACCTCTGCCCTTCCCATCCTGGCAGAGGACATGCCTCCTGCTCTGCAGTACCACACACCATCACTGCCCCTCTCTGACACCTCCGTGAGACCTCATGGCCCTGCCAGTGCGGTTTAACCTGCCAGGGTCTGTCTGCCCTCGGGGTGGATCCCCAAACACCCTGTGCACCATGAAGCTGCTGATCCAAAGGGATCCTCCCAATGCCTGTGGGGTCCACAGCAAAAGCATCCCACACCAGCCCCACTCTGTGCCTGCGGCATCACCTGTGCCAGGCTGCTGCCAAGCTCACCCTGCTTCAGGTGCTGGGGTTTTTCCTGCTGCATTCCCTGTGGAGGCATCACAGACCTGGGAATAAGGGCTGGTGTCAGCCGGGTGTCATCTTCTGGCAGGGAATCCGGGAAGCGGCTGCCTCGGTGCTAAATTTATCCCCCCCACATCCCGGAGGGTGCACAGCCACCCTCAGCAGCAGCCAACCTGCCACCCGCTTTTGTTCCCGCCTGCTTGCGGCAGGAGGAATTGCTGGGAAGCATCGCCTCAGGGAAGGGTGTTTTTTAGTGCCTACTGCTGCTCCTTCCTAATATTAGCACAGCAGCTGCAGTTTCTGTTTGTCTGAGCTGAGCTTTTATTGCAGTACTGTAAAACGGAGGCAGCAAATGAGACCAACCCGTTCAAACAGAGCTGCTGAGAGCAGCTGTGAAAGAAAACAAAGCCAAGCCTATGTCTTCTCCTTCCCCCATCTCCTTCTGCCCTCTTTTCTTCCTTTTAGGAAGGACCTTCAGACACCCTGAGCTGCCTAGAGCACCCTCCCAGATGCATTGGGATCCAAGAGGATGCTGATGTTTGAACCGCAGTCTAAAGGGCTGCAAGTACACAGGAGCTTTTAGGATTTATTTATTAATATTTTTTGGCATTGAAAATCTCTTGATGCAGTGCTCAAAAAAAAAAAAAACCCTAAATAAAACCTGGCAGAGCACCCCTGATGGGTTGTAGGAGGCTGCTGATGTGACAAAGGCACTGCAGTGCCTTTGGTTTCTGTGCTGGACTGTGCATCTAACAGTGTCCCACGTGTCTCTCTGTGCAGGTGCAGATGCAGCCCCAGTGGCAAGCGCAGGAGCCTGGCAACGAGGACGTAAAGGTGAGAAATCCCATGGCTCTGGAAAGGCAAAAGGGTTGCAAGAGGGTTTTTTGTGGGTTTTTTTCCCAGCCAGAGCTTGGTTTCACTCAATCACCACCGTTCATAAAAATAGGAATGGTCAAGATGGTTTCAAAGCAGTGAGTCACAGGCTATGAATAGTGTTTTTACACCTATTCCACAGGCTTGACCTCGCAGCAACCTTTTGCATTCCCTGCTCTTTCAAAGCCCTCATTCCCAGTTGCTTTCTTCCCGTGGTTTAAACATTAACACACATCCAAGCATCCTGTTTGCTTTGCCTCAAGCTTGCAAACGTTCAGCTATTTGGAAAGCTTTGGGCTCCCGGGAGGGCTACAGTCAAATAACCTCGGGTGATTTTGTCTCTCCTAGTGTGTTTTAGCAGCTGTTTAATTAAACTCCAAATGAGTTGGTTCTGGGAAGACAGAGCTGGGGCAGCTGTCTGCTCCCTGCCCTCCCTTGGCCAATTGCTGCTCGGTCATCAGGCTCCTTTTTGTAAATTGGTTAGGTGGGTTTGTGGTTGGATATTAGGTAGATGAGCTGCACAAGGAAAAACTAACCCCTAAAGCTTGTATTATTTTAAAAGGGGATATCAGAGCATATTACAATTTGGAAAGTGGCCAGCTGCTGTCCTGGTCCTTCCCATGATATTCCCCCTTAATGGCCATAGCTGATTCTCTATGATGAGCTGTACTGGAAAGGGAGTTTCAGAGGAGAAGGCAGATTCTTTTAATTAAAAATTAAAGCTGACTTTTATTTTTAACATGCCTATTGCGTAATGCGCTGAGCTAGAACAAATCCTCCTCTGTTTATTTTCAATGAGGGGAGAAAAAAACCCCTTTTATTCTACCAGGAACAGGCTTCAATGTTAATTTAATGTGAACTAATGGGCGTCCCAGCAGACATGTGATTTGTGGGTGGCGAATTCCTCCACACGGATGAGGAATGTTCGGGCACATCCATGCTGGCGCGGAGGTGGCTCAGCAGCTCCCTTTCCCACAGCCTTTAATCCCAATTTTGCATTTTATCCCTGGGTTGTAGGCAAAAGCCTGTTAGCAGGAATAGCCTGAACTTCCCTCTGTAGAAGGAGAAAACAGGGTTGTGAAATGCTGTTGGGAGGGGGAATTGCATGTGGACAGGGCTTGCAGTTCTTTTCCCTGGCAGGTCAAGCAGGGACACAGGGTTTGGGAGAAAGGTTAAATATTGGATGGCCCTTAAAGCAACCTTTTTAGAGGGACCTGGTGACCTGCAGAGGTGCCCAAGCTGCTAGCCAAGGATGTGAGGATGCTGGCCCAGGCATCTCATCCCGGCAGGGAATGGGAAGTAGAAATGCTCTGCCTGAGATTTGCACCCCGAGGGCATGTTGAGAGGTGGAGGGTAGATAATGTTGGCTGCTGCCATGGAAGTAGGAAGGAGTTTCAAGAACAAACATGCAGAGTACAGTCAAGTAGGAAGCAGGTTCACCCCAGCACCCACATCATAGAATCATAGAATTGTTAAGGTTGGAAATGACATTTAAGATCATCGAGTCCAATCCTTAACCCAAGAGTGCCAAGTCCACCACTAACCATGTCCCCAGCATTTGGGGTCACATCCACATGTTTTTTTAATGCCTCCAAGGATGGTGATTTCACCACTTCCCTGGACAGCCTGATGCAATTCCTGACCATTCGTTTGGTGAATAAATTTTTCCTAATACCCAATCTAAACCCCCCCGGCACAACTTGAGGCCATTTCATCCTGTCACTTGTCACCTGTCACTTGTTAAATGGTGCTGCTTCCCAGTGCAATGCTTCCCAGCAGTGTTTGCTGCTCCTGATATCTTTGGAACTGTGGAGCTGAACGTTTGCCCTTGCCTCACATCAGGACAGGGAAAAGCGAAGGCACTTGGGTGACGCTGTGGCCACTGCCAGCTCCTGCCTGTCCTTCCTTGCTGTGAACTTGGAGTCTGGTGGGATGGACTTCTCCATCAGGCTTTAATGGGGTGCTCACGGGAGCAAGGGTGAGATGGGAAACACAAATCTTCAGTTTGAGGTGTAGCTGATCAGTGGAGGTGGTCAGAACCATGTGCTGCACTGGAGATCCCTGAAGGATCTCACAGCCCTCACCCTGCTGCCTTGGAGCTGTGGAGCCAGGCTGTGCCTTGCTTTTAGCAAACAATAGGTGTGGAGCAGGTTTTGGGCATCATCACCTCTTGCCACCAAGAGCTGTGCTTTGTGCTTTAATAAACTGAGTCTGAGAAGGAAAACCAAGCTAAAATGCTGTGCTGTGGTTACACGTGCCAGGCTGGTGCAGTGTTTACTCCTACCAGCTGTCTCAAGGATGTGGGTTGTGTTATCCCTCCTGCCTGGTGTGCCAAGTGCCAGTGCTGATGTCCACCTCGGGTCATCTCCTGGGCCTCTTCTGGGCCAGCAGAACGGGTCACCCCTTGCTGAGGGTGGGCTGCGGTGTTTTGGGAGCCAGGGTGCAGGTGGGTTTGGGTGTTACCTGTTGCATAGCGTCCCCCCCAGGTAATTTTCCCTCCCTTTCCTCCCCCACAGCTGGAAGGTGACAAGCTGGCGCTGCCGGTGAGCCCCAGCCCCGTGAGCCCCGCGCCCACGCCCAGCCCCAAGCCCCCCGAGGCGGCCGTGCTCACCGTGGAGCCCTCTCCTTCAGAGAAGAAATGCTTCTTTGTGGATGAAGCCGAGCCTCTCCTGCGCTGCGACTCCACCTCCAGCGGCTCCTCCGCGCTCAGCCGGACAGGCTCTTTTATTACCAAAGGTACCAACACCAACCCAGGGCAGAGTGGGAGGACAGAAGGGACACCCTGGCATGTCCCGTGTGGTCAGCACACGTGGTAGAGCTGCCCAACACACGATATGATTAAAGTAAATAACTGGGAAAACTGGCTCTCCAGGATACACTTATCACATCCTCATTCCAGACCAGAATATTCTGTTAGCGAAGGTGATAAAGATTTGAGACAGAAAAACATCTTTAAAGGCTTTTAACTCTTCAAAGTTCTACAAGGGAAGTTGTAGCATCCCTGGGTGTTAGGGGGGTGTTTCTCCTGACTTTTGGCTCTTGCGTTGGCCTGTGCATTTCCACATGAGATGAAACTAGATAGTGTAATTTCCAGACTGATTGTTGTTTAGGGTTTTTAAAATTTTTCTTCACTCTTGGTGCTCTTTGCTGCAGATGTAAAGTACCATTAGTCACCCCCTTTATTTTAGGGGCTTTAGTTTACTGTATTTAACTTGCTGCATTTAATCATCTTTTAACTTCTGATGAAGGTGAAACACTGAGCTCAGTCAATCTACCAAATTTATACTTGGGTGTGAAAATAAAGCTGATCCAATGAAAACAACTTGAAAGAGCAGAATTCAGCTTTTTTGGCTTCCCTCCTGCCCTCACTTTTCCGAACTGGCCATTCAGCATTTACAAGTGCTGTGTTTGCTCTTGCAGGATCCTGGCTGAGGTGCCTCGGCAGCACTGCCTTCTCCATCTTCTCCCCTCCCCATCACTTGTCACCCTCCACCTTTTCCCTCAGTTCTCCTTGTGGCGTGTCCCTCTCCAGAGGTGGCACCAGGGGATGGACTGAGGAGAACAAACCCTGATTAGCAGAGGTTTCTTGAGGAATTTCTTGACCAATGCCCTTTCCTCCTACAGAAAAGAAGGACACCGTCCTGCGCCAGGTGCGCTTGGACCCGTGTGACCTGCAGCCCATCTTTGACGACATGCTGCACATCCTCAACCCCGAGGAGCTCCATGTGATCGAGGAGATCCCGCAGGCCGAAGACAAGCTGGACAGGCTATTTGAGATCGCCGGAGTCAAGAGCCAGGAAGCCAGCCAGACCCTCCTGGACTCTGTCTATAGCCACCTTCCTGATTTACTGTAGGCACTGGGTCACCGCACGCTCTCCGAATATCTGCTAGAGCTAGCTTGGCACTCGTTAAGATGACCAACAATACGCAGGCAGGATTTGTTGTAGAATATACGGCCAGTATTTTCGTTGAGGTGTCCTTGGTTTTTGGAGGGGGTGCAGTTTGCCAGCGTTGCACCCCTCCACCGTAACTCTATCGCTCAGTCCGAGTCTTTGCACCCTCTGCCCCCTCCCCGAGCCTCTCTCCTCCTTGTTCTCATTCCAATCAGATCAGCCGATGCACTTTAAAAAAAAAAAGAAAACAAACAAATCCAAAACCGCAGTTAATGAATTAAAAGACCACGAGTCTGGTGTAATCTAACACATCAAATTGGGGATTGCTCTGCAACCCCCTTCCTCTGTCAAAGCTGTTGCTCGGAGTGACCATCTCCCACCACCTCCCTTCGCCTCGGGGCAGTAAATGGCAAAAACACGAAAAAAACCCACCCCAATTGTTGCTGGTTACTGTCTCTTAATGCAGCTAAGCTTCCCACCCGAGCTGACTTTTTTTTTTGATGTACTCTTGTTTGGCTCATATCCATTGCTGAGATTTTACTAGCACAGTTATTTATTGTATGGTTTTCACCCGGACAACGCATCGCACTCCTAATACGCTACAGCAGAAGCGCTTAAACCACAAGGAAAAGGGTCAAGCCCCACCAACCTGCGAGGCAGTGGGAAGGTCCTTTGCCTCCAGTCGAATGTAAGGAGTTATCCTGCCTTGCCACGTGTGGGAATGGTGGGGCCCCGAAGGGAGCCGGTGCTGGACGTGGGGAGACGAAGGCCGCCAGTGGTCCCGCTCTCCTCGTGCTGTCAGACTTAAACCAAGCTATGCTTTTACACTCGTGTCTCTTGTTTTTTATACAGACGTGGCCGGTAAGTTCTCCAAAGACCTTATATGGTCTCAATAGTCTCTTCAAATCACACTTCACTTTTTATTAAAAGAGGTCGGGGGTGGGGGGGGTGTGGGGGACAAAAAGCTGCATCGTAAGAAGTCTGTCTGATTATATTTGCAATTATTATGCTCCCGTAACGAACAGTCTGTACTACGCTCAATTTGAAGAAATAATGGTATGAGGGTGGCATGAGCTGCCCCGTGGGAAGGGGTGGGAGTGGGGGAAGAGGGGAAAAATTGCCTTCCGGTGTACTAATTTATTAATAAATACTAGGTGTTTGTTACTTGACACGATTCTGTGTTAACCTCCTTAACAGCTGCCTCTGCTCAGCGACACTTGGGTTGGGGCAGGGGCTGGCTTGGGGTGCCTGTGGTGGTGAGGGAGATTTTTGAATTTGGGGGTCGTGGGGAGGTGTCTTGGAGGCCAAAATATGATTGCTTTCTGTTGGCAGCACTGCCTTGAGTCCCCACGGTCGCTGCTGGAGCTCGCTGCAGGTCCCTGCCCTGTGCTGGGGTGGGGGACCTGTGTTAATCCCCATAGCAGTGACAGATCAGATGGCTGATGAAGCTTCCAGGGTTGGTTTTTGCCAGCTCTCAAAGGCTTTGCGGGCATTTTGGGGAGGCTGAAGTATTAATTCTCCAGGAAGCAGCTGCTGTGCTGAGTCACTCCTGAGTGAAGGTCTTGCAGTCACAGCGTTTCTGTTGCTGTTACATTACCCACGTCCTTAAAGTCTGCACTTGCAAATAACTCATCTCTTGTTATTCTCTCTACGAATTGAATCCTTAGTGGGACAAACGCTTCTGGTTTATAAGACTGTCATTTTGTTTACTTGGCTCCAGCGTGTTTTCTGTTACCGAGGGTCCTGTGTTTTCCTTCTGGCTGGCACTGGAAGTTGCTGGTGCAGGACTATACATAGGTACACGATCAAAGCTTTTCAACACATGCACAGATGAAATATAGTGTCACATAGCAAGAGCCTTTCTTTGGAGCTCTGGGGTGGAGTTTTCCCTTGGTAGCAATTAAACATTTAGCTCTGGGTGCCTGCAGTTCTGAGGTGGAGCCCAGTGTCAGCCTATTGGCAAGAGGTGGTGGGAGCAGTGGTGCTTGATCCACCTGGGCAAGAATTGGTGAGGGGAGGGAAGGTGTGCAATTCTGGGCTCAATCAATAGTTGGCTTTAAATTATCCTTAGCAGGTTCTTGGAGCAAGTCCAGCTGGGAAATTGGGAATTGTCCTTTCTGGTGGTCTGGACTGTAAGCACTACAACCATCATGCCACTCTCCCAGGGAACCACCAACCCCACCCTGCAGCTCCACTTCCCATCCTGGCAGCTACTCAACGTTTTCTGATGGCCTCTGAAGGTAAAGCAAAAAGAAAAATGGTTCTGAGAAGAGGATTTGGCCAGCTGAAGAGACACCACAAAGCAGGCATGTTGTGGAGGTGCCTTGACCTGGAGCTGCTGAGGAGGCACAAGGAAGCTGGTCCCTGCGTTGTTGGGATGCATTTAATTCATCTTGATGGCAGGTTGTGGAACAGGCCAAGATCTGGGCAATCCTTGGTTCCATCTGTGCTGTGCACACTTCCAGCGTGGTTCCCTCCTTTGATTGCACCTGGATGTTGACTTTTTCCCTGGCTCTTATAATTTTAGATTTTCAACTTTTTGTTGTATGCATATTTATACATGTGTGCAATATATTTATTTATTATATACTTATCTTTACATCATATATTTAGATATACTACATAAATATTTTAATATATTGTGCTATTTCTGTATTTGCATATTTTCCTATATTATTACTCTGTATTTTTATAGGTGTATAATACATAAATATTTTCTGTCTCTGGGGGTGTGCAGGGAAAAATATCTGAGAGCAGCTGAGCCCCACGTACAGGCAGGGCATTTCCTGGCAGCGTGGGCGGTGTGAGGAGCCACAAGCCCTGTGCCCCAACCCTTCCTCTGAGCCAGCTCTCTTAAGCCTTAAGAAAATAAACCAGGCAGGTGGGATCAATGGGTTTGTTACCTGGAGGCATAACTCCACAGGAGCAGAGATTGTCCTTTTTCTCATCTTTGTCTTACTCGAGGCATTGTGGGCAATACACAAGCTGTGATGTGCAGCTCAAATGGGTGAAGTCTGGCTAAAAAGGTAAAGCTATGAATGTAAAGATCTTTAAAAATACATGTAATATGCATGAAAGTGCATTTTAGACAAAATCTGCATTGAAAATGTACTTGAGTGCATTATAGACGAGAGGTGGGGTTTGCCCTTTGTGGTGCCCCCATTTTGGGACAAGCAGGAGGGGTGGGATGTGGGTGCTGGGGTGGCAGTTCTGAACAGTGGAGCGTGTGAAATCAGAGGGCACAAGGAAGCATGATGAGAGCACGGCCTCCTCTGCCTGCTGTGGGCATCTTGCTTCAGAGCAGAGACCAAAATTTCTGGTGTGGGTTGCACAAAACATTTGCTGCCCCAGCCCTTCGTGCTGGGGCTGGGACATGAGGTGTGGACCGTGCATTTACCCTTAGGGTGACAAGTGTTTGCTGGGACAAAGCCTGCCAGAGACACCTCTGGCATGGCCTGGCATCCTCAGGATAGGCTGACTCTGCTGATCCATGGCCTTTTAATTCCTCCAGTGCAAATGTGCATTGGGATTGTATTTTTTAATTCTCTTTTCTTTTTTTTTCCCCCCATGAATTGCAGATGCTCTCTGCAGAAGAGCAAGACATCTGGTGCACTTTCCTCCTACCTTAGCCAAATTGGGGTTTATCCTGATTGGGAATTAATTGCAAGCCTCTGGGTGTGGCTGCTTACATCCTGATTGGAAAAGCACCCTGGGCTCTTCTGGGAGGTCATTCACCCCTCTGGCTCCCTGTACACCAGGCAGCTCTCCGTGGATTGCAGCAGTGTGTGTAGCAGGCATGGTCCGTGCAGCCCTTGTGTGAACAGCTTGTGGAGAGAGCGTGGGCTCGGTGTGGGATGTGGGGGATGCTGTGGGATGTGGTCTGTGCCCATCACTGGGGTCACAGGGCCAAGCTGTGCAGTGTGTGGGAGGGAGGCAGGTTGGTACAGGCACAGCTCACCCCAAAATCCTCCTCTGGCATCGCTTGGCCGCGAGCTTTACACCACGAAGGGCTTGCAGCTGTTTTTTCTCCTCTTGGACTTTGCTCCTGTGAGTGCGGCGAGGGGGAAGTTTCCAGGGCAACTGGGAGGAAATGGGAAGATGGAGGAGAAATAAGAGGAACCATCATTTGTGTACTCATTAAGTACATGCCTGGTGGCAACCCCCGAGGTGTTTATCACACTATTTAGGATGCAGCTGCTGCTTCTCTGTGTGAGCATCCATGAGCTTTATAGTTTCTTTTGGGATACTCTAATTTAATTTTCCTTACTTTCTGGGTTGGAAGGAGCTGGATGGATAATGGAGGACCTGCCTGTTGTGGCAGCTGTGGATGTTTCTGGCAGCTCACAGTCGTTGCACTGTACCCCAAGCCCTGGCAGCCCACTTATGTCTCTGCTCCTGCTCCCCATTTTCTGCTCCAATCCCCTCAAGGACCCCTGGGCTGCTTCACCTGTCTGCTCCCTGCCCTCTACAGATAAGATTACCTTTGCTTGGATTTAATTTGAAGGAAATAATCTGTAAGCATGCTGGTCTCAAAATACATTTCTGGGCACAGGAGCTTTTGCCAGGACCTGTCAGGCTCAGCGGGAAACTGGGACTGGGGCAGGACATTAATCTGCCTGACTTTGTTTCTGGCAGCTCTGATCTTTCCAGGCTAATACTTGGCAAGAATGATATTAACTAAACCATTGATCTTCCAGGGTCCTTCAATAGCTGATGAATGCTTTTTGTGGCTTCTTTTCTTACCGATAATTTATTCTAAGAATAACCAGCTGTCTTACCACTCTCCCTGGTGAGCAGAGCTCCAGGTGCCTTTCTACTGAGGCTGGCAGTGTTACTGTCATTTTACAAGTGGGGAGCCTTGAAGGACAGAGACAAAACTCCCTATAAGCAAACTGATCAGAAGAAAATTCAGGGTGAAACTCAGAGAAAAGTCTTGCCTCAACTGCTCCTGTACCAGCCTCCCTCAAGGATCATACGGGTGAGATTTGGGGTGTGAAGTGATGAGCCCCAGCAAAAGAGGAAGGATGGAGGCAGTGTTCCCAAACCATGCTTTCCATTAATTAACTTGCCCTTTAAATTAGAGTTTTGAGCTGGGAATAAGTCTGTGGCCATGCTGGCTCCCTGGTTAGACCTTCTGCCTTCCTCTTGCCCCATCTCAGCAAGTGCAGCTTGGAGGAAGGTCCAGCTCCAGAGCTGAGCCAACAGGCCTGTCCTGTATCCTCAGTCCCCATCCCTCCTAGAGAAAACCAGTTACTCCTGCCTTTTTCCCCAGCCTGTGCTGTCTCCCCAGAGCAGGGATGCTCCTTCTCTCAGCCCTGTGCAAGGGACATGGCAATGATGCCCATAACACTGATGGAAGAAAGAAACAAAATTGGGGTGTGGAGCAATTGGATTTGTAAAGCAAAACAATTCCATGGGACCAGGGACCTCACACCTGAAAATCACAGCTGTCCACAAGTGGCGAAAACCCAATTTTTTCCTCCTTTTGTGCTTTTTATCCTTTTCTTCCTTTCCCAAGGACCTTACCCTGAACCTGGTCATCATTTCTGTGGCAGGAGAATGGTGGCGCAGGGATTGGCAGTGACGGGAAGAGGATGCACTGATGCTCTTCCAGCTTCCAGGACAGGTGGCACCTCTGAATTGCCCTGTGGGGGGGGAGTACCCACCTGCCCTCTGCTCCCTGGATGGGCTCTGCAAGCAGGGCCTGTGAGTTGGCCTGAGCTGAAATCAGGCATGGGAACCACCCAAGAAATTCAACAGTCTGGACAGTAAAGATGAATTAACCTGCCCCCATTAGTCACACTCCCTAAGGAGGTGCAAGAATGGGACATCAACCCTTTCCCCTACCCCTGCTGTTGCCATCTTATAAAATTTCCTTTTTAAAAATGACGTTTAAACTTGAAAATGGCTTTCTTCTTTTTTTTCCCCTTTTTTTCCCTCTCACCTCTGCTTTCTTCTGATCGAATACATGGGAAGTTTCTTCTAATTAAATGTATCTGTGGACAGATAATCCTGTTTTGCTCAAGTGTCAATATGGTCCTTTAGCTAAACTAAATATTTTCCCTGCCTGATATTTATCCTCCCCTTGCTGCCCCTTGGCTCCTTCCTGGAGGTATTTGAAGACTGTGATCCTATTCCCTAGCTTTTGTTTTTAATTTTTCTGGGCTCAGGTCAGGCTTTCTCAGGGTTTTGTGTCATGCCTGGGCATTTAAGAGGTTCCCATTTTGCTGCTCTGGACCTCAGTCCTCCTTGGTACATCCAGTGTGTGGAGATGGCCACGTGCCATCGGCACACGTCACTGATAAAAGCTGAAATAACATCCACCTCTGCACTAACCTTGGATCTTGCAGAATCAGAAAAACACAGAACGGTTTGGGTTGGAAGGGACCTCCAGAGATCATCTAGTTCCTACTCCCCTGCTGTGGGCAGCGATGCCAACCACTATCCCAGGTTGTTCAGACCCCATCCCGCCTGGCCTTGGACACTTCCAGGGATGGGGCAGCCACAGCTTCTCTGGGCAGCCTGTGCCAGGGCCTCACCACCTTCATAGTAAAGGATTTCCTTCTAATAACTAATTTAAATTTCTCCACTCTCAGTTTAAAACCATCCCCCTTTGTCCTGTCACTATCTGTCCATGTAAAATGTTGCTCTTCCTCTTTTATAAACCCCCTTTAAACACAAAAGGTCACTGTTAGGTTTCCCTGGAGCCTTCAGGCTGAGAAGCCCCTGATTGTCTTCACACTGGTGGCATTTGCAGCCAGGCTCTGGTGATGCTGAATTTGTGAGCTTTGCCCTTTTGAAATCAGGAGCCTTCCTCACCATGGCTTTGCTTTCACTGTGTCTCCATCAACCGCCTTGTCTGGACTAATCCAGCCTTCCCCTCCTCTAACTTTCTGTGATTGTGATAAATAATTTATATAACAGGCTGAATCAGGATTTGCTGCCTGGTATAAAGTGCACAGGCTTCTGCAAAATACCCCTTGGTCTTGCTGTTCGCCTAGAAATAGGGACATTAATATAATAAACACGTAATAGCCCTGGCTCTTCTCCCTCCTGCAGTGACACAAATTGGGGGTGACACTTGCTCAGCAAATGCAGCTACTCAGTCGTGCCATGAGCATGAGGGAGGAAGAGCCAAAGAGTCGAATCAACGAGATTTTCTGGATCTGGCAGGGAAATAAAAGGTGGTCTGGCAAGGACCAGATCCTGGCAGGTCCCTGGCAGACGCAACCTTTGAACTCACGAGCGTAGGCACGTGCTGTGGAAGAAGCTCAGTGTGCCCCTAGGACACCTGAGCAATTCCATGCTGGGGCTAAAAAAAGCTCTTTTGATGGCAAAATTAAAAGTAACCTGTTTTTTCTGCACCTCATACTGAAAGACCCTCAAGTCATTACTGTTGTTTCCCACTCCCTTTGTCTTGCTCTGCTTTCCCCTGCTCTGTGTCCTACAGCTGCATCCCTGAGGACTTCAGAGCAGAAGGATGTGGAGTGGGAAGGGCTGGAGTGGGCTGTTTTCCTGCATCCACCCCCAAGGTGATGCACTCCTGTACCTGGTCCCTGTGGGAATGATGCCAGCAGTGCTTTGCTGCTGTGGATGGCCATGTGGGTCTTGGATTGAGCCTGACACCCACACCCACAGGTGCTCGGTCCCATTCCAGACCCTTTTGGAGCAACCAAACTGGGATGGCATGCCAGATTTTAAATGAATAGATGTGTATCAGTGGGAGAGGCAGTGATACAGCAGCTGGTGCACATCCTAAAAGAGCTCTCAGCTTCACTGGTTTTGGCACACTTGCCCCAATGTACAAAAACCACAGGGGGCTTGACCCTCCAGTTTGGGTTTTGGGTGTTTGAAGATGTGAAAACATCTTCCCTAAGGCAGCAAACCCTCTCTTTGGGGTTAGCACCTCTAACACTGCCCCGGAGCTGCCCAGCGAGGTCGTGGCATCTCCCTCTCTGGAGACTTTCCAAACCCACCTGGACACATTCCTGTGTCACCTGCTGCAGGTGACCCTGCCTCGGCAGGGGGTTGAACTGGGTGATCCCCAGAGGTCCCTTCCAACCCTGACAATTCTGTGATTCTGTGCTCAGTGCTGCCCTGGGGCCGGGTCCCCAAGTCAGGTCCCATCTCCCTTCTCAAGTGCCACCCACTGGGGTCTCCATACAAAACCCATAAGATAGTGTTTCCAACTCTTGGAGCGTTTCCCAATCAGACTAATTGGTTAGTTGCCATAAAAAATCCACCACTGCCATTACATGGCAAACCTGCACTCAGAGAGGGTGGACAGACCCAGGGAAACTCCATGACAGGCAAGTCACCTGAAATAACCCCTCGTTTGTCTGGAGTCCCAGCAGCTCCTGGAAAATGAGCTCCGTGATCATCACTGCAGTGTCAGCGCCTGCTGATGCAGCACTGTTAATTATAGAGCCGGGGCTCAAGCAAGCACAGCACAATTAGCATCTCTTAGATGAGGCTGCAAGGGGCATGAGAGCTGCTGGGCTCTCCCAGACTTCCCCCAGGCTGGAGATGACAGCAGGACGCCACCAAGAGCTGCCCCAGCACGGCGGTGGTCCCATGGTCAGGGCATGGATTTACACCCTGCTGCTCCAAGGGTGATGTTTGGGCTCACAGTCCAGCCTTTAATGCTGGAGCAATAAATTGCAGGTGGTTTTCAGAGGAAGGCCAGATGCTCCCCATTGGCAGCGCCAGCAGGAGGGAGGGAAGGGTGACAGTGTGACATTAAGGTTTGCAGCACCCATCCTCTGCGTCATTCATTCACATTTTTTCCTGAGGCCTGGATAAAAAGCACAAGGTGTTATTTTCAGCACTGAAATGCTGGCATCTTACACCTCCCATCTCTAAATGTGCAGCCATTTCCTTCCAGAGGAAACTTTTTTCTGAATATAAAAGAATGCATATTTTGACCAGAGTAAGCAGCCATTTTCCTGTACTTCTTGGGTTTTGGAGCATCTGGCAAGCTGATGTTACCACATTAAAGTCACCCCATAGACTCCCCATCCTCAAGCTCTAGAAAACCTCCATTACCAGCAACACTAAAGCACCTGAAATTCCTCATTAAAGGCTGAGGATGGTCCCTGTGTCCCAACATATGCCCAACACTTCCATGACTGGTACCAGCCTGGGCACCAGTTCCAGGCTGGAATCTGTGAAGGTTAAATGGTCCTTTTTAGATGGTCCTGTTGTCATAGAACAAAGGGCAATGGTTTAAAACTAAAGGAGGGTAGATTTAGACCACCATCACTTTACAATGAGGGTTAAACACTGGGACAGGCTGCCCAGAGAGGTAGTGGATGCCCCATCCCTGGAAAACATTCAAGGCCACATTGGGTGGGACTTGGAGCAACCTCGTTGAAGATCCTGCCCATGGCAGGGGGTTGGACTGGATGACCTTTAAAGGTCCCTTCCAACCCAAACCATTCTATGATTTTGTGATCTCTGGAAGGGCTGAGTGGGGCTTGCAGGATCTCCTTGTGGGATGTAGGAGCTCAAGTTCCACACCAAGGACCTGCGACCGCTGTCAGCTGGGGTGATGGTGCAGGGGGAGTCCCATCAAGCCCCACGTGGGACACGTGGTGGTTTGGAGGACACCCATCCCCACTGCTGCAGTGAGCAGGCTCCCCAGCACCCTCCAGCTTGAGACCTGGGTCCCCACGGGATTTTGCTGGGCATTTCAAAGGAACTCAATGCCCAGCACATCACCACATCACATCCCTTCCCACTGCTTCCCAGTGGCTCTCGGCAGTGATGGAGCTGGTTAATGGGTTCTGCCGGAGAGTTTGATATTTAACTTGCTTCCACAGTCAGGCGGAGGCCGGAGAGGTGACTCAACAAGGTCTCACCCTGGTTCAGCCAGGAAAATCACATCCTGTTCTTTTAGCTGGAAAAACACTTGGCCACAAGCACATCACATCATGTTGTACAAGGAGGCATCTGCTCCTCGCCCAGGCTGGTGTCACCTCCCCTGACCCCTCAGACGAAGGGCCAAAACCTGTCACCAGCCCAAGGGCTCTGTTATTGATGAACACAACTGCCCCGGCTGCTGCAGGTTCAAAGGGTGGCCCTCATGGCACTTGGAACTTCAAAACAACTCGCCCTGTGCCTGGCCTTGGGCTCACTCCATCTCACCCCAGTGACAGGTCTGGGTTTGAGCCTGTCCACGTGTGTGATTGCACATCCCCACCACAACTGGTTTAATGAATCTGAGGAAACGAGCACAAAACCATCGAGCCGTACTGATTTTATGTCACTGCCAGGTTTTGCACTCAGCTTGGGAGCCAGGGAGATAAAATACAGCTTGTTTTGTTGATGCCAGTGAGGTTTAAAACTCAAGACAAATTAATTGCATCTGTATTTTTTGATCGTTGAAGGCAATTTCGTGAAGCATTTGTTAAAGATGCCACTTAAGGAGGCATTTCCTAACTGCACAAGTTAATAACTTTAAAACTGCTGCTCAGGCTCTCTGCAAATGGGGCTTTGTGCTGCAAATCTCTTTGAGGCTCGTAATTCAATCCTATTTAAAAGCAAATTTTCTTAGATTTAGAGCAATGAATATTTAAATACTACCAGTTGAACAATTTTCAATTTTGAGATCATTTCAAAGCCAGGAGAGTTTATAGCATTCGGCTACTCCACCACGCTTCAGCGTCTGAATTGATCTGAACCGTAGCTGACTCTTAAGCAGCTTAAACAGCTATAAAGGGTTAGAGTAGTTTAAAGGGTTAGGGTAGTTTAAGCAGAATATCGTGTTTTCAGGGCTTTGGTTAAAGAAATGAGAGTTCACAGGCTGTCAAGCCCAGCAGCTCCAGATGAAGGACCTGACAAGCATCGCTAGAAAAGCTCTCTCAAGCAGCACTCGGCATGTTCTCTGCCTTCAAACCTTGTCTGGTTCATTTTTTTCTGAGAAAAAATAAAGAAGAAAAAGGAAATGAAAGGAGCATGTTGAACATTGACACAAAATGCAGAACATAGGCAAAATGTTTGGGAAATGCTGTGAAGGTGGGTTTGCACTGACAACAGCCTTGTTTCTGCTCCTGTATTTGACACTTCTTCAGTACAAACCACTTCAAAACACAGTAATGCTCTGAAAAATGGCGAAGAAAAAAATGCATGAGCTTTGCTGTGCTCATGTTTAGCCCCTCCAATGTCAGATACATGCAAATTAAAAACCAAAAGATGCCACTTTTAAAAACTCTTGTTGTGAGCCCAAGCCAGATCTGCACAAGCTTTTGGCCAGGGTGATTATTTCAGATGGGAAAGCAGACATGGGGAGAAGGAGGTTTTGTTGTTTTGGGGTTTTTTTTTGTAAGAGGTATTTATGCCAGTCCTAACCATAGAAAATGGCCTCTGTGTCCATTATAATTTATTCCTTTTGACTAAAAGCCATGCATATTCCAGTATAGTTGTTCCATCTGTGCTGTTAATGCTGGACTGTGCAAAAAAACGTTCAGGTTTTGTTGGATACAAAAGAGAGCTGAGGCACAGGGAAGACCCCTTAGCTTGGCATATCACAGATGGATGAACATGGGGAATCTGTTTCCAGGTGTTTCTCTAACTGCACTGGCATCAGGACAGTGTCTGTGCTGGCACAAGCCCCCACACCGGTGCTACAAAAACAAGGTGAGAGTGCAGCTGAGGTGAGCTGCAAAGGCTCTGCCAGGGCTCTCTCTGCTGCAGCTGCTTTCCATCAGCCCGAGGGTTACAGGAACGGGACAGGGCTGCTGTACCAGGCTGCCCCATGTCCCAGGCCCCCACAGTCCTGCCCCCGGCTCCAGAAGCAGATTTCTGGGAAAGGCATAATCACAGGTGACATCATTCCCTCTGCAAACCCTCCTGTCTCAGACTGGTTGTGGCTTGGGGAGATCCTGCAGCTCCTGGGGTCTCTGGGTGCTGGGTGACCCTCTGTGGGTTTCTCTCCTGTGACCACCCAGGGTCCTCTGGAGAAAGCAGGACACCCTTTGCCATCCAAAGCTTCCATGCCAGAACTTGTACCAAACACTGGCTGATTTGTCTGTTTTGAGCCTGGCAACCCCAGGTGATGCCCTTATCTCTCTATTTATTTTTACTTGTCAGTGGCTGAAGCACTGAACAGCCTGTCCTCTCCCAGTTCCATAAACCTCACCATGTTTCCACCCATCTCTTTTCAAGCACAGGAAGCCCTGACCTACTCATGTTTGATCTTCCCTGCATCCCTTCTTTGAACTTCTTCCCTTCTGCCCATGGTGAGCTGTGATGATGGATGAGGCAGGGCCACGTCCACATCAGGGTTATATCCTGACAGCATTATTGCTGCAGAAGAAAATTCCAGCCCTGACCAAATATCCCCTCTGAGGTTATTGCCAGGGTTTTCATCAGGGATGGGATATTTAGCATCACCACGGTAGGATCCAGGCAATCACTCAACTGGAGAAATAACTCAGGTGCTGTGTAATGAGATCTGACAGAAATGTAGCAGTAAATGATTTAATTACTCAGCCTGTTTCAGTGATGGTGCCAGGATGGATGCAGCGGTGCTGGGTCCTGCTGCTGACAGCAACATCCTCCCGTAGCCCAGCAGCATGCCTGGGGCAAGCCTTGGCCTGTGACCTCCCATCTCACCATAAATATACTCCAGAACTGAATTACACTGTTTAGAGTGGGTTTATTAGTGGTATAGCTGGTGTGTGTGTGTGTATACACTGGATTACTCCATACACTGAGGGCCCAAACAATACTATTTCTTTGGTGTTCTTCCTCAGCACCATTTCCCTTCTCCTCACTCCCAAACTGCTCCTGTCTCATTCCATCTTATCTCCATACCTTCTTAGAACACTTTTTTTTCAACAATAACATCACTGTCCAAGACTATGATATTCCCACCACTTCCTACTTTTTCCAGTTTCTCTGTGGACATCCACAAAAGATTTGGGTTGGTTTTTATTTTTCCAGAGCAGGCACTCAGCACTTCCAGGAACTGGGTGTCTTCAACAACAGCAATGTGTGTGTTGTTTTAAAAGCATCCTGCCCTTGCTTTGATACTGAGTGTCCTGGGACATATTTCTCCATGGCTTTGGGCTCAGGGTTAGGCTTAGAGCACCAGGATGTGCTGATCTGGCAGGATTTTGTACTCCCCTCCCAAGCTGGCAAGTGGCAGATCCCCTTTTTCCCCACAGCACTTTGCAAGGATATTTCCAAATAAATAACTTGTGCATCACCAGCATTAGGACTTTTCCTGCATCTCCCGGGGTTTCTGGCTTTTGAAGCAGCTCCTGGGACAAACCACCAAAAAACTTCCCACCTGACGTGAGGCACCAGCCGGTTTCATCATCCCTAAATCTTTCCAGGAAGCCCCGACTCAGGAACTCATGTTCCCCTTCCCTCACCCTGTCCACCGCCCTGGGCTTCCCAGCAGTGGTCCGGACTGGGAGCCGGAGGCGTCATCACAGAAATGAGTCGGGAAATGCACGATTTGCGGTGGGGGGAGTTCCTTATGACTTACGTCGTTCTGCTGCGGTTTTGCAAGCAGATCACCTCCAGCTTGGCAGGGGCGATGCCCCGCGTCTGTCCGAAGGGTTTTCGCCCTCTGGAGGCTGACATTAGCAAAGCAAATCCAAAATTTAAAAAGGAAAAAAAAAAAGGCTCAAACCTTAACATTTGCAGAAATGCAGCTCACATGAGGATACATCAACGAAGAACTGGTGAGCTCCAAAGTGCTTGGAGCTGAAAAGCTGGGCACAGACTCATGGCAACAGCAGAATCACAGAATGGTTTGGGTTTGGAAGGGCCCTTAAAGATCATCTATTTCCACCCTCCCTGCCTTGGGCAGGGACACCTTCCACTATCCCAGGTTGCTCCAAGCCCCGTCCAACCTGGCCTTGGACATTTCCAGGGATGGGGCAGCCACAGCTTCTCTGGGCACCCTGTGCCAGGGCCCCACCACCCTCAACGGGAAGAATTTCTTCTTGGTAACTAATCTAAATTTCTCCTCTTTTAGTTTAAAACCATCCCACCCTTGTCTTATCACTATCTGCCCCTGTAAAAAGTCACTCTCCCTCTTTTTCATAAGCCCCCTTTAGGCACTGGAAGGGGGAAAAATATGACACTGAAAACATGAGCTCAGGCTTTATTTTGCACTAGGCTTGGTTTAGCAGCATCTACTTATCTGTCTGACTTTATTTCCCTATGTCTTTCTGCCATGACTTCACCCCAGTTCCCTGAAGACTGTGACAGCCTGTGAGTCCCTCGTGTTCCTATGGATTTTTCTTTATATCCTCTGTCAGCCTCTTTATATCCTCTGTCAAGCTGCACAGAGCTCAGGCTCACGAGTCTCAGGAGAACACAGAGAGGGCTGTGCACGGAGGCACAATGCCAGGAACATGCCCAGTGCAGGCTGCTGTCCAGGCACGGGTGGTGTGATTCAGTGAGCTGGAGGCAGAGACACAGAACATCCCCTCCCAACCCTGTTCCCATGCAGGACGCCCTGTATTTTGTGTTTGCTCTCTAACAGCCAGCCCAGGTCCCTGCACATCTGCCAAAACAACAGCTGGAAGCCAGATGTGTGAACAATAGCTAGCACCTCGATCCCACCAGAGACAGGAACTCCCATGGGTGCTGGCACATGTTAGGAGCCTATATGGGAATTACGCTCCTAAACATATTTTTGGATGGGATCTTTTTGTCTAGAGTGTAATTGAAGGGCAAACATTTTAGCTGGGGACAAACGTTTTAGCTGTGTGTGTTGGAATAGGACACAGGGTGATGGTTTTCAACCATAGGAGGATTGATTTAAATTAGATAGAAGTGCTTTACAGTGATTATGGTGGAGCACTGGCACAGGTTGCCCAGAGAAGCTGTGGATGCCCCATCTCTGGAGGTGTTCAAGGCCAGGTTGGACTGGGCTCTGAGCAAACTGATGTAGTTGAAGATGTCCCTGCTCATTTCAGGGACCTTGGACAAAATGACCTTTAAGTGTCCCTTCCAACCTTCCAACCTAAACCATTCTACAATTCTGTAACACAAAACACACAGCAGATGTGAGGGGCACCAAGGATTTTCAGATTTCCACAGCCTCAGAAGCCTTTGCCCTTTGCTCCTGACACCTACTGTCCATTCACCTGTAAGAAGGAATTTCCCACCTGTGATCCGTACACCTCAAGAGCTCAGAAAGTTCCCATATTCCACCAATATGTCAGTTCTACACTACCACCCATGGCCCGGAGAAAAGGTGTGCAACACCATGAAGCAGCACCCTCTTACTCTGCTCATGTTAATTCCCAATCTCGACAACGTGTCCACCTCCACCTCAGCAACATCTGACACTTCTGCATGGGGTCAGCTCCATCCCAAAGGGCTGAAGGGAAAGGCACACATCTTTTCCAAGGGGAAAACCAAAGATTGTGGGAAAACAAAGTCCAGACGGGAGGGGGATCATAAGGAAAACCTAGATGGGATTTTCCACATTCTTGGTCCTTGATCCAGAGAAGTCACAAAGGTTTATCCAGTGCCAACTGTCCAGTCCTACAGACCAGGCTTGGGTTGGCAATTAACTTCTCCATGGGACTAATTTGACTTCCCATTTCTGAGCTGGGTGAGGTTCTGCACTGCTGCCAGTACAAGGTCCACAGGTCACTCAGTCACCCACAGGTCACTCAGTCACCCACAGGCTGCTCTGGGCCAAGAGCTCATCACTGCCCAGGGCCACCACCAGCCACCATGGCTCCTTGGGGCCTACACCAGTAAGCCTGTGCAGGGCTTGGCTCAACAGGCTTTGATGTCTCTTGGTCCTTCAGCACCTGAACCCACACAGCCAAGAGTTGAGCACTCTGGGTCGTCCTACAGGACTTGAGGAGACGTTCTTCAGCCTCCAAGGGAGACTCTTCTCATGTTTGGATAGGCCTGAACTTGGGAAAAGCATTCTACAAAGCTAACCACAAGAAAAAAAAATCACTTGCAGATGCCTCTGTCTCAATGAAAAAGCAAGACCATATCCTACTGTGCATTATTGGGGTTGTTCAGTCCTGATTCCCACCTTAGGGGGTTTGAGGGCAATTTTGGTAGGTTGGCTCCCTGGTTGTGGGAGAGACCTGAGAGAAGAGATGCCCCCCTGTTTTCAAGGGTGTTATATTGTGTCCATGAACCAAGTTAGATTTTAGCAAAAGAGAGGGACACATCACACAGCAGTGGGACAAATCTGGGACAGGAGACATTTGTCACAAAACCCCCAGCAGTTCTGGGTACCACAGACAACATCAAGAGCAGGACAACATCAGTTTATTGCACTACCTGTGCAGCCCAGCACCTCCTCATGCCAGAAACACCATTCCCAGCTCCTGGAGGCAGGAAAATGCTTAATAATTTAACACTGTGCTCTAGAACAGAGGTAAACACACCTTGGTGGAGGAGTGGAGGTAGATGCATTCCAGTGCTGGGGTACATCTGGTGCATGCTGAGGTTGTCACATCGAAGCAGAAGCCAGGAGGGCACTGTCACAGCGTGTGGCGAGAGGGGACGGTCACAGGGGTGTGATCACTGCTGCAGATTTGGGGTCGGCTTTGCCAGTGCTTTGCAGGGAGCCCAGGAAGGCGCCAGCGATGTTTTGTATTCTGTCTGCAGGGCTGGGATTTGTACAGCTGAGCAAGTTTTAATGTGATGTTTTCCGAGGCAGGAGACGTGGAAGCCTAAAGTGCCGCTATTACAAAACTCCAGTCCAAGCAGTGGCACATTTTAAATAAGCAATAAAGATGCAAGAGCAAGTCAGTACCAAATAGCAATTTCACTGTAAGATCACAGAGCCATGACCAGGCACAACCTGATTTTTTATGCATATTAAAGTAATTGGAAATGTGCCTTGTTCACATTCAATTTTTCTTCATCTTATTAAAGGACTTGCTGCTATGAGGACATATGGGGTCACTTTCAATGTTTTTAGCACTCTGCACAATTTCTTGGCTGGGGTTCACATTGTTCCAGTAAACAGTTTCCTGGCTGTTTACTGGAAAACCTGGGATTCCAGACCTTCTTTGGAAGATGATTTAATCATCTTACACACCATTTTGCACTTGGGTTGTAAGGTCAGCAGCCAAGGCTCAAGCCAACAACAGGATCTGCCGTGGCCTTACCTCCTGCCTCGAGCAGCACTGGTATTCAGGAGCAAGGAACCCAAGGAGTGCACACACATGGCTGGGTCTCTGCAGTGCTAGCATGTTTCCTCATGCCTGATGTGCACATGCCATATTAGCAAAATGTGATTTGACTCAGCCTGGCCTGCACTGAACATGATTTGGAGGCCCAGCAAGTAAACAAACCCATAAGTCATGCTCCAGCCGGGCTGCCGAGAGGCTCTTCAATACCCAGGCAGAATTCAATGGGTGCCTCTCTGCCAGACTGCGTCCGCAGCCCGCCGCTAATGGGGAAAAATCATCGCCGTCGAGCTCTCCTTTGGTTCATCTCAGTACACACAGACAGCTGATCCTGCAGGCTGATTCCCAGCTGGCCCAGCCACGGGAGAAGGAAAGGGAAGCTCACTTCAGACACAGCAGCACAGCTCTGCCTTGCTCAGCCTGTGGTGACTCACGAGGCAGAATTGCCCCATCTCAGCGTGACATCTGCGTGTTACACCAGACACAGACAAGCCATGTGATGTCCAGCACATCTCAGGAAGCAGCTGGTGCCTCCACTTAGCCCCAGAAACTGACTTCTGGCACGGACATGCTGAGCACTGTGTAGTGCTGGTTGAGTCATCATCCACTGGGTAGTCCTGTGGGTATCTGTGAATGATAACTGTAATCAAACAGGTGGGAAGTTCTCAGCTGTAAAGTTCTTTGCCTGTGGAAGAAGAAGAGGAATCAGGCCCGTGTGAGAAATTAAATCCAAAACCAGGAGGACAATATTTTCCCCCATTTCTGAGCTGTCTCTGACCTATCACCATTTTACAGCTGTCCCTGCATGTCCACTGTGAAAGCTGAGTGAAGACTGCTGCCTTCCTGGGATCATGGAGTTATAGAATGGTTTGAGTTGTAAGGGACCTCAAAGACCATCTAGTTCCAACTCCCCTGCCATGGGCAGGGAACAGCCACCCCAGCCATCACCCCTGGGCTGGGAGCTGCAAAAGTCAACACAGTTGGGCAAATGCGATTTTTTGGGGAATATTTTACCCTTACCTGCCATCCTGCAGAGCCTCTGTACATCGCACGTGTTCTGTTTGTCTGTCCCATGAGCAGGGCACATAGGGCACATGCCACTGCTTGAGAAAGAACAGGGACAGGAGGAAAATGACACACCAAGGGTAGAAAGGGTGATGGTGAAGAAAAGAGAAATATGAAAGAAACTATGAAATATGGGAGCAATAAAAGACAATCTTTTTAGAAAGCTGAAGCAGAGTTCAACAAGATGATGGCACATGTCCCTCTGGGTTCATTAACCACTAATAGGATTTATGAGAAGGATTTGTCACACTCTCAGGAGTATTTAGGAAAGCTAAAAAATAATCTGGAAAAAATCTTACACCCTATAAACATCTATCCTTCCTAATGAACACTTAATGCTTGTTAGGAGTGATGGAAGTAAAAGGAGCCAAGTGGGAGGCGAGCAGGCTCCAGTTTGAGATGAAGGCCCTGAGGTGTGTGAGGACCCGGAGTCCTTGGCTCACTCAGGAATTTAGGGCTGTGCAAGGTACCTTGAGCATCTCTCCTGGTCCCCAGCCACCACTTAGTGGCTACTGATGCCCACAAGTCAAACCTGGAGCTCATATCTCTGTCTCTGATGCCCATGAGCACCTCAATAATGATTGAGAGCTTCAGTAAAAAAAAAAGCAACCAGCTTTCATGGGCTTTTTTGTATCGGTGCTGAAAATCACGGGCCAGGCTCAAGGCAAGAAAGGTCACATTCAGTTGCAGGGAATGCCACAACAAGAATGGACCTAAATCCTGCACTGTAGCAGGGACAGGCTAAAACAGCTGCTGAGGATCCAGGAGAGCTCACCCTTGCTTGGGTAGAGAAACACCAGGCAAGAACCTACCTGAAATCAGCTGTGCCACCAAAGCCAGCACTGGGGACACTGGAGTGGTTGCTGTTGCACCCTGGCTGCCCCACAGAGCAAACCTCCTCAAGGTTTTCTTCATTTCTTCTGGGCTTTAGGAGTCCTAAATGCAAACCAATTAAGTAATGTCCGATGCATTTTCAATGCCCCGAGCAAAACAACTCTGAAAATCCCCAGCTTTGAACACGAGGTGGCAGGCTGGCCCCAAGATGGGGAGCAGCCAAAGCAGCTGAAATGGCCAGAAATGGTCCTTTGTCACCAGAGAAAGGTGGTGACACGGAAGCTCAGCTCCTTCTTGTCACCTCTCAGAGAGGGAGAAAGGGCACAAGGTTCCTGTGGGGCTTGGAGTGACTTAGAGGGAGGAGTATGAGGTGAATGATCACATACTGTGAAAAGATGTGAAAAGATCTTGCTTAAAACCACCTCCAGCTTGGAAGGAGGATGACTGAGGGCGGAGTGCCTCTGGTCTGGTGGTGGGGATGGTGGGATGCTGCCTGGAGATTAGGTACTGGCAGCATCCTCAGCTCACCACTTTATTGGTTTGGCTCTCAGGGCTTGGGGTCAGACTGGAGATGGCACAGCTGAGAGCTGATCCCATTATTTGGACCTGCCTCACACATAGGGGTGTCCAAGAGGACAAGAGGAAAGAGCCTCAAGTTATACCAAAGGAGGTTTAGACTGGATATCAGGAAAAAATTTCTGCAGGGAAAGGGTGGTCAGGCATTGGAACAGTCTGCCCAGGGAAGTGGTGGAATCAGCACCCCTGGAAATGTTCAAAAGGCACGAGGATGTGGTGCTTAGGGACACGGATTAGTGGTGATCTTGGCAGTGCTGAGTTAGTGGTTGGACTTTGTGATCTTAGAGGTCTTTTTCAACGGTAATGATTCTATGGATTTGTCTGGTGACCACTGGGCTGCTTCTAAGCCTGATTACCCTGGCTTTGCCCCTGCCCCTGCCCCTGATCCTGACTCTGACTCTGACTCTGACCCTGGTCCTGATCCTGATCCTGACCCTGTACAATGTTCTGACTCTGACCCTGCCCCACAAGCTGACTGTGCAGCTTGACCTCAGACCTCCCTCATCACCTCAATTTGCCTGCAGACTTGGACTCTTGACTGAATCTGCTCACTATCTTCAAACGTGCACCAAACGTGCACTAAACGTGCACCAGCCATTTTGGCAGGGGAGAAATGAGGGCCAGGGTGCTCCCCACCAGCCTCTGGTGCAGGACTGCAGAGCTCATATGGAACACAGAGCTCCCAGAGGAGCAGAAGCTTCCCGTGGCTCGTGGGGCTCCTTGTCCTGCAGTTTATTCACAGGGCAATTCAGATTATATTGCAAGGAGTGCAAGCACAGTGGGACTGTAGAAAGAGCAGTCTAATCCACCCAGCCTCACATCCACCGTAGCTGCTGGCACTAGGAGCCCAGACTGCTGCCTTTGACACTGGTGTTGGCACCTGAACACACCGCACGAATGGCTTGATGCTCCTCCTCTCTCTTGCCAGCTGAGAGCATCCCCAGTTCATTAAGCCGATTTGCATACAGCTCTATGTGAGGTCGTTAAGAAGTGCCAGGCACACGAGTGAACCATCATGAAAGCTTCACCGGAGGGAACAATCCAAGGAAATCCCAGTGCTGGAGCTCCAGTTTGTCTCAACAAAGGGGAATTCAATTAAGAGCTGATTTGATTTGTGTGGCTCAGAGAAAAGGCAGCTGACTGGGTGTTGGACACATTTTTGGCTCTGCATCAGCCATAAATACCAAGAATTGCTTTAAGCAAGCTGGAACAAATACCCTGGGCCAAGCCCATCCCTGGCTGCCAGCTTCGGTCTCAGGGTGGGCAGCAGAGGCAGAACTGCCCGTGGCTGATGGAGGACTGATGTGTGACTGCTCGCAGGGGCTGCCTTTCCCACACACCCCTCTGTGGGAGGAGACTCTGCAGATTTTGGCTGTGCTGCATCTGTCCTTTCCTTCACTGCAGCTCATGCCCTCCAGCCCTGCTCACTGTGTGAGTCCTCACAGACCTGCACAGCTCATCGCACTGGAAACCCACCTTCCCACTTCCAGAGCTTTTGATCTCACAGTTGCCTCTCTGAGGACACTGAGATAAGGACATCCAGTTAAGATCAAGCTTTGCAGAAGTGATTAGGTATCCTGTGTAACTCATTATCTTCCTGTTAACATTTTCCTTTTCTTCCTTTGAAAACCCACTGTTTGTTAAATCAACTGATTCATCCTTTGCCAGCGCACCAGTGCCCAGTTTGGTTTCCTTCTCCCAGGTTTCTGGCTGGGATGACTCAAGATGGGTGGTTTCTTAGTGATCCACCCCATCCTGAGCCCACCTCTGGTGGGTACCTATTAAATCCTATTAACCGCTGGCTGCCCTAAAGCCTGGGGAACTCACCCTCCCTGTGAGCGAACACGGAATTTTAGCTCTTGCATGCCAAGAGCCAAGAGCTGCTGTGCTCATAAAATTAATGAGAACTTTGCTCCCTGAAAACAAGAGCCCCTGCACAGCTGTGCTGCTGCATAAACACAAATCAGCTCACGTGACTCCCACGGGCACCTTGTCTGTCCCCAGGGTCCCTCCGTGCCCGAAGGTGCTCGTGGACTTGCAGCACCAGGAAAACTCCAGTTCCTGCTCACACTGGGAACAGAAGAGCTGCATGCAGCTTCCCAGGAGCAGGATGAGACCTGGAGGCACAGCCAGAGCTGCTGCTTGCTTGCTGCAGATAGCACAGGGCACATGGAGCAGCCCTGGGAAGCAGGGAGCAAGCATCGCTCAGAGACCGGCACGAATGAGATGTTCAGTAATTCCCTCACTACTTCCCATCTGCACAGGGAGTTAGAGGGTCCTTCTTGAAGGAAAATTCATTTGCAGTACAAAGCAGTGCCCTGGGTTGACAGCATGGAGCGCTTTCTCATTTGCTCAGGGAGCAAAATGGAACTGCACAGCTCCCAAAGGGAGGAATGAACAGATTTAAAAGGATTTGTCCTTCACATCTAAAGAAAGTCATTGGAGCTGTGCCTGAAGTCCCATGAGAAGTATCTGTGCAAACATCTTGCTTGTCTGAATAAAACAAGGACTTCTTGGTAGGACTGGGCAAAATTCCTCTCTAAATACAATGTTTAAATGAGAGGATACAAATTTTCTGCTGAAATCACTCAGACAGGAAAACTCATGTCGGTGAGTTCACTTGTCTTTATTTCCTGTCCTCTACGTGACACATGGGGGCTTGAATCATCTCTTCTCACACTCTTAACCACGTCCCTTTCTTGTCCCTGACCTGTGGCATCTCGACCAGTGCCTCCATCTGCCACTTTGCTTCATCCTGCCACGCTGGCTACAAACCAGCTCAGGAAACATCCACGAGGTGTTTGCCAGCTCCATGGGCTGAATCCACCGCTTCAGCAGGGCGTCCTCAGGGAAGGGGAGGCCAAAGGCAGCAAGAGCAGCAGGCTCACTTAGAGCAGTGACGGCCTGCTAGGGCAGCTTGACTGCAGCGTGCCATGCAGTCCTGCTGGGGCTTCTGCCACCTGGAAGTTCATCTTAAAACTGGGATAGGGATCCAGTAAGGACTGGACGATGATTGTGCTGTTTGGAAGAGCTGTGTCTCCCAAGGACTTTGGATATTGTTGGTAACTTAGTGCTCCCACTGTCTTAGTTCTCCCAGTTAGAAAGGATGGCTGGAGTTGCCTGGTAAATTTTGAGCCTGGTAGGAAACTCTCAGGATTTCTGCAGTAGTTGTAACGTAAAAGTAGTCAGACAGGCTCTTGCTGGACAACTACAGCTAAACCTATCATTTTCAATGCTTGGCAAAGACTGCACTTTAGTATTAAGTAAATATTCCATTCTTGGAAACATTTCCTTTAAAACAAGCAGGCTGGATGAAAGGCTTCCCTGACACTCCCTACCACAAAAAAAAAGGGCAAGATTTATTTTCTCGCTCAGCCAGCAATGCCGCTGGACACCCATACCTCAGGTTTTCCTTCCTGCTTCTATCCTGTCTGCTTATCAGAGAGCATCACCTGTTTACTCAGGACAAGACAAACAGAGTTTGCTCGTCTGAAGCCTCTCAGAGACATCCTATGAGCATCCTTTGTGACTGTGACTGGTGACTGTCCCACCTGACCTTGATTTTTGGGCATGGGGATGGATGTTGTGGCCATGTGTGCACAGACTGGTGCTGCCCAGATGAATAAGCATTGGCTGGTAGCTCTGTGTGGTCCTTGGCAGGACTAAAGCCCACCAGCAGGGAGGGGCTCTGCTCTGAGCCTGCAGTGTGCTGAGCCAGCCAGTGTGCAAGGGATCTGGGGAAAGGAGAGAGAGCAGGGGATGTGCCACATCCACCCAGCAATGTCCCCCTAATCCACATCCCCTTCACCTGCTGCCACCGGCACAGCCTCAGCCCTGTGAGACCCTTCCCAGGGGTGTCAGGGGACAGAACGTATCCTCTGCATTCCTGCCTGGGGTTAGGACAGGGACAGTGCTTTCAAGTGCACACCAGTCACAGTGAATTTATCTTGCCAGCTTCCCTTTCGTAACAGGAAGGATAGCGGGCAAACAACAAATGCAGGAAATGTGCAACTGACCCAGGCTAAGGTAGAAGGTTTGCTCTGGATCAGCCTTGTGTGCAGATGGGAATGAGGAGAAAAGCCAGTGCTGGGAGCTTGTGAGTCTTCTTCATGGACATTTTTTAGCTAAGAAATGTTACTTTATCACAAATGAAGCATTGTGGAAATGTGCTTGACTCCACAAAACTATGGATGGAACACTGACAGCATTACACGTGCTAGAAACCAGCTGGAAAAGATGAGATAAATCATCCACACCCTTGGATAAGGCTCTGTTTCAATCCCAATATAATTTATCAGATAATTAAAGGGGTTTTTTATTTCAAAATATTTTTCTTATATTTCATTCTCTTAGAGACCTTATTAGAGATACTAATTTAAGGTCCCAGAGCAGGTTATATGTTTTACAGTATGTGAGGAATTTCAGCTGGAGGGAAAATCCAGCTTTCAACCACCTCTTATCTCAACTATCTTCAGTGTCCATTCCCCAGTCCTTTGGACAGATTGGACACTGCAAAAATTGGGCTGAGAGAGAGCCTGTGATATATCAGCCCTTCTGTAAGGATCAGCATGTTCAGTGATGTGGGATTGAGAAGGAAGAGTCCCAGAGGAGGAGCTCCACCTGACAGTCCACAGGTGTAATAGTCCTCTCCATCCACCCTTGCCAATGAAGGGTTTATACTGGTGCCAATGAAGTTATGTTGGTGCAAAAGTGGAGTGAGAGAAAATTCAAGCTAAGTATTTCTGTCCTTTCTGTTCAGCTGGGACTAGTAAGAAGGTCAAACCTGTGCTCAGTGTCAGCTGAGTTTGCTGAACGCCTACTAAGATTGGGGTTTATTTTCATATACACAGCCCACTGTTGATATTTTTAATCCATTTCTGTGCTAACCATTCAGAAGGAACCACCTTTGTGTTGCACTAAGAAAAGGGCCAGGTGTGTTGGTTAATAAACACACAGAGCTTTTTAATCCATAAACGGCATTTTCGGGATGCATTAACCTGATTGTTTGATATTGCCCTGTCCTGGGTTCCTCTTTCTCTCTTGGATGGGTTTTTGGGATGTGCAGTCTTAGAGTTTTCTGTCCAGATCTATTCTCTACTGAGCCACAATCCCACACAGGCTTTCCAGTCATTTCTAGAAGTGAGATCTGAAAGGCCATTGGGGGAAAACAAGTCTGGAAGATGCAGCCCAAGATATTTGGCTTGGCCAGGTCAGTCTGTAATTCCCATAAATGCCTCCCTGCACGGATGACATCTGGGTCTGGGGGAGCTCCTCAGGAAGGGACTCTCTGCAAAGCTGAACATGGATTTATCCAAATAAGCACTGAGCAGGCAGAGGTGTCTATAGGGTTGTACAATGGTTGATCAGGACTTTCAGAGCAGTCAAGAGGGGTATTATTAATAAGGAACACAGAACTTGGCACCTGAAGTGACAATTAAGTACTGACATCCCTACAGGCACTTATTTTTGGCCAGGGAATTGTTTCTTTTGAAAAGCATGAGCACATTCCAGCCAAAGCTGTAGATGGAGAAAGCACCTCACCCCTATACATGTTTTACCTCAGAAATACAAATACAGTGCAGTTCCAGAAGATCCAAGGGATGTGAATGAGTCTGTACTACCATCCTTATCTGGCCCAACTTTCAGGTTCTGTTTCAGCAACCCCTACGTCAGCTCTGCAGGGGTGGCAGAGATGCCAGGCTTAGCCTGAGGGATCAGACCGGTGTGACTCCATACCACAGAGGTGTTTTTGGTGTTGGCAAATAGAGAAAGGCCAATCAAAACCCAAACTGTGGTTTCAGATCTGGGGAACTGAGTTGCAAATCAGGGTTGTGCCTGGCATTTGACCCCTTTGGCATTTTCTCCTTTGTTCTCTAACACTGAGATTAGTGTTTTCCTTGCTAAGAATAAATTTTTGGGGGCTGTTCTGATCTGTCTTTCCCTATTGGTCACTCTCCTTTTTTTCTTTCTTTTTCATCCCAGAAAGCATGGCAAACTGAAGCCGTTAGTGCAATTGAGGCCCCCACCAGGGGAAAAGCCTCTAAGTGGGGCTGCTGGGAGAAGGATCCCATATCCAGCAAAGCATAAGGGATTTGGTACTCAAATACATGTACAGCACTTTGCTCTTCCTTCAGCTGGATCTGAGCCCCAAGGCAACCAGTCCCTCTCGCGTGTAATGGCAAGACAGGACACAGAACTGAGGGCAAAGTGTTGTGGTAGGAGCAGATGCTCAGAAATGAGGTGCTGCCTCTTGAGATGTTTGATTTGGGTAATGGTGAGTTTTGCCATATAACTGCATCTCTACGCACTGAAATATTCCCAGTAGCAATTCCCTATAGATTCAGATGTCTAAGGACAACTGTCATGGCTCTGAGAACACTAATTTTGCAAGCTCTTTATTCCTCTGAAGCTTCCCTCTGCCCAAGGTCAGCTCTGCAAGGGTGCAGCTGTGTAACCAGGGATCACACTGCTGGGAAGACAGCCAAGGTGTGAGAACGAGCTGGGAGACACCTCACTGGGAACCCTGTCTTGGCTCAGAGCCACATTTCTGTTCTCCTTGGCCAAGCCACATTGTGTGTCTACACCTGCCCAGCCTTATACCCTGCTAATCCCAGCATGGACTTGCTGACGTGACCTCCCAGCTTCACCCTGGACCTGCAGCTTTGCTGTGGGCTCATTTGGGGGCGGGACTGAGGTCTAACCCCGTCAGCAGAGCTGCTCTGCTTTCCTTGTCCGGGTGCCACAGGGCTGTGCCCATCAGTGAGGGCACAGCTCCTGCCATGAGGAGCAGCCAGCTTCTTCTGCTCCCTGGCACTGCGTCTCTCCTTTCCCTGTGAGTTAAGCATCCCCATAGGCTGCTGTAATCCAAGTTCTAGGCCTCTCAGAAAATGCCTTTTTGTTTGTTTTCCTGGGAATTTCTCAGTGAAGTTTTCCTGGGAAACATGCTGTTGCAAGTCAGTAAGGAGCAGTGCTGGAGATTCCATCCCAATGGAAAGCAGTTGAAGGTTCAGGGTAACATGTTGTCTAGCATTTGGGATATCTGTTGGAGGTTCTGATCTGCCATAGAATTCAGTTCCTTTTGACCCATCTATCTTGAGGAAAAATCAGCAAACAGACTGATGAACATCACAGATCAGGCACAAAGCAAAGCCTCTTGGTGGAAGTTTATCCAACACAAACATGCTGGTGAAAAAATTCTTCAAGGTGGTCTCCTCTTGGGAGGAGTGGGAGTGGCTTTTGTCAGCATTCTCTTGATAAGCAACTAAATTGTACCGGACTCCTTCCACTCTACCAAGAAAATAAACTTTACCCTTCCTTATTGCTCTTACAGGGCAGAGTTTCCTCATTTCATAGGGCTATAAGCAAACAAGGAAATCTCTGTTAGAAGATGGGAATTCAGGTGAACTGCCTCTTCACCTCCAGTAACACTGATAAAAATCTGCCTAAATGCTCCTCCAGTGGAGCCAGGGTCCCTTTACCCACTGCTCTGGCTCCAGGCTCATTGCTGTGCCCACACTCTGGGTACTGGCCTGGGCGTCTCTCTCCAGAGTCCTTAGGGTGCAGGAGCATTTGGGACCCTTTAACAACCTCCCACCTGCTTAGCATAGAACTGTAAAAGGAAAAAGTTGTTTTATGAACCATAAAGGAATTTTTCCCCAGCTTTCTATCCTACACCTTCTACTGCAAGATCCTGGAGTCCCACCACATTCCCTATAATACTCACTGTAGCACCAGTCAAGCCCTCTCACCTTCCCTAGACTCTGCTCCAGTCCTCCTGTGTCCTCTCTAAGGCTCTGTTCCCTCTTCTCTCCTGCATTTCCAACAGACCTATCCCTTACCTCCCAATGGTGCCTCCAATTCATTTCTGTACCTTCCATCCCTTCCTAACACCATCACTCAACTCACATGACTCCTCTGGCTCTGGCTGGCTGCTGGCCTGACAACTGTCTTCACCATGTAGCTGGCAACCACTTCACTGTGTTTGACTATCTGGACAGCTTTTCCAGCTGCTAAGAAGCCAAAGGAAACATGTTTGTCCTTTAGGTGTTTGTTCTTCAGTCCAGCCCCCGAGAGGAAACATGTAGGTACTTATTAACTTTGAGATTACAAGAAATGGCAAGATGTCTGTGTGGTGGTGCATCCCTCACTCCCCCTCAGGGTTCACCATGGTCTCAGAAATGCTCATTAGGCCTCGGCCTTGATGGACAGCCTCTGGGCTGGGCTCCTCATGAGCTTATCAGAAACACTGTCTGCTCCCAGGAACTTGTGCTGGCTAAGGCGCCCTGGTTTTTAACAGCCTTGGGAACTTACTTTTCTTTCCCGAACAACCACCCAGGTGGAACATTTTCGGTTTTGAACTTTCAAACAAAGTTACAGACCCAAATTGAGGCCAGGATGGAAAATTACTGTGACCAAAGCCAACTCTGTTGTGACTCTCTAAGCAGTGGTCCAAAGTGAAACCCTCTGGGCTCTCCTGGACCACAGCGGGCTGAGAGCAGCACCTCCCTCTCTGAGCCACACAACTCCCAGGCTGGATATACTCAGGGGACCAGAGCTGAATGACAATGACAGATCCTGGGCTGAGATCCCCACTCCTTTAGACTCAACCCATCACCCGCTGAGAAGGTGCAAAGGCATCTGGCATCAGTACTTCCCTGAATTCAGGAAATTTTCACAGGTATGTACCTTGTATACCCTCCTTGAGGTCTGCATGTGTGTGAGTGTGAATATGCAAACACACTATTCATGTTGCTGTCTTAGATGCTTAAGCACTTTAGATTTGTACGTACATTAGGCCTGCAAGTGAGTTACTGTTGTGTCCGTAGTAAATTCCATATGAATAATTTGTTCAATTATTTAGATTAATCTATAGTCTAGGTGCTGTTCAATTTCAGTTCTGTTAAACCTTTAGGCCTAAACTGTTGGTCAAGTCTGGGGCGTAGTTTAGCAAGGGGATCTACTCTGAACGTTGTGACTCAACGGGAAAGTCTTCCTTAGTCCTTTTTATCCTTACCCTTTCCTATCCTCACCCCTTCCCCCACAAAGACTCCCCAACAGCCTCCATGTAGATAATTTTTGGATGAATTTCAGGTTTAGATTGATTGATTTTGAATTCTAGTTTGCTTTTTCTCTGTGTGCTTTAACCATCCAGTAAGTAGGACAGTGAACCTTGCCAACAAACTTTGTTGAACTTTCACTTTTTTATTAAATCTGCTTTTGCCAATACATTTAGAGGTGATTTTTTAAGAGACATTAAAACACTCATTCACCACACTCTGTCCTTCAGAGAAAGTGTGAGATCAGCCTAAAAAGTGAGAGAAGAAATTAAGAAATGTCACAATACACAAAGCTAAAAATGCGTTTTCTTCTCCCAATACACGTGGGATTGTCTCTTACAAGTGCCATGGATAAGTGGCCAGAGGACTTTTGTGGCAATGTTTTCTATTTTTCAACAGCAGAAAGAGTACTTCTTGTCCCAGAGCAGGAAGGACAGCAAAGAAGAATTTGATTTAATAAAAAATAGGTCTGGGTGCTGGATCTATGGGTCAGAAGGAACTTGTGATGTTCTCATTTATGTCTGCAAATGAGAAAAAAAGGTCAGATTCACACAAAAAAAAGTGCCTTTCATATGGAATTGTACCAAATACAAAGGTTTCTGTATAGCCAGAAGTTTGTGCTTTGCCTAGACATTTTCTATGCAAAAGAGTAATTGCCTTGATGAATCAATGGNTCATCCATGTGGTACCTCCAAAGCTCCCGTGGAGGGATCTGACCTCCATGGACATTTGGTGTGGTAGGCATTTGGGGCAGAGGGGTGACTGGAAAGCAGCTGTTTGACCAGAATGCTCTTTACCAGTAACCAGCATGATCCACAAACATGTTCTGACTGGGTCAGAAGGTCTCTTTTCACTGGAAAGGATATGCAAATCTATGAACTAAATATATATGCAGTGCCCTGATGTGTACTTCAGTCTGTGTGTTATAAATGGGAACCAGAAGTGGTTGCACAGCCCATATTCTTTCACCTTGGAGTCTCTCACAGATAGCCAATCCCTTCTTCATCACCTTCATAAGCATGGAAAACACTCTGGAGGACCTGCCCAAGGTATTGTACCTTAATCTCATAGATGACATTTGCTGTCAGAACAAGGATTTTAAAGTCATGTCTTCCCAGACACGTTTATTTTCCCAGCACCTACCTATGCAAGGCTTCCTCTCTCCTGTAAATAAATCAAGTTCTAAGTAAATTGAGTACTGAGTGAAAGGACATGAGAATATAAGGAAGGGCAGGATACACTTTGTCAATCGTCCCACTTTTGTGCCTGTCATGGGGACAGGATGAGAATAAAAGCTCCTGGAACTCCCTCCCTACACCCTTTCCCCTTTTCCCCAGGAGAACACCATTTCTTTGGATCATAGTTGAACACATCAACCTCCCCACCATGTTGTGCCACATCGAGCAGACTTCAAAAGAAAGGTCCTGGCCCTGAAAGCAATCCCAGCTGAGTTCTTCATGTGTGTGAGGTGCTCCCATGCCAAAGTCTGTGCACTACTGGAGCTTTAAAACTACAGGAGCTTCCCTGCCTGCCCTGCCTAAGTCCTGCAGGTTCTGCTTGCCTCCAGCACCAGGAGATATCCACTTCCCTCTATCTCCATGGGTTCTGTCCATCTCACTGGTGGCACCTCCCAGATGATGACAACATTCTTCCATCTCCTTCTACCGGTGTCTGCTCTTGCACACATCATGTCTAGCCTGAGCATTGTCCCTTTGACACATCAGGACCAGGACTATTCCTGGTGAACCCATCCTGCCCCATGTGTGTATCTTCAGCTACTACTTGTCTCATTCTTTTGCAGCTCTGGGACATTACACCTTCAACACAAAGGTACCCTCCTGATGCTGGGTTTCTCTGTGTTGTTACTATTAATTCTGTTAATTACTTCTATGTGCAGATAGTTACAATAATGTGGGAATTCCACAGCACACTGCATTGTATGGAGCCTTCAAGCCCCATGTTACATAGGATACAGCTTTGCAGAGCTCTCCACACCCAAGCCTCTTGGGTGATGATCACTTCTGCTTGGTAGTGCACCACGAAAAAAGCATTTCCTTCATTGTCCATTGTCAGATGAAACGATGGGAAAATAGGTCATTGCCTGCACCCATCCATTTTAAACAGGGCCCAGCTAACCCAGAGGAAGCTGCTTGAAGTTTCAGAAAGGGATTGGGTGGGTTGTGCTTTGTGAGAAGGGACTCAGAAACCCCTGGAGGAATTACCACATGTATTCTGCTAGGGAAATCCAACAATTGCATGAGTACAAAGGCTACCAGTAACAGGCGTTTTCCACTTCCTTGACTGGCTTTCACAGAAGCTCAACGAGTTCTCCATCATTCTCCACAAGTCGCTGCTTTGGCCCGGGCCTCTGCACTGGGATTTCCTATCAGCTACGAAGGCCCTTGGTTGCCTATTGTCAATAACTGCTTTTAGCAGATGAAGCTTTATATAACCTCAGACAAAATATGTTGTTAAAACCACAGTCCACTGAGGCAGTCAGAGCCCTAATATAATAATGAAAGAGCTCCAGTAAGTCTGAAGGCTGAAAGAGTAGGTCCTTTATTAAGGATGTCAGGTAGCTGTATCTCTATCTAAGCCAAATAATGAAGAAAAATGAAGGAAAGCAGCCAGCTGTGATACAAATATGTCAAGTATTAGTGAATCACATGGAGGTTTACATGTATGATTGTTTGCTGGGATTATGAAAAATACGGACCTTTGCTTTTGAATTAAATTTCTCAGCTTCAGTTTCCCACATTTGCTTTGTCTGTGCCTTTTTTCCCTAGAAGATTAAATATCCATTTACCCTTTTGGGCATTCTCAACTAGATGGTTACATTACACATTATTGTAGTGATCATCCTGCTAGGATGAAATCCATACAAGTGTGGTAACTAGCCTAAAAACAAATCCTCATTATAAACCCAAGTCACTTCAACCTAAAAGAAACCCATGAAGCTGAGCAATGGCAGTGTACAACTGAAGTACTCTGAATACTCAAATTGGTTGTTCTGTCACTGCAATGAAGTCCTGGTGCTTCAGGGAAAAAAGTCATCTTGGGAGACCTTGGTCAGGAACATAAATATTTTCGGTTGACCACTGTCTGAAGGGAGACAGTCCAGGGTTTGTCGCTCCTTTTGGTGTGGGACCATGCAGCCTTCAGCACTAGAGTCAGTTCTAAATATGTTCCTCAAGTCAGATGTATAATGAGACATTTCATTACTTCCTTCCTTCACACCACATTACAGCAAAGTGAGCCAGGATTTGCTCTCCCCTGTATGAGCAAAGGTTAATTCTTTGCCATCTGCCAGGATCACCAGGACAACTGAAATCTCCCTTCATTGTCCACGTGCACATTAGAGCATTGCAAGCCATGACATTCCTTAATGACAGGGCAAGCTTGTGACAAAGCAAAACACCTGCTATATCTTCCTTCTAGTGACCCATGCCATTAATGATTTATATTGGATAAAGGTAGTGAGATGCCCCAGATACAGAGCTTGCTGTTAAATAGAAGGAAATATGGATCACATTCATTAATCAAAAGCACATAAAGATGGAGTGTATTGTCCAGGCTCCCTCTCTGTCTCTTTCTCCGCTTCTCTGTTGCTAGAAAAAAGTATAGGTCAGTGAGCATGTGGGTGAGGTGTATTCAGCATTGAAACATCCAAATGTTCCTTCTTGCTTTTGCAGTATGAACTGGATCACACAGAGTAACTTAAAGGTGATCCTGAGTGGAGATATCAGGTTGCTAAAATAAATTCTTGCTGTGTGCATAAAGAAGAATGCTATTATCTGTAGAATCTGGAGTCCTGGGTACAATTTTCCATATTAAGACATCCTCAGAAATATGGTCCAGACACACCCCAGTCAGACCCTGAAACACAGAGGGACAAGCTGTTCTCAGCTACTTGTACAGTCAAGAGGTAGAAGCTGATACCTCTCATCAGAGATAGCACCTGGACCAGAGATGCCATGGGCCATCTGATGGGCTGATGTTGGCCCATGGGACTGCAGTCATCTTGCAAGAACATCAGAGATGGTGCAAAGCCAGGAGAGACAACAGCAAGGAACACATTGTCCAGGGAAGTGGTGGAGGGACTTAAGAGAGGTGGATGTGGTGCTTAGGGACGTGGTTTAGCAGTGGGCTTGGCAATGCAGCATTAATGGTTGGACTCCATGATCTTAGCAGTCTTTTCCAACCAAAACTCTTCTATGATTCTGTGATTCCAAGGAAGCCATTACAGTGTCTTTCGTTTATCAGCATAACCAGGACTGAGCTCTGGGGCACCATCCCCACCTTCCACGGGTGCAGTCATTTGGCTAATGCTTGAAAAACCCCCCCTGGGAGCCCAAACTGGAGGCAAAAGGACCTGCAGAGCACAGTTTATGGGCTATTCCAGGAATAGTTGTTCTTCTGAATGCATGAGCCTGCCCAGATTTCTTCTGCACCTTGACAAGGAGCCCTTGTGGCACAGCTGCATTGCTGGGGTGTTGCTGAACACAAGCTCCACGTGGAATGGCTCTTCTATATTAATTTGCAGCGTATCTCAGCACCTCTTGGCATGAAAAGCACCATAGCTGAAAGTCTGAAGAGCACCTGTAGGCTCCAGATCATTCAGTATAGTGACAACTGAGACTCTCAGAACAGTTTACCCCGGGTAAAAAAAAAAAAAAAAAAAA
>VWZT01013487.1:534519-603640 GCA_013397055.1 Pachycephala philippinensis
AAAAAAAAAAAAAGTAATTTATTTTACTTCCACACCCCTGGTGACCAAAAAAGTGTTCTGCTCATCTTGAAATCACACTCCCCACCAGCTCTGTTAGCACCCCCGCCCAAGTGTCCCTTACATCCACTTTCCCCCCAACGGCAGGAAATCACTTAGAAAATATTTCCAGGTTCCTTCCTGGCCAGAGGTCACCTCCGTGTTTCGGAGCAGCAGGAATCACCATGTTCTCTGACACAACAAACGGAGGAGGAAGATCTGTCCTGCCCTTCCAGCTTTCAAGCTTGTGCTTTTTAGCTGCAACTCCACCCTGCGCTGGTGGAGAAGGGATCAGTTCCCACTGATCGCAGGAAAGGGAGGTCACGGGGTTTGCTTGATTAAATCACCACAAGCCAAAAGGTTCTTTCGCTCACCGAGAATTGCTCACGGGCTGTTTAATTTGTTCCGAAAAGAAAAGCAAAACAAAACAAAAAAAAAAACAAACCCCAAGCCCAACAAGCAACAGCACACGCGGAAAAGCAGGTGTGTCTCGGGATCCTGGGAAAACAAAGGGCAGAGGCTGAGGCACGAGGTGACACTTGGATGGGAAGTTTCCCTCCCAGTACAAGAGGACAAGTTTGGAAAAGACTCGGACAGGACCAGCACTTGTTGTCCTACAGGTATGGATGCTGTCTGTGAAATGTGGCATTGGTTTGACAGTTTGGGGCGGGTAAGGGTGCCTTGAAGGAATTTTTGGGGCCAGATTCTGACAGTGCGGTACAAGCTTTGCATCACCAGTAAACCTGCTGCGGGTTTCTGCCAGGGGAACTGCAGCCGGCACGTGTTTCATTCTGTGGTGATCAGCTGGCTGTTTTCTGTAGGATGCTTTTGGCTGTTCAGGGTATTAATTAAGCCATTCAAGCTTCTGACGAAATGCTACAGCCTGTTCGCTTGGCTAGTGACTGCTAATAGAGGCTATGATTGCTTTAGTTTAAGCTCGGGGCTGCAGAGTAAAGAGGGACGTGCACGGAAATGTTGTGCTAATCCTCATTGCATTTATTACCTCCTAAGTCGTGCTGCAGAGTTTCGGAGGAAAAAAGTCAACTGCAATAGCATTTAGAATTTTTTTCCACTTTGTTTTGTACTTGCACTGTCTGGAATTTGTAATGCAGATGCAGGCACTGTATTTTTGTTAGCTGTATAGAACGGTGGGTTTGTTTAAGAGCAACCTCCCTTCAGTTTCATATTAGGTGAAACTTTCTGACACGGGAGAGGGACTTGGGCACCCACGGCCACAGGCTGAGAAACTGCTGTATACTGTCTTTGAGCATCACATTTATCTTGTTTCCATTCTTTTCTATCTGAGTTTTCAGCTGCTTAAATGAAAGCCAGTTTTATGGTGTTGTGTTGGAGTGCTGCTGCCAGTGCTCAGTGTCGGGGGGGATGCAGGGAGGCTTTCTGATGCTTTCACCTCTGCTGATGTCTGTATCCCCAAAAGTTCTGCTCCATTTTCAAACATCTCTGGTACAGCACTATCCACTTCGCTTAAATGATCATGATTCAGAAAAAAAGCAGAGCCATGGTGTGACCCGTACAACCTTGTTTCTCTCTCCCCATCATGGGAAAGCAATGCTCACCTACGTGCACAAGGAGCGTTTGGATTTGGGGGAGAAAGGTGTTATTGTTTGAATGCTGTAGCTCACACTTTCAGTGACAGTTTTAGGAGGCAATGAGCTTGTGACAAGCAAGGGAATAGCAAGGCAAAGGATGTTGTGAATTTGAAAGCCTGAGGCTCCATTTCTCCTGCTTCCATCACTTGCTGTTGCATGATGAAAATGATATTTTGCAACCCATAGATTTTCCTCTCACCCAGAAAATTCCTCATCTATTTCTGTCACTTAACCTGTCCAGTGATGTCTGGTAACATTGCAGAACGAAGTGGTATTTAAAGAAATTTAGGGACAAATCTTTAGCACCTGGGTAGCAGTGACACTTGACTGAACTCAGTGATGGGTCAGGCAGCTCAGCAGGAACCTGCTGTGACTATTTGGCATCTGTCACTACTTTACTTCCCTAAATTTGTCTGAGTTTGCCTCCGGTGATCCAGATTTAAAAAACAAACAAAGAGAACATGCGTAGGCACTGGGAAGATATCTTTGTCCTGATCTTCTTGGTTATTTTTATTTTTTTAACACCTCTTAGGCAGGCTTAATAAAGCAGTTCTCCAACATCTGAATTGGAGACGTGGGAAATTCCTCAAACTAGGCAGAGCTTCCTCTCATTGTTATAACACAAAAGACCAGTGCAGCCTTTACTAGAGTTCCTTTTTTTTAACCCATTCATCTTGACCAAGAAACCCACCTGCTGCTGCCACTGCTCTGGGCTGTGATTCACAGTTTGCCAGAAGACAGCAGACAAGCATGGAAGTGAATTGCATCATCCATGAGGACATCATTATTTTGGGGTTGTATTGCACTTGAAACTGAAATGGTTTGCTGCTGCAATTAATCTCAGCCTTGTGCAAGAATCATGGCCTTTTAAGACCAAATGGGGTGAATCTACAGTAAAGCCCAACTCCTTGCAGAAAACCATTTCCAGTTTTCCTTGAAACAGTTTCTTAGGACCATGCTCTCCAAAAGGGGTTCAGTTGCCATTCCTGAGCAGATCCACCAGAACTGCATGATTATAGAGTTTATTTGTCAAATGATCCTGCATGTGGCTCAGCCTGCCTGGGGGCAGTTACCACCCATGGATTAATCTGATCCAGCACCTGCCCTGCTGGTCAGGGAGCAGCAGCTCATCCTCCTTATCTGCGCTGGGCAGCATCCTGAGAGGACTGAGCCAGCACTGGGTGAGGGCAGCAACTGTGGGGCTGTGATAGTGGCCCTGGACAGGTTGTATTAGCAATGTGGATGAGATGGAATGCACAAGGTGGGTGTGCAGGAACAGGGAAAACGGGGAAGAGATAGTGAAAGAAGATTTGCAATGGCTTGTTTCTCTCTGATGGATGAATGATCAATTCCACGTTTGTTCGGTTGGCAGTTTTTTTTTTCAGAGGAGATCAGCTCCTGGAGAGCGCTGTAGCAGGGTGTCTAGTAATTACACTTCTGTATTTGCATGTTATAACGCTGCACCAGTGGACTTTGTTAAGGAGTTTTTGACTACATTTGCAGCCCATTCCGAGGGCTTATCTGCTGTTGGTGGTGGCCTGGAAGAGGCCATGACATGACACAGATGTTGTAGCCTTAATCCACCACCTCTGCACACAGTTTACCTCTTTTCTACAAACTTCAGGTTATTCCTGTGGAAGCCTGCAATGAATTCTGCCCCAAAGTGCTCCCCTCTCCCTCATAATTCCCATCTGAGCAATCCAAACAAGACAGGTGTGCTGGGTCTGGCTGGGGTCAAATTAACTTTCCTCATACAGTGCTGCATTTTGGATTTGTGGCTAAAACAGTGTTGATACCATACCAATGCTTTGGCTATTGCTGAACAGGGCTTGCAGAGCATCAAGGCGTTCTCTTTTTTACCACTGACTCTGTAGTGAGTGGGATGAGGATTGAGAGGGATTACAACAGGGAAACCTGACTTAAATTCACAAAAAGGATGTTTCAAACCATATAACATCATGTTCAGCAACAAAAAAATAGTGCTGGAAGTCAGGGTTGTCTTCCAAACCGGCCATTGCTTGGACATTTTCTGGGTATACATCAGCTTCTGGGAGGTAGTGAAGGATTACCTTCACGTCACTTTTTTTTTTCTTTCCACTTTCTTTGCCTTATTAACCTTTATTTATCTCAATCCACTAGTTTTCGCACTTTTTCTCATCCTATTGTCTCCTCCATTCCTCTGACAGATGGGCAGTAAGTGAGTGGCTGTGTGTGTGCTTAGCTTCAGACCAGGGTCAGCCCACGACAACAGGATATCTAGCCCACCCTTCAGACACTTTCCAGTGGACAACTTTTGAATAAACAGTTTTTTCCCAGCCCAGGAAAAAAATCCTTTAAACTCCCTTGTGTCATCTCCATCGTCTGATTTACACAAAGTAATACTTGTTTCAGGAAGACCTCAAAGGTCACCTAATATCGACCACTCCTGGCACTGAATTCCTTCATTCTGGTTGAAAAGGGAGCCTCATCTCATTTGCTTCTAGGTACTTCCACAAGTCTTACTTTATCACATCATTAGTGCAATCACTGATAGGTTTTTCCTGCCCCAGGGTCTCTCTAAGCACCCTATGAAGAAGAGACAGCGAATATCATCCATGTTTGGCAGCAGAGAACTAAGACACACAGATAGACAGGCTCTACTTACAGGGTTGGCTGCTGCCAACATAGGGTCTGCTTAAACTCACCTCAACAGGAGGGAAAATACTGTGGCAGCCAGGTTTGAGCGTGCTTGTGAGCAGCAGAGCTGTATACATTCCCTATTTAAATCTTAATATAAAATATTAATTTCCAAATGCCTTCCCTCAAAACATAATAGAGCTGTGATCAAGTATGTAATTTACTGTCCTCGGAAATTCCTCAAAACGACAGAGCTTCCCCCAATTGTTCATGCACAGAGGAAAAGCTCTAATGGAGTTCCTGCTTCAGCTCAATCCTGTGAGCACAGGCTTGGCCCTCCACGACCATCAGGCCGAGTGTGTGAAAGCCATCTTCATTCCAAAGATTTCCCTACGTGCCTTATGACAGGTTATTCACAGTATGCCCCTTGCTCCTGAAATTGTTTTACTGTGCCTTCTTGAGAGAGAAATTCTTTAAATTCCTGCACAGCGTCCCCAAAAATTCGGGTTGGCTGATCCTAGGTCTGAGATCCCGGATGAGCCTGTGCATGCCTCAAGTGTCTCTGGCAATAAAACAGGACTGATGGCACTTCCTTCCTTCCTCTTGTTATCCATCCTGTTTCAAGTCTATGGCTGAAAAAGTTCAACAGCTCCTCATAACCACTGTCCCTTACTGCAGTTAGGACACACAACACGTTAAAATCATAGAGTCACAGAATGCTTTGGGTTGGAAGGGACCTTAAAGCTCATCTCATTCCAACCCTTTCCATGGGCAGGGACACTTCCACTAGAGCAGGTTGCTCCAAGCCCCGTCCAGCTTGGCTTTGGACACTTCAGGGCTTGGACAGCCACAGCTTCTCTGGGCAACTTGTACCAGGGCCTCACCACCCTCACAGTAAATAATTTATTCCTAATAATTAATCTAAACCTGCCCTCTGTTAGTTTAAAGCCATCCCCCCTTTGTCTGGTCACCCAGCCCTTCTGAAGGTCCTTTAGGTACTGGAAGGAGCTCTAAGGCCTCCCTGAAACCTTGTCATCTCCAAGCTGAACAGCCCCAGATCTCTCAGCCTGTCCTTATAGGGTAGATGTTCTGTGTTATTACTGAAAATCTGCTTTAAAAGCTGCCTGCTCTTTTCCAAAACACCTTGTTTCTGGACAGCCTTACAATGGTTGTTCCACCACTGTTCAAGCATCAGAGAACCAAACCTGGCAAATGCTTAATCCATCTGACAGCAGTTAATGGAAGCTTCCCTTGTCCCTAATGTAAGTACAGGTGCTTTTGAGGGTGTTGAAGCAGAGGAGGTTCCTACTGAAGTAAGGCCTAGATTGCCTGTGGAGTCAGCAGAGAGAAACACACAGGCCTCAGAACACTTCTTGTGGGATCAGCAATCAAAGTTCAGCACCAACCTCATCCCACTGAGCTGGGGGTGGGAGAGCTGGAGGGGAGCTGGAGAACCTTCCTGTTCTTGAAATGGGCATTTTATTTTAGGCCATGCTAGAATTAGGAGAAACAGTGTCGCAGCAACAGGGCAGGGTGAGTTAACCCTGAGGCCATCGGTCAGGGCACAGCTCACCTCCATGGGCCTGAGCTCTCCTTTTCTCCCCAAACAAGGCAGCCCAGGCTGTGCTGCCGACTGGGAACAGCCTCTGGCCCACACTGTTCTTTGAAGGAGTTCTGTGAGTCTTGGCATTAGCATTGGCTGAGACAGGGAACATGGTAACTATGGACTAGGCCTCCTAAAACAAGGCAGAAAGAGACCTCAGCAGTTCATCTGCTCAGGCCCTACATCTCATGGCAGGTGTTTGTTTAAGCTCTCCAAAGGCACCCTGTGGCTGGAGAAATGCCATTCCTTGGTGTTGTATCTCATGAGCAAACCTGCCATCAGGTGTAATGTGTCTTTGCATTGCTGCGTTGTGCCATGTGAACCCAACAAGCAACACGGGTTCACAAGTCTGGATCATCCCTGGTCTCAGTCTGAAGTGTGATGTAATTTTGAATGAGGATAAGCATGTCTGAAGTCTAATATTCCTAAAAGTCTTACGAACATTAGTAAAACAAACTAGTCCCATCTGTGTTGATGATACTGTGGCTTGATCTCACACCTAATGCCAATGATGAAGGTATAAGAGTTCTGATAATTTTGAAAATATTATAGACAGGTGTAGCCTTCCAAGAAGTTAAAGAGTACCACTATTTAGCCTTTCTGAGTTCTCCTGTGCTCCGGAAGACAGATCAGTACAAAAATAGTAAGGCTGGAAGTGAAATCAGTGGAACAAAATAGAAACAATTATTTTTTTCTCTCAGGCTTTATCATTAGAGAAGGGAATTAAGACATATCGACAACAGAGACCTGCCTTCGCTGGTTTGAGGGATTTCCCTCCATATATATGATTCTCTGCAAAAGGTGAATGCTATTTTGTACTTCCACCTTTTTGTTGCTAGGAGTGGCAAGCCCGACCCTCACACAGGAAACTCCCCCTGTCTGGAGTGGGATTATACAAACTCCAAGAGGCTGACACGTACACAACTTACAGGAGCTTCCTACACAGCCAGCTGTGCTTACAGTAATAACAGGAAAAAAATCAAGAGGTTAATAAAATGAAATGAGCAGGAAGCATGCAGTCATCAGACTTTCGAGTACTTCAGTCTATATAAGTAACCCATGTCTGGCCTGACTCAGGGACCCAATCCAAAACTCATTGCAGCCCATGGAAATTCCACTGAAACGGATATTGTTAGACCTCATTCTTCACTACATTGATATGGGAGTACCTGGCAAGTTCCTTCTTCCCAGTCCTCCCACAGTGCTGAGCTTCAAATATATTGTCGTGTTACTTCTACCTGTGAGTTAGGCCTGCACCCCACTGCAGATGCTCCAAAAAGCACAAGGAGAAAAAGGGAAAGTTCATGGCCATATCCCTTCTCTCATCCCAGTCATCAGAGGTGAGCTGCCGTGTGCTTTTCCACAGTCTTTCCAAACATGTGGTACTCAGCTGCACACAAAGAGCTGAAACAGGAAGGTGGAATTCATTGTTTAGCACTTTTTTTTCTTTTTTCTTTGTTCCTTCTCTACAAAACTCCAACATGAAGGTCAAGCAGGAGGCCTTAGCTGGAGTAGAGAAAAACCTGAGTGGAAGTGAGAAAGAACTGCCAGGAAGAAGACAAGAATTGGACAGGGATTTCTTTTTCCAGTAAAGTGCTGATTTAAATGCCATTTCACTTAGATTTCAGCTATCACTGTTTTCAGCCTGGCATATTAACGTGCCATGTGGCACAGGGAACAGTCATCCCTTCACTTATGAGTGCCATGACATCTTTTTGCACAAAACTAACAAAAATAAGAATTACTCCTCTATTCCCCCAGAAAAGAAAACCTCTGCTCATGTCCGAGAGATCCTTGAGCATGCCATCGAACTCAGTCCCCTGCACCATGCTAGGCACAGAGCTGGAATAACACGGTTCCACAAACATCACAGAGAAAGCATGCCACAGCCTGTTTATTGCCTGTTTGAATCCTTATCACCAAGCAGTTCAGTTTTGTGTCCTTGATTAATTTCTGTTTACTTTATTTTTGTTCTCATTCAGATTTGTTATCTAAGGTCAGTGCAACTTCCCTTGTCCCCCCTTTCCCTTTCAGCCAACTCTCCCATGAAATATTGTTGTGCCTGGGTGTGTGTTTCTTAAAGTCATTGTGCGTTTTCTGTCTGAAACAAACATTGTCTGATCATCCAACTTATTACGCACTACCCAAAGGTCATGCTTTATGCAGAGAAAGGAAAGCTCTTCTGTTGTGGCTGAGGAATAACAAACTGGACAGGCACTGAAAACAAGGCTTTAGCCACAAAGTTCAAGACTCTGGAAAAATGTTCCATAGCTGTTTGCAGATGGTAACCAAGGTTCAGCTGCTACAGGTTACTGGGCAGCCACAGAGCCAAACTATCCTGTGCCAGCTGCAGATCTCTCCCTTCACACCTTCTGACCTGTGGCAGTTTCTGGTTCTTCTCTCCAGGCATCCTTCACCTCCACAGATCTCACAGCACCATAGGCCTTTCATCCAAAATACCTAAAGGGAGGCAGAGTTGCTTAGGCCACGGGAAAATGCTGGCATGGGGGTAACTGAGCTTAACTAAGTTTGAAAAAAAATACAGCCAAATTGGAAAGATGTAGAACAAGCACCAAAGAGGCAGGAGGACTGCTGTGCTAAAATGGCATAGGACTCTTCAGCCTCAACAACTGACGGGGAATGTGAAAGTGACGTACGTGGTACGAGGCCATGGAAAAAAATTGTCCTATCTAGTCTGACAATTAAGGATCAAACTTGACCCTAATGAGTGGTAGATTCAAAGCAAGCAGAGGAATTCAGACCTCTTTGCTCCTGCAAATTATGGATTCTGGACACTCTCATAGGTTTTCTTACAATTTACTTCGTTTGTGTCAGCTTAATAGGCCATTAGGGCTGTTAAACACCAATGACCTGCCTTTGCCTCCAGAAATCCCTGTGGCTCTGATAGCCAGAAGTGGAAAGAACATTCTGAAGATGTGCTGCTGCAAACTTACTTCATTTTTGTAAAACTCTTCCCAAGGGCCCCTGCTATAGCTCTTGTTGGATAAGAACCAACTGGGCTAGAGAATCCTTGGATCCAACCAAGGGCAAATCTGTTCATGACATTAAGCAACCAGAGCCCACTAGAAAGGATGGAGAATGGCCTCTCAGTGTGAACAAAGCAGTAAAAACACAGAATTAAAGGCTTATACAATGAGGCTTTAAAGCAGAATATGGCTGCCTGACTACAACAGGGAGCTCTTGGCCTCAGTGACCCAGGACGTGTCTTACGGACTGAGGAGAGGGCCAAGAGCTGAGGCTGTGGACTAATACCCACCTCACAAAGAACTGCTGGTTGAAGATGTGTTGCACCTGCAAGGTTGTTTGTTTTCTTTTTGCTGCTGATGCCAAAGGTGTGTTCATCTCCATTTCGGTGCAAGAGGGGCCACTTTCCCAGACACAGCATGTAGAAATAGCCAATAGGAATAAAATACCTTTATGTGGGGTGGCTGCGTGGAGAAGGATAACTGCATCTTCTACAACAGAAATGCTTGTTTCCACTTCTGTGTTTATAAACCCTTACCAAAGAAGCCACTTCAGGGCGGGTGTATCTTTAGGTCCCCTCATCAGTTATTTTTAGACATTGACGAGATCCCCCTGTGCCTTTCCTTTTCCAGTCTAAGCAGCTCTGTCAGCCTCTCCTGGTATAACAGGTGCTCCAGCTCCTTAATGATCGTCATGGCCCTTTGCTGGACTCACTCCAGTGTGTCTCTCTTGTGAGCTTAGGAGCTGGACACTGTGCTTAAGATGCATCCGAACCAGGAAATCTTCTTTTTCTTAAGTCTTAACATCAAATGAGAGATGTTGTCACAAAGATTCTAGAAAGAAGACTTGACTGGCAGGATAAGGCTTTCAAATGTGTCTGCCTGTAAGAGACAGAGTTGGTGAGTCAGACAGAAGGATAAGGTGGATTAGGCCAGGTCCTTCTTGGTGAACCAAGGTTACCTGAGCTAAGGAACCCAAGTAACGAGCCACAGGTCTGAGAGAATATCTATAGAAGCAGCCTGGCAACCAGAAATGAGCTACTAAGCCCTGCTGCAAGGGTTTATACAGAATGCCAAGAGCATGTTATTTCTGGCTCTGGTAGAACCCAGGTGTCTGTATCATGCTACACTGGCAAGGCTGCAGAAGCCATGAGCTATCACAGAATCACAGAATAAGCTGAGTTGGAAGAGACCCACAAGGATCATTGAGTCCAGCTCCTGACCCTGCACAGGACCATCCCTAAGAATCCTGTGGGTGTCACCTCCCTGCTAAATATGCCCTTCCTGTCCTAACACAGTGGTGTGGCTGTAAGTGCAGGTGTATTGTCACCCAGCCCCAGGGGAGAGGTCCAGCTTCCCAGAGGGGTCAGCTGTACAGCTGGCCAGCAACCAGGAAGGTGTTCATGCCTCTCCAAATGTGCCTGACTGTTTCTCACCTTCCTCTTTCCCTGAGTTAATGCTTAGCCAGTAACTGGCAGTTGATGCTTATTCACGCAAGAATACCCTCACTGATCTGGCAGATTGCTGTTCTCCAGAGACAAGCAGTAAGTCCAACTGTGAACTGTGCTGGGAGGGCTAGGAAAACATTGCAGGGCTGGCTGGCACTGTCCAGAATGTGTTAAAAATGCTGACAGAAACTTCATTTGGCTGCTCTCAGAGCATTAGGAATGCCTGGAGAATGTGATAATTTGGACATTTAGCTGGGCAGTGTTTTCTGTGCCCTCAGTCATCTGCTATTTCAGCTACTGTGCCCTGCAAACGTGAGTCTTTCAGAGTTGTTCTCTCCGTGCAGGAAGTCCTGTGTGGTCATGGTATGATTTGAGCCTGGTCCTCAGATAGCTGGGGCTAAATTATTTTCATTTTCCATGTAGATTATTTGGGTATGTAAAAAGGTCATCAACAATTCACGGGAAGGCTGACAGAGGAATAGAGGAATCTAAAGTCATAATCATAGGTTAAAAGGAAAGATAAATACTGCATGAACAAAGATGGAAAATGTGAGCTGTAGATGTAGAAACAGGTGTGAACCAGAGCCCTCCTCTGAAAATGTTTTGGGGAAACCCTTGATAAGGCTGCAGATACAGTTTACCTCCTCCGTGCTTAAACCAGTGAGAATATTGTGCTGCAAAGGTCCAGAAAGGAATTCCTGAACAGTCTAAGGTAGAATCACAGACTGGAAAAGAACTCTAAGATCATCAAGTCCAACCATTAACCCAACACTGCCAATCCACCACTAACCATGTCCCTCAAGTCCACATGTACACATCATTTAAATACCTCCAGGGATGGTGATTCCAATACTGCCCTGGGCAGTGTCTTCCACTGCTTGACCACCCCTTCCTTGAGGAAATTTTTCTAAATATCCAATCTAAACGTCCCCTGGGGCAATTTGAGGCAATTTCTTCTTGTTCTGTTGTTTTTTCCCTGGGAGAAGAGCCAGACCCCCACCTGGTTCCACCCTCCTGTCAGGCAGTTGTAGAGGATGATAAGGTCCCCCCATAGCTCCCTTCTCTCCAGGCTGAGCCCCTGAGCTCCCGCAGCTGCTCCTCATCAGACTTGTGCTCCAGACCTTTCTCCATCTCTGTTGTCCTTTTCTGGACACACTCCAGCACCTCAGTGTCCTTCCTGTCATGAGGGACCCCAAACTGAATATAAGATTTTTGATGTCTCACCAGTGCCAAGCACAGCGGGATGGTCACTGCCCTGGGCACTCCAAACACAGCTCTGAGAATACAGATCCCTGCCCTTGCACATCTCCTCTGAATCTCTTTGAATTCATTAATTGCACAAATTGAAGAAGTGTAGAGATACACAGGTAATTGGAAGAGATCAGCAAACAATCTACCTGTCACCCCATTGCCACAAACTCACATGGAGGCAGAATCAAAGGCTCTCTTCCATGTCAGCAATTTATAGCCTGTTCTTAAAAACTTCCACTGAAGGGAACTTTGCAGCCACCCTGGGTAGATTAATTTAGTGCTTCTAAATGTTACAATTACATAACCACTATAATCACCAGTATATTCATCTTTGCTTCAGATTGTGTGACTTCACAACATCCTTCAGCCAGCTGTCACTGTGAACATCCATTACAGTCCTTTTTTCAAGGGACAGACTGTTATTGTGTCCCTACCTGAGCTTTGTCCTATCTAATCTGGAAAACCTTCAGCCTGTTCACAAGATTATTGCTCTTGTCGTTGAGGTTATGCAATGCTCTTGTCTTAGCATTCCCATGGCTCTCCTTTGGATGCTCTCCAATACAGCAACATCCGGACACAGCGCCCCAGCCAAAACATCAACAGCATCACACAGTGCATTTTTGTTACCTCCCAGGTCTTAAATTAAAAATATTTGTTAAAAAAATTAATAATGATATTTCAACATCATTACAGTCAGTGAATTAAGGTAGCAATTTCTTAGGACTCTTTCCAGAGTTTTTTTCTGCAAGGCTGAGGTGGGCAAAACTCTCTAAAGTCATGTGATAGAGATAATAAATGAAGCCCCAGGCATTGTCAGATTCACCCCAAAAACATTTATCTCAACGTAATCTACCTGTTAGCTCCAATATGCTTTTGATTCACTCTGTCCTCACATGTTAAAAACACAGCTTTGGGCATCTGAACACACAAAATTCAGACTCAGGGATAAGGAGAGCAGATGGTGAGAGAACCTGCAGTGTTGCTCCAGTTTCTGAGAGATTCTGGCATCTTTTTCTGCATTTGGATACAACTGACAGTGGGGTTTGATTACACAAATTGATGAGGTTCATTTCTAGACGTGAGACTGAAGTGTGAACGTCCAGGACTGGAATGAGGATGGGTGAGTCAAGAAAGCCACAACAGCTTCATTTCTAAGATGTTTCCACATTTGCTTTCACTTTGAGCAGTATCTCCCAGGGTGCAGCTATGTGGGAACCTTACCCTGGTCTATCTTTCATGACAGATGAAATGTGCTCACCGCACATTTCCAGTGAATTACAGGATCCACGTAGCTCTGCCTTGTTTTGGATGAGCGCTCCTGGTTCAGAGCAGATGTCCTCTAACACACCTCTTTCTTGCTTTCCTGAGCCTGTGAAGGCTAACTGCAGACTTAAATGTTTACATAAAAAATGTTCTGGGGCTGAAACTTTAAATCTTTAGAATCCAGGAAGTTCACAGTTTCTGGTGACGGGACAGTACATGATGAATGGGTACAGGAAAAAACATCAGGATAATCAGGACATTGCCTGTGCTCACATACCAAGTTGATTACATATCTAATGCTCTGACATTGTATAATTTTCACATTCTCCTGCAAAGTAAACCTAGATTTCTCATACCTTTAGGCTGAAGTTTGATGATAAGCCTTGAGCAGAAACCCTCTTTTAAGAAAGCCTTGCTGACATTCTTTCCCATTCTCACACCCCAAGGTGCTCTTTCTTAAATTTTTTGAAAAACACAACAGCAAAAAAACCCCAAACCACTAAAACAAATTAAAAAAACCCAAAACAAACAAGCAAAAAGAAACACACACAAAAAATAGGGGGTTTGGGGAAGGAGAGTTTAACACAGACCAGTTTTCCAGTCACGGGCTGGCAATGGGGAAAGCGTAGCTCCACCACACGTAACTCAGCCTAAGCCAATTCAGCCTCCTCTTCAGCTCAGCCTCTGCACTGGCACCACTGTTCATCCAAACCAGCAAGCAATCAGCCAAAGGAGTAACTCTGAGAGAAAATTATCAGCTTTTTCTGTAGGGATAGACCACAGACTTGTGTTGAAAAGCTTGCCAGGGCAGAAAGGAAGAGGTCCTCCCTGTCCTTATGCTCCTGCCCTGTCTGCCAACCCCTGCTCCTTCTCCCTTCCCTGCTTGGGGCCATTTACCTGCTCCTCTCCTTGCTCTGGCTCTGGCACTCGTTGGGACCTTCTCTAAGCTGATCAGACTCGCTCAGATGAAAGCAAGCTTGACACCTTATTGCTGCTTCAGTTTTCTGCAGGGACAGGGAGTTAAATTGTCTGGAAGGCACCAGCACAAAGGCATCAATAAAACCAGTCTGCAGAGACAGAGGTGGTGGCATTAAGTGCTATAGATGTAGCCTTGGTCTTCTGCTTATTCAGATTCCTGAACCAGCTTGGGTAAGCAATAAATCAGACTGATGCCACCACAACAGTGAAGACAAAGACATGCTTTAAGGGCAACGAGGGCATCAGTCATGCCAATTTAACCACCTTAAAACTGCTGCTAAAGGCTGAGGTCTGACTCACCACGTTGCAGCGAGCAGCAGGTGAGCAGGTTTGGAATTAATCAGTGTTTAAAAAATAATCCCCCACAACACGAACTTAATCCCAGGGTTTTCCACAGAGCTCAGTGAGTCACTGCCTCACACTGCTGTGGAAACAAATTCCATTGATAAACCAACTGTTATCAAACACTGTAGGGACAAGGGCTCTGCTGTTACCTGGACAGATGTCCCCATTTGTCCAGTGTGTTCTTGGCTCCAGATTTTGTTCAAGGTAGAAACATACCTAACACATCATAATTTCCCCTGGTTTCTGGGAATTCCAGTAGCCATCAGGGCCGCACGTTTGCATCTCTGTGCAGCTTCCCCAAGGGCAGATGTGTGTCTCCGCAGAGCCTTCCAGGCCCAGCCCACAGCGAGCGTACTGCCAGCTCAGGTAGGAAAATTTTGGGGGTTTCCTCCTTTATAGTTTAAGTCAAAGCCCACAGACATTTTGCCATAGCTACAAAACATGATTTTGCTGCTTTCAGTCCTCAACACCCTCTTTTGTTAGAACAAAGAAGGTGAGTAACAGCAGCGGAACAAGTTAGTCCACTAATCTGCAGATAAGACACTGAAGAACTCAGATCAGCACAAGGGGAAATAATGAGTACAACCTGAAGAATGGTATCAGGAAATATCTCCTCTTAAAATGTCTTGTGGGTTTTCTGCAGTGGTATATCTGCTCAGCCTCACACTTGAAATTTGAGTGCAGGCTCTTTTCTGGGCAGTAATAACTTGTACAACTAATTATAAAAGTTCCTGTGGTTTAATTTCTCTTTGAGTGAGCAGCCTGGGCTATGGTAGAAAGCAGATGGTGTTTAAGATGAACCCAATTAGAAGATCTCTTTGAACCACCTGAGAAGGTAAATCATATTATATCTCCGTGTGTTGTCTTTATTTTCTAAAACTTGTGTGATGATGAGTATTGTGCTGGGTGGATTTGCAAGAGAAGGTGTAATTATTTTGCAACATTCATGAAAAAGAGAAGCTTAGAGAAAAATTAAAAAGAAAGTCATGTATCTCACCTGTGTCCTGGGTTAAAACAAGACCTTGCTATTTACCTCTAGGAATCCTCTGCATTTTAGAATTAGCTTTGAACAATATTTTCCAACCTGAATGCTGTGGGGACCCAGCATTTGATAACAAATCTGGACTTCTTTAGCTCTCTGTGGCTTTTTGAGTTGAAGATACTTATTGCTTCACAGGAGACCATTTGTATGAGAAATGAGGAATGTGTCTACACATGTGCTTTGCCTCCTGAAGGCAGACAAATACTTGAGAATTTGCTTGCTAAGAAGTTTGCAGCAATGCTTTATTCATTAAGAAATTAAATAAATGAGGGGAACAGCCACATTACTTGAGAAGAACATTTAATACTTTTCCCCATTTGCAATTTGTTTGTTGGTTTTCTGGCTTTGTAGATACTGGCTTGGGATGTTTTTGAGCTTTAAATAGTTCCCAAAGCCTGAGTAGCAGCCCAGCTCTCACTGACATGAGTTGTGCTCTATATGGTGTCTAACATGTACAATTAACAGGGTGTTTGCTGTCAGCTACATAAAGTCACACAAAAGATGTGTTTGAAAATAGAGGCTGACCCACAACATTTGAATATGAAGGCAAGCTTGGGAGCAGGGCAAAGATAAATGCAAAACTGTGCCAGATGATGTTTACCCTCATCATAAATTTTGTTTAATGACCTTTTTGCCTTTCTATTTTCTGTTTCATCAACGTGTTACCAAAATAATACAAACTCTTTGTGTAGATTAAGTTTTTTTTTTACCATATGCTGTGAGAATATGCTGAATATACAAAGCTACCAGAAACCTTTGTTTTGTTAGTGCGTCAGTTATTAAGTCATGTCACTATCTCAGGGACTTTTGTCACAGCTTATAATATTTCCCTTTTGATCCACTTTGATCCATCGTGATCTTGGGATCAGCCAGATCCATGGAAGTCTTGAGTTTGTTACAGGTGGGTGATGTCTTCAAAACAGCAAAACAGTCTCACTTGTAGAATTCTGGATATAGTGACAGATGTGCCCAGGAAACTGAAAAAAATTTCCCCACTTTTTTTTTTTCCCCAATTCTGTTAGCCATTCATTGATTGGATTAAAAAAAGCCTGTAACACTCTTTTATTTTAATAGATTTTGGAGTGGGGTAGGAAGATACTCTGAATCACTGTGATGTCCTTCTTTCTGGTTATTCCTGTACAGGAGTATAAGTGCAGTTATACCATGTTAGCTCAGATGTCTAGATAAAAGAGTTTTTCTTTTTTTTCTTTCTTTGCTTATTTTATTTTGTTTTGTTTTGCTTTTGTTTTTGTTTTGTTTATGTTGGGTTGGAGTGGGTTTTTTTAATTTTGGTTTTGGTTTTTTCCCTCCATTGCTATGCTAAAATATCTTAAAATTAATTTTCCTTCTTTAATTGCATCTCAGAATTCAGTTGACATTTTCTTCAGGCCCCATTTCTGAGTGGTAATAGTCAGTTCAGAGTCCATCACAGAATACATAACGTCATGATCATTTCTTTCTACCTTACACTTATCAGTGCTGAATTTCACGGTCAAGTCACTCAGTCTCTTGTGACCCCAATGCAGATCTTCACAGACAGACTTTGCTTTTGTTAGTCTCAATCATGTAAAGTTTTCCACAGTGTTGCATCACTGCCTTTTCCACATCACTTGAGAACAGAGGGTATGCTACAGGCTTACACCTTGTTCCTGCAGAGCTCTGGTGATGGCATCTCTGTATTGGAAAAGAAAATAATTTATTCCTACTTTTGCCTCCTACCTTTTAACCAGGTCAGTATCCAGGTGAAGTCCCACTCCAGATGGATCTCTGTAAGAACCACATTTGGTGAGAAAAGTCACAAATCCCTGCTGGGCACCCACCTTGGTGACATCAGGTACAGGCCTGGCTATAAACACATTGCCATCGTCTTCCAATTCACAAGGTGAGACCACAGATCATGCTCATATTGTCATTTTCTGTCATGGGCTCCTCTGAGCTGGAAAGTGCCAGCAAAGCCCCTGCCTGCCTGGGAGCACCAGCCCCAATAAATGATGGTTGCAATAGGCAGCCACTGATCTCAGGAGGTGCTGATTTTTCTGTTTTCCCCTAGTGACTCACTGCCTTGCAAAACTTGAGTTTGGATGAACAGCCTTTTTGATGCAGAAAGATTGTAATTTTGCAAGAGTTCATGATTTTAATCAGGCTGATGTCATCCTCTCAGGCGCTGTTCAGTACTATGCTTAGAGTCTTTCCTCAGTGCTGAAAATGATTTTCACAATCTGCTTGTGTTCTGCCTTTTTCTGTAGTTCTCTACTAGTTGTTAATTCTGGATCTAGGAAAGTGCTTTGTTAGGAATAACCAGAAAGTGCTTATTCATAGCAAAATATGCATCTTTTATGTATTCTTCACCTCCCTTTCTCTATTCCCTTTGGTTGCACAAATGTGTTAGAAGAGCCCATGAATGTTTTACCTCTCCCTTTATGTTTTGTCAACCAATCTACTGCGTGACTAAATTACCTCAGGTATTAATGACGTAGAAAATGTTATTGGGGTGGGTATCCCCGTGTGTGTGATTTCAGGCACCACATTATATTCTTGTGTGTCATTGTTCCTAGATTCTAGTTTACTTATTTGGTAACTTCAGTGCAATTAGTGGAGAAGTGATCTAAAACCTCAAGATAACACAGATTATTTCCAGGAGATACCACTCTTCATTGTGTCCATTGCTAGCCAAGGGGTAAAAACCACACAGAAATCTGTGGCTGAGCCCATGGTGATGCTACAACCCTCTCCAGAGTGGGATACAGCCAGAAGCAGATCCTCTCCCTGCTGCAACAGGACAGGCCCTCGCTTGCAGCAACATTCCCAACTGTTCCCTCATCTCCCGGCTGTGCATTTCCCAAGTACCACTGACAGGGATATTTGAAGATCCAAAGTCAGCTTTTCTCATGGCAGATTTCCAACACTTCTTTGTCCCTGTTAGGAATCTGCTTAGGACTCTGCTTTCTCCAGGCAATTTCTTTCTCCTATTTTGAGTAGGTACAGCTGACACGAGAAAAAGGAGAGATGGAGGAAACAGTCTGATGGTAGTGCAGAGGAATAGCTCGTTCTAAGGCCTGTCTTGCATGGACTGAACAGGCAGAGTTGCTGAAGGAGGCAGAACATGCTGTTTTTGTGGAGTGGGCTGGTATTTCCTACTGTGTGAGTCAGATGAAAATTCCCTGGTCCTTTTGCTTCATTGTCTTTTCAGGCTGCACAGCAAAGTCACCAGGCAAAATGCCGTCCCAAATCACTTCAGGACTCCACTGCCTGTTCCTGCTGGTCTCAGCCTGCTGCCAGACAGCACAGGGCTCAAACTTCTATCCATTCTCATATGTAGTGAGTATCCTTCCCCAGCCCCACTGGTTTTCATTGAGTCTCTGCTTGTAGCACCCTGATGCTCTCCTTTACACCCACGAAACCTTGGAAGAAGTCAGAATGAGACCGGGGGGGAATCTGAACCCAGAATGTGTAAAAGAAATGGAGAAATCCAGGAACTGGGCTCTTCCTGTTTCCCAGTCTTAAAGCCTCTCCAGAAGGCACTGAACAAAACACATCTGGTTTCTCACCTGTGTTGGTCTGCAAGGGATTTCAGTTGCTGTCTCTGGACCTAAGTCTGCATAACAGTTATGTGGGCACTGCTCCTGGGTGGAATTCAGAGAGGAACAAAATATATCTAGAAGTGACGTGTTTGCAGTAGGTGACAGGACTGTCTCAACAGTAGGACAAGTGCAGATGACCAAAACACCACTCCTGAGTGATTTGTGTTTAGATGCTGCCCATGAACTAAGATTTTACTTCAGTTTCCCACTTTTTCAATAATCCTCACAGATCCCTTTTGTTTCACCAATAGTGTGAAGTATGGAAAGCCATTTTGTGCTTCATCCTGCACATGGGTTTGTTATTTCTGCACAAATAGTCCCTAACAAAAAAGATGAAAGAGGAACAGAGAAACCAAAGGTCTGACCAAATGGAAGTAAATATAATCTGGTAGAGAAAACTAGTCTGCAAATCTACCTCTCTTGGTCGTCACAATTATTATTAGACCAGAAAATACTTCTTTTTTCTTCTCCACTGTGAGCAAATGGAGAACCTCCTTCTTTGAGAAAGTTGAAAAAAATGAAAGGAAATGTGAAGAGGAAGGTGGGAACTCCTTAAGCTCTTTCTACCATTATCCCCTGTCTTGGTAAACCAAAATGTGTCTGGTTGCAGCAGCCTGCCCTGCACTTCAGCAGGTGTCTAACAGTGGCCAAATATCTTGTTTGGTCTGGTTTTTCAAGCTGTCTCCATCTCAGCACTTAGTTTTCACGAAAAAAGCAGCACCTCTTTTTTTTAGCACCATTGATCCATGGTACAGCCTGCTGATGAGTCATTACTTAATGGTGTGAAATATGTGAAGTATTTAGCAACCTAGAAATACCCTGCATTTGTCTGGGAGAATAATGGAAAGAGGAAGCCAGAGTCCAAACCTGGAGGAAGACGGGGGTCACAGTGCACTTTCTGTAACTCTTGCAGCCAGCCTCTAACATAAAGGTAACATCCCAGCAGCAAAAAGTGCCACCACGCCTTGGGATCCTCACCCCAGCACAGCTGTGATACAAAACCCAGCTCTAATCACACACCAGATGGTTCCTTTATGTAAAGAGATGACTTAAGAGTTGCCAAGCTATTCACCCTTTCTGTAAATAAAGGTTTCAGTAGGAACCAAGAAACTGGCAAAGCTGCAAATTTCCTGCCTGCGTCTTTGCTTGTTCTTTAGCCTGTCTTGCTAACGGTGGTGCCAATGTATTTTTAGGGCACAATTAAAAAAAGATAAGATGGCCTAAATCTAAAAAAGATAAGATGGCCTAAATCTCACTTGGCTGCAGCCTGTGTAAACCCAGTCACGGTGAAATGGTGCCACCCCTGCCCTGGTCAACTGTGAGTTACTAATGGCCCCAAAATAGCTGCCCTGGCAACTGAGCTGGAGCCAAGGCTTTTCAATCCCTTTCTTCTGCTCAGGCTGGCTCAGCTGCCGCAGAGGTGGGAGCTCAGAGCAAAGAGCAAAGCAAAGGGTGATCAGAGTCCAGTTTCTGGATCCAAAGGCTGAGTGGCCAGGTTTCCCAAGCAGTTCACAAGGCTGGCCCAGGGCTAAGTGCACTGTGTCAGCCCAGTAGAGGCCTTGAGGCTCACACACAAAAATCCTCCTAAGCTGGGACAGTTGGCTTGCAGAGATATGCAAAGAGGCATCTGCAAACTCAGTACATCCCTCAGCTGGTGCTCAGCCCTTCCCTGCTTGGAAGATGGAAATTTTCTGTTTAAAGAGGAAGATGAGGCAGGAGGTTGGAAAGGTGAGGCCAAGATTACTGGGAAAAAATTATCCATGTCAGTATTTTCTTCACTAATTTCTTTTGCCAACAACATCAGCTAAAGTTTCACCTCGTTGATCTCACAGAGATTCACCCTCTTTTTTTTTTTTCTTTTCCCCCACAGATTGACAGCACACTAGGACAGGAAAGCTTCCACCCAGAGATGCAAAGGCAGAAGCGAAACAGTACGTACACCAATGTATGGTAACAGAGCAGGTTTCTAGTAAGGCAAGGGTGAAGTCACTGTTAGGAACAGCATCTCTTGATGTACTGACCTGGGAATATCAAGGTCGAGGTGTGGTTGTGGTTTAACCCCAGCTACGCACCACAGTGCCACTCACTCACCCTCCGTCAGTGAGATGGGGAACAGAATCAGAAGGATAAAGTGAGAAAACCCATGGGATGAGATAAAGACAAGATAATCCTACATGGCTCAGTCTGTGGTTGACAACCTATCTATTTACTGACTCTCAGGAGAGAAGGGATGAGACAGCTATTCTATGAACATATTATGCCATTTGTATCAGCTTCCTATGCTCTGACACCGAAGAAATCTGGCTTTTGTCAGACAGGCAGCAGATAGAACAGAAGCAGAATGTCTGCTGAGTGGGAAGCAAGAAGATTCCCTAAACAGAATGCCACACTAAGCTACCATTAAATAGAAACAAAGACCCTAAATGCTAAACTGGAGGCCATCAATTTGTGTTTTACCCTCAAACGCGGCCTTGCCATCTCATTCTATTTCTCTTTCAGTGCTTATTCTTGACCTCCCCCTTCCGGAGTACACTATTGACATTGAAGTCATCCTGAATGATTCATCTTTCCTGGAGCCAATCAAAGACTATTTCAAAAACATCGATCTTACAGTTCCAATTAATATTTCAGATGCACAAATGACAGTTTCAAACATCAACGTTACAACAGGTGGGTTGGTTATTGATTTGTATATTCTGGATAATGTCGGGTTTTGTCAGGATTTGATGTCTCCCACTTTTACCACCCATCATGCTTTGGAATCAGCAAAACTGAACCATCTCTGCTGCCTGCTGAAAGACCCAGCAAGGCTGGAGCTGTAGCACACAACAGCATATTTGTTATCTGTCTCCCACCACTCCTCTTTATATAATGTTGGCATTAGGAATAGCTCTGAATGCTTTTCTTTCCCTAACGAAGGGACAAAGCCGGAGGAAGCCTGAGCCAAAGGATTTTGCTCCAGTTTGGCTAACAAGCAGTCTGAGTTACTTTCAAGTTTCAGGAAGTTGTGACAGCAGTTGTCAGACTGTTTACTTCCCTCCTCCTGTATCTGGAACGTAAATGGCTGTAAGAGGCTGTACTCTGACCCTGACAGAGACAGGCTGCATGGGAGAGAACGCACTTAACCTATTCTTACAGGGCAAGATATCAGACAGGTTTTATTACACGAGTTGTGGTTGTGCAACATCACATCTGAGTAACACAGCGGAGGATATACAAACACACCAGGCATTTACAACAGCAGAGGAGATTTGATACCTTCTTATCACTGGCCCATAAAGCAGTGAAAGGAAGTGTTCAACAGTTCCCAAAACAGCATGCAAATGGATTTTCATGGGCCTTTGGGCTCACGTGTAATGTGTGAAAATCAGTTTGTTAATATCTTACTTTGCCAATAACACATTTAGAGCAGAAAAAGTTACAGTGATATGTTTTGTTGGGTTTTGGGTTTGTTTGTTTGTTCATTTGTTTTTGGTTTTTTGGGTGTTGTTTGTTTGTTTGTTTTGGTTGGTTTCTTTTTTTTAGCGCTTTAAAGCACTTTGTGATGACATTACCTTTCCTCACACAGCATCTGTCAGGACACAGAACAGCACAACACCTCACTAGCTACTGGGACTCTGAATGGTCTTGCTCTTACAATCTTTAAAAGCCTATACACTTGCTTTCAGCTCAGGTGTCATAAAAATATCCAGTCTGAAAAGTATTATGGGACCCTGGCCAGTATGCCAGGTAAATTTTTGGGATCAGACTTCACATCTCCATTCAGTTACTTAAAAATAATTGATTGGACTTATCCTTGTAGCAGTCTGGTTCCCATTTCTGATTAGTCTCTTACAATTAGTAGAGTAAAATTTGCAAGGTGTCATCATTTCGGCATCATTCAAGTGAACTCACAAGAAGGGCAACATTTTGAGATCCCTATCATGAAGACATAGAAAGGTAAATATTTATCTTGCAATAGCTATGCCCCATTTACCATTCTCATGGTGTTTCTCTGTCTGCCTCACTCCAGTCTGCCTGCCCAGTGGGGAGAATAGCAGCTGCTGTTTCTGTGAACATGGATATGCCTGGCCGAGCACGGTGTGCAGTGATGTGATGCCCTGCCCTTCTCTGAGCCTGGAACCGGCCCTGCCCTGTGGCTACACACAGAAAATGCCTTTCTCTGGACCTTACTGTGAGCCCCAGACTGAAGGTGAGGAGACACAGGGCAGAACGTGATCCCTGTGCAGCTCGTATACTGGTTAGAGGTCAGAATTGTGATAAAAGGTGTGATAAAAGAGCATATCAGGACTAAGCCGAGTACCACATCACCTGTGAATATGGAAAGTCTGCAGAGATGGTCTAAAGCTCTTCTCCTTGTGATATGGGCCCACCTTGACCCAAACACCTGCAGATATTCAGTTGCATTCAGAGCCCCAGCTCCTGGAGTCACTCCCATGCCTCTTTGGGACTTTCAGCTTTTGCTGAGCAAAGAAAGTTTCACCTCATCAAATTTTCAACAGATTTTCACCTCATAAGCATTTTTTTGATTATTTTCCATTTATTTTTATGTCTTTCCTTACAGACTCATGTGGTATGGGAGAGCCCATTGTAATGAATATGTCAGTCAGACTCGACACAGACTTCCAGAATGATCTCAAGGATTCTTCTTCTGTGTTATACCAAAAATACAAAGGGGACCTTGAAAAAGCGGTAATGACTTTCGTTTTTCTTCTCTGAAGGTAGAGAGCCCCCTAAGAAACATGGTGTTTACCCCAAGTGCCTGGGATAGAGGGTGGCCTGTCAGTGTCTCTGTGGGGAGCTGGGAAGTGTGCAGTAGTGGGAGCTACAAAGTGGGCCAAAGCTGACTCCATTGAAGGCAACTACAATATTCCCATTCTTTTTAATGCACTGGGAAGTATTTAGGGATTTTTTGTATCTAAAGCATGAAAAAAATCTTATTATTGGTCCTAGCTTAAATCCATGTAGGTACACATGGACTGAAACCATGAACAGAAATTTATTCCATGACACCAGGAGAGCACCAGGCCTGTTGTATCAGATATGCTACATGTCCTTACTCACATCAGGAATGGAGAGGTTCCTATTTTAAGCACACTGCAGAAATACACGGAGGACTTACACCGTGTCACCTGTCTTTGTTTACAGTTTAATGCCAGCTACAGATGTTTACCAGGCTTTGTATCGGCAACAGTTGTGGGTTTCAGGTAAGTAAATAATTTCATTTTTTCCTGGAAGACACAAATCTTTCTGTCCAGTCTCAAGGAGACACGAGTCAGCAAAGGCTACATTCACTCTGGCTAGAACCCACTCCCAGTATACACACACTGAATAACAGAATAATCCCTGCAAAGCAAAGCCCAGCTGTGAGCATGGAAATGGGATTGTGGGTAGAATTTATCACTGTGCAAAAGTCCAAGAAGCATAATCATTCTCCATCTGGATCAAAGCCGTTTATGGAAACGACTGAGCTCCACCCAAAGGGGAAAAGGATGCAAATAAACCTAACATCATTTCCTAGGCCATGAGGAAGATGAATTAGTACACTGACTCTGGATAGAGCCTTGGATAAAAGAGACATTGCTGCTATCCACACATATTTAAATGCAGCTGTATTTTAGGTTTTCTAAGGAAAGTTTACTAGAAATAAACATCAGACAAGGAAAATGTCACATAAAGGTATTTGTTATTAGGAAAGAGCTCTAGCATAACTTTCTTGTATACCAGAGCAAGCCTTAAATCCCAAGAGGAGCCTCCACAGGGGAGGCCTTCCCAGCCAAGCAAGATGGGTCACCACTTGACCCATAGAAAACCACTCATATACAAGGATATTTATTTATTGTGCTTCTCTCATTCTTTTATCTGTTTAGCCCTGGAAGTGTTTTTGTAAACTATGTAGTAATAACAGGAGCAGCAAGCTTCTCTCAGGTTGGAGATTCCAACAGAGCTGTACCACAGTTTGTGGATTCATCGTACCAGCTAAACCCATCTACCTTCACAAGAGTAATAACTAGTAAGTTTAAAGCTCTCAGTACTTTCCTTCAACCTTTACTTTAGTATTTTTAGCCTGAGTCATGTAGCTGCCCTGTATTGTTGATGATTTTGTACTGGACTTTGAAGAAACATTTACTTCTTAGCTGTTTCATTTTATCCTGTGTCACCGAAGCTTAGCACCTTCGTGAGAGGACCATGCATGCAATAGCTCCCATGAAAAACCAAAGCCTTCCAGCTACTCCACTGATCAGTTATTGGTTGGACTTGATGATCTCAGGGGTCTTTTCCAGCCTAAATGATTCTAAATGATTTTTAGAACATCCCTGATGTGGTCTGTCCAGAGAAGAGAGATTGAACACCCTTAATTCCTCTCCAGAGACAGCTCTAAGAATGTGAGGCTGCCAGCACTTCCCACTCTTCAAAGCAAAACATAAAACTCTTGCAGTTTACATGACAACACGTTCCCCTTGGCTTCCTTGGCACATTTTCCACGCTGCTGCTGGACAGTGTGTTACAATTCAGTTGCCTGATCAAGTGCCCTGGAGGTGCTGTGCTCTCTGCACTGAGTGCTGGACTGTCTGTCTCAGAGGATTACTTCAACCTGGTTGCTTCTCCTCCCAGTTTATCCAATTAGAAAGTAGTCGTGGTGATAATATTTCTAGCTCTCTGCATAAAACCTGCTAGAATCTTTAGCTGAGAAATGAATAAAAGAATATGGTGGGGGAAAATCCCATGGCTTGTATCAGAGGTGGTGCCCTGCAGCTGATGCTGGGTGCATGTTAGTTGTGAAGCACCTGGGACCCCGTAAGATGAAAGACACCATAAAGATGTGAGCTGAAGTGACAGTAATGCAGAATGTTGCTCTCTGTCTTCCCAGATCAGACGAAGTTCTCCGTGCAACACTTGAACATTTTTGAAGGGGACACAGTAAGACTGACCTGTGAGATAAATTCAACATTTGCCAATGTGACCTGGTATCACTCTGACCAGACCATCTCAACCGGCTTCCGGCACTCAATAGAGACAGTTTTAGCAACCAGAAGATCGATTCTTAAAATTACCAACGTTACGACGAAGGATTCTGGTATGATTTTCCATTGTTAAAACAGCAGATGTAAATCTCTAGTGTGGCTAGTTCTATAACATGTAAAGATGAATGCAGTGGCTGCATTTTCCTAGAGGAAAGGTGAAAATTACACTGCCCCTCATAGTTTTCCTGTTGTTTTCATTAATGAACTACATACTGGCTGACGTGGCCAGTAAGATGTGAACTGACTGAAGTGGTTGTACGTGACTGGGTGTTCTAAGTGCCAGGCTCCACTGTCGTATCAGGGGAGATGCTGGTGACTGCGTGGCTGTGAGGCCTTCCCACCCTTTTGGTGTGGTAACTGGAGGCTGTGGCTGAATTTGTCCTTAATGCCCTTGCCCCTTACACACACGTGACCTAACTAATCAGAGCTCAGAGTTACAGTTTTGCATGTTTAGGGATTTTTGAAAATCAGAAACAGGTAAACTGGCAGCATTTTTCTGGGAGGAGCTACCAGGGGAATTATTATATATTATCAGAGCTTGGACTCAGCTCCCACTCAGTTCTTCTCTTTGGACCATGGATTCTACATTCAGCTTCAAAAAGGGTAGCCTGTGACCAGGTATTTGGGCACACATATGCAAGGTAGGAATCATGGGTCCAAAATTCTTTGGACTGAGGATGCCCTGAACCTTGGTGTCTCCACTCCTGTGTAAGTGGCCTGCTCACTTGGCTATCCCAGTGGAGAAGGGAAACCCACGTACTTAAAATATGTAGGAAGTCTGGAGCTCTGATTGCCAATCTCAAAACCAAGCCTGGCTGCATCCAGGGGAGTCATGCCTGAGAGAGTGGCTGATAAAGAGAAAGGGACTTGGGGGTCCTGGTTGATGGAAGTTGAATATGAGTCAGCAGTGCCCTGGCAGCCAGGAGGGACAGCCCTGTCCCGAGGGGGCATCAGGCACAGCCGGGAAAGAGAGTGATCATCCCACCCTGCTCTGCACTGGGGTGGCCTCACCTCGAGTCCTGGGGGCAGTTTTGGGCACCAAAATACAAAAAAGGCATCAAGCTATTGGAGAGTGTCCAAAGGAGGACACAAGGATCGTGAAGGGTGTGGAGGGGAAGCCGCATGAGAAGCAGCTGAGGTCACTTGTTCTGTTCAGCCTCAAGGAGACTGAGGGGAGACCTCATTGTGGTCTTCAACTTCCTCATGAGGAGAAGCAGAAGGGAGGGTACAGATCTGTTCTCCCTGGTGACCAGTGACAGGACTGAAGGAGGTGGCATGAAGCTGAGTCAAGAAAGGTTTAGTTTGGATATCACAAAAAAGTTTTTCACTCGGGGTGGTTGAGCACTGGAACAGGCTCCCCAGGGCAGTGGTCACTGCACCAAGCCTGACAGAGTCCAAGAAGCATTTGGACAATGCTCCCAGGCACGTGGTGTGGCTCTTGGGGTGTCCTGTGCAGTGTCAAGAGTTGGACTCAATGATCCTGATAGGTCCCTTCCAACTCAGCATATTCTGTGATTCTATGATCAATACCCCACTCTCTTTGGCAATACCTTCTGAGCAGCTTAAGAGCTGACACTCCGAGGCCAGTTCAGGTGGAGTCCACCCTGGGCACCTCTCTGTCACCCACTCTGTGTAGGAACCTTTTACCATGACATACTGCTGCCAGAAGGACTAGGGGTAATATACAGATCCCAAAAGCCCCTATTCAGCCAAATTTGAAGTATTTCAGTCTGAGAACACTGATCTCAAGTACCCATCAACACTGAATCCTAATCTGGATCCATTTGGCACCAGGACTCTGCAGAAAGGATTCTGCAGTTGATCTGAGGGTACATATTGATCAGCAAGAAGCAGAGCCACTGCAGAGCAGGGACATGTGAGAACTAGATATGGAAATAGCTCCTAATTCCAAATATAGAGGCAAACTCAGCAAAAACTGCTGTTTATGCTTTACAGGCTCCTATAGGTGCATGTTCATAAGGAGCAGTCCGTCTCACACAGAGATACACACTGCCGAAGAAACAATATCTGTCTTTCCACTACATGTCACTCCAAACATCGAGGACATTGATGTCACATGTAACAGTCCTGAAGTGCAAATGAAGGGTCTTCTGCTGTCCTGTTGCATTGACAGACACTTGAGATCACTGAAGGTTTCCTGGAAAGTAAATGGAACAATCAACATTACAGGTAAGATTAATAAAAGGTTGTCTTTCACCTGCTAGGTTTGTTCATTGCTCGAAGGTCTCCTCCTAAGTGGCTGCCCCAAAGTCCTGAGATGAATACAGGGTGTGCTCCAAAGGGGGAAGAACAGATTCTGTACGTGTTGTGCAGGTGCCAGTGGGGTTCCGGGCATCTCCATACACTGATGCCTTAAACTGTGCTATCCTGGATGGAAACAGCTGCCTGGACCAGCAGCACACCAGCTTGTTCCAAAAAGCTTATTTGTTCATGGTGTAATTTTGAGTTCAAGGATGAGTGCATCAGTCTGTACTGCTATCTCCAGAAGTACCCTTGGGGTACAAAGATCATTCATGTACCACATAGTGAGACCTGGCAGTCAAGAGGTGCAAGTGCTGCGCTGTGAAACAGCTGCAGTACAGCTAAATATGAGCACTGTTTCCCTCTCCGTCACATACCAGTTAAGTCAGAGGAATCCCATAAGGTATTCCAATATAAAAAGAGTTAATAAAGCACCAAATAAATGTGCTACAAAGAACTACAAAATAACATGACCAGAAATGCTCGTAAACGTCTATGAAGCATCACCCTAAACGGTCTATTGCCCTCTTAATGTTTTATGGATATGAAGAAACTGTTTATTGTTAACTATTTGCTGTAAATTAAATTTAGCAGAAAGCAGGACAGCAAAATGAGATAAAATCTTCAAAGTTCATGCATGCAGTCATTTCCACAGAGAACAGTTACCAGAGTGCAGCAGTGCTTGAAGGGTGAGGGGATCCTGGCCTACTGCAATGGCCTGTTTTACCCCTGATTCCCTGTGGCCAGACTTTCCCCCAGGAACTCTGCTCTGCTCTCATATCAGCTGCACTGTCAGCTGCAGCATGGGACAGCTTTAGTGCTCACAGCTAAACCAGCACTCTTTAGTGTCAAGTACTGCCAAATTTTTATTTCAAAATTAGACAACATTAAAATTTGCAGAGCCTACTCCTGTTTTACTTACCTTTACTCACCCTTAATATCACAGAAAATGAGGTTAGGCTTAACCAGAATACTCTTCCTTTTGGTTGACCCTGAGGTTTCCAAGCAATGTTGTTGCTTTCTGACTGGTTTTGGCAGGAGGAATCTCAGCACAGTGCTGAGTGTTGCCACTCTGTGAGCGTTGCCAGAGTAAAAGATGTGAATGAACTTCAGCAATGACGAGTTAAAAGTGCCATGCTGTCAATTACATACAAACACACAAGGGTTTCCATAGCTGGCGTAATTGCTTGTGCTCACTAGAAGAATTTTTGGACATCCATAGCCCTTCGAAGAATGCTTATTTCTCCCTAGGAGCATCCATCTTGAGTGGAGACTGCACTGAGTACAAGCTCAACATCAGCGAGTCCCTGTGCCCCCCTGAGAAGTCAGGTGCAGTGACCACATACACGTGTGAGCTGGAGACTGGATACGGAGCCAGGCGCGCTCGAAGCATTGCAGTCACGTACCTGCGGAAAGGTGAGGGGCAGGGACCTGAGACACACCACCAGCTCTTAATGCATAGATGGCCTCTGTGGCACACAGAATTTGCAAGCAAACGATTAGAAGTGACTCAGACTAATGTGACTTTTGTCCTGTGTTGTCTCAGCCCATGTAACAATATCTCCAAGCACAAACTCAGCGGTTTCCGAGGGATTCGCGTTCAATGTAACGTGCGAAAGTGATGTGAGCGATTATGACAGCATCAGTTGGAAAATCCGGTCTGGAAATGGCACAAAAACAGTAGACTGTGATATGTGCATCAAAAATAGCAAATTCCCAGCCACGTCTGTGCTCACAGTGAAGTCTGCCACGCAAGACTGGAGGGGTGAGTGAGTATGGTCTTACTGGCTACAAAGGCAATGAAATCTCTGTACCAGATCATTTACAGCATCCCTAGCCCTGCAAATCACTGTGAAGCCTGGCCACAGTAAATAAAACCCCCCCACAGTTAAAACTGTAAGTGTTGGAGGACAGCAAGGCTTGATGTTGCCAACAGCACTTTATTTGTTCAGCATTCATGACCATGCAAAAGCTGAGGAGCACTTCTGTTGACTGAGACGTGGTTTTGTATCACTTCTCTTAGGCATCTACATCTGCACATTCTCCCAGAAAAACCTGGAGAGTTCTGCCAATGTGACCATCGAGGTGGTTTCCTTGCCTGTGAAGCAGAACATCCTGATAGACCCCATTGCAACATCGATACAGTGCGAAGTGCCACACACCCTCGAGTGCTGCATAAGTGCAAAGACCAAGAGAGACTACGGGGTTACATTTGTGGTTCAACAAAATGAATTTCATGTTGGTAAGACACAATGAACTTGCAGAATCGTTAGTTTCACTCTATGTCACAACCCAGTCTCTGGGTTTTTTGTTTTCTGTTAGGTCTGTATAAACAAGTCGTACTTACTGCTTTCATGACAACCCAGAAGTGCTTCTGAGGGTGCAAAGAAAGGAAAATGGACTTTTTTTAGGATGGTTAGCATGCCTGGGGAGCATGGCTAGGATTGATAGTGAACTGAAGTCACTGCTGTTGTGATAAACACATAATAGGTAAAGTCAGTGTTTGGTTTGACTTGCCAGGCAGGGAGAAGTGGGCATCCTGATCCTTCTTCAGACTGGAAATGGCTGAACTCCTTTTATGTGCTTTACTCTTCCATTTTGCCACTTTTTAAAATGAGTACTGAGAAAATGTTACTTAAGAAAATCTACTAAGTCATGAAAAATGTTGAGTAACTCATTAAGAACGCAATTCAAAAAACTATTCAATTTTCTTCAAGGATACAGGATGGATATCTTAACCAGCATGAAAGCCTAAGCTTCTATGTCTTCAAATTTAGGGCAATTCTCCAACTTCCCTGATACATTTTTATATACTATAAGTTTTCAAATGAGTTGTTTTTTATATACTAGAAATTTTCAAGTGAGTAACAAAACAGTTTTTTGGAAAAAAAAAAAAAGCAAATATGATCTACCAAAAATAGCTCAGGAAACATGCAGGAGTGCAAAAACAACAGGCTGAGGAGTAAAGCAGGTGGAGACTGAGGAGTCCTTCAGTAGCTTAGAAAAAGGCAAGGATGTTGTTGGAAGAGACTGCAGCTGGAGACCCACCCTCAGGCACAGGCATTCTTAAAAGCTGTGGGAGCGGGGCACAGATCCTGAGTTCAAAAGAACCATATAAAACCAGCAAAACAGTATCCCAGCCTAAATGAAAAACCTGTGGTAAAGGCAGGAAGAGTATTCTCAAACATTATTTTCAAAGCAGTTTTCAGTTCCTGCACAGTTCAGAGGGTTTGGGGAGGATTTGCTCATACACCAGTAAATGAAAATGTATTGATCATGCAGCAGCTGCCAGATTTATTACAGGAAGAGTAAGACACAGAGATCAGCATACAGAGAGGGAGATTTTTCACAGAGGAAACTTGGGTTTTTTCCTAGTACCCACAGAAACTGAAGTTTTGCTGATGCTTTCTGCTGGTTTTAGTTGACTGACACCAAATCTGTGTTAACCTGTCTTGATCCATCCATGCAGAAAAAAAGGAAAAAGGCAATTTGTTTTGCTACATGTACAATCACACAGAAAAAGAATGTAATGAAGAGAAAGAGGTTGTGGCATATTGCAAGTTTATCAACCGCATCGGACAGGGAGTCAACAGTGAACATATGAGACTGCGGGTGATACCTGGTAAGAACAAAAGTTACTGTTTGTAGCTGTTATATAGGTCATACCAATATCTTTGTTAAATTAGGTGCCACAAATTCATCACCAGTGACATCTAACAGGAGCAGCTTTTGTTATCCAAGAACTTTTGTCTCCTTTTCTGATGGGAAATTTTTACACATGGAAGAAAATACCAGTTTTGATGTAATTTAAAAAAAATAAATAGAGACAATGCTTTGTCTTGGCTGTATTTGAGAGTGGTCCCAGTATGTTCCAAAGCAGCAATAGTTTAGTCATCTACTGTCCCTGTTTCCTTCTGGTGCAGGGTGCACCACCAAGCTTCATCCCCTGTGTTGAAATGTGGTCATGCAGCTCCCAGCTTGCAACAACAATTTAGCAAGGATCAAAGATTGTGGTGCCTCAGGAAGAAGTAATCTGTCTCGGGAGGGCAGCCTGTGGGAGAGCATTTCCACTTTGAACACAAGAAGGGCAACCTCTGTGAGGTGCTGCAGAGACCAGGGCAGCTTCCAGTCAGCTCTGCAGGGAATGTTTGGTAATTAGAACCCAGCATTGCTAAATCCAGCTTTGATGTTTAGTTCTGACAAGAGTTTGGATATTTCAACTCCTTTTTCTCTAAATTGGAAAGGAAGAAATGTTGAACACCCCCCTAATGCAGAAATTTTGTTTTTTCCACAGCAGTGGTGCCTACAGCTGAATCAGTGTATCTGCCAGATTTCACGCTCTTAGGCAATAAATATGCAGACACTTTAATTACTTTAATTACTTTAATCAGCAGATACTAACCGATATGACTAAGCCAATCAAAGACAATTAGCAACACTCACTGTTCATCAAAAAGGTGTTGAGGCCTCACTATCAAGGTCTTAATGAATTTCCTGTTCGTGCTACATCAGTGTTGAGTACCTTAGCAGAATAAACTTTGTATGAATTATTGTTCACTTAATGGTCAACATAATCCCACTCCAACTCTGTCTAACCCTGTAATCTGACAGATAAATCTAAGTCTTTGAGTATTGGTTTGTTGATTTGATTCACTACTCAAAAATCAGAGCTTTATTAGATTTCCTTTTTAATTTCCTGATTCATAAAAATTGGGAATGTGAGACATATACATCCTGAAAGGTCATAATTAATGAAGACAGCAAGCTGAAATCCTAATTTAAAGATCTTTAAACAGGTCACAAGTTTTCTGGGGGTAATTTATTCATCTCCCTTCTTATTTCCTGTCTGTCTCCTCTCTGTACAGGTAAGAAAGTTTCCTGCTCAGATGGATTGGGCATTGGAGCAGAAAATGCCAGATTAATAAAGCCATGCTGTGATGTAAAAAATCCGAAAGGTTTTACCCGAGGCAGTACAACTTACCAGTGCATCAACAGCTTATGGACGGTTTCAAGGAATGATTGCCTCTCTGGACCAATAGACGACCTGCTGAGTAATGCTGAGGTAACACTCGTGGGTTTTATAGAGGTTGGGCTGGGGAGGTGGGGGGAAGATGGAGCAAAAATGTTGGTTGCATGATTTTTGCTTATCATAATCTAAAACATATGAAGCATTAAAAAGTTTCTTTTAAAAGATATGAAGAATGTTTGGCTCTATCTACACCAGCCAGTGAAAGAGCCGAGGTCCCCTCCCGGGGCCCAGAGGGCCTGAGGCACTGCATGGATAATGTCCACACACATGAACGCTCTGTCTCCCAGGCAAGGTGACCTTGTCCATGGCATCCATAAGGAGCAGTTGCTGGCCTGGAGCATTCCCTGAGCTGTGCACAGGCACAAGCCCGGAGCATGTTACAGAGCACACCAACAGGGAGGCCGCAGGAACAGCTCCAGGCCACTGCCCAACCTCATCCCCAGGCCCTTCCTACAGTGCCCACCTCCTTGGCCACTACACTTGACAGATGGGTGCCAGGCCTTGGTTTTCAGCCTTGGTATCCTCCCACAGTTCTCTTTCGACCCACAAACCATTCAGAGTCACCTTTTTCTCAGTGAGGTTAGAGAATTTCACACATGCGATATGTTGTTATCTTCTGTTCCAGTCCTTGGTCAACAGCCCTGAGGCAAAAGCACAACTACCCTCCTACCTTGAACAGCTTAAGGAACAGACAAAAAAGGAGCTAACCACAATAAGCAATTCTTCAGCAAACCTAGGTGCAATCGTTTCCATCCTGGATATGATCTCCTCTATCCCAGCAGAGGCAGAGGAGCTCACTATTCAGGTAAGGTTTTATTTTAAGTCTTGTCTACACCTACCAAGCCCTTTGGCCCCTTTTGTCACAGGGGATGATGTTCTCCCTGAAGGAGTTTCACACTTACTTAGGACCAAGATCAGGAAAGTGTTAAGGGAATGAGATGAAGTGACAGCAAAGATACAGAGGAGTTTATGAAAACTCAAAATGATGAGGACAAGGAGCCTATGCATGAAAAAGAAGCTGCTGTAAGCTTAGCAACTAGAAATATTCTAGGAACACATGGGTATCTCCAGCATTCTCAGACAGGAAAGAACAAGGAATGATGGATGAAAAATTGGACATGAGCCAGCAATGTGCTCTTGCAGCCCAGATACCAAACTGTGTCCTGGGCTGCTTAACAAGGAGTGTGACCAGCAGGTCGAGGGAGGTGATTCTGTCCCTCTGCTCTGGTGAGATCCCACCTGGAGCACTGCATCCAGCTCTGGGGTCCCCAGGGCAAGAAAGATGTGGACATGCTGGAATGGGTCCAAAGGAGGGCCACAGAAATGGTCAGAGGGCTGGAGCAGGGCTTCTATGAGGACAGGCTGAGAGAGCTGGGGTTGTCCAGCCTTGAGAAGAGAAGGCTCAGGGAAGACCTTATTGCAGCTTTTCAATGCTTAAAAAGGGCTTATAAGAAGACTCTTTATCAGAGCCTGTAGTGACAGGACAAGGGACGATGGTTTAAACTGAAAGAAGGTAGGTTTAGATTATGTATCAGGAATAAATTGTTTACTCTGAGGGTAGTGAGGCACTGGAATAGATTTACCAGAGAAGTTGTGAATGCCCCAAACCCTGGAAGTGTCCAAGATCAAGCTGGATGTCCCTGCCCCTGGAAGGGAGGTTGGACTGGATGACCTTTAAATGTCAAAATCATTCTGTGATTCTATGATTCTATGAGTAGAAGTAGGAATAGAAAAAAAAGGTTGAAATAGGAATAGGGATAGTAAATTTCAGGAACCATGATCAAGCAAGGAAAATAAATTGGATGTAACAACAAATGAATAACAAAAGAAACCTTAGAAATAATTGGGAACCTTGATTGTGAGGTCCAGAGGAAAAGCACTACTCTTCTGAACAGAAAAGTGCAAAAAGGCTTGATGGTTTGTAGATAGAGAGCCCTGCATGAGACACCAAGAAATCAAAGATAGCATGAATGCTGTGAAAGAAAGGAAAGAAGGCTGGAGATGCAAAAATACTAAATAATATATAAAAAAATAGTCACACAGCTCTGCTTTTAGAAACCTTAACTTGCAAACAGAGCATGCAGAGGATTAACAACCGATGACTTCACATGGACTGAGCAAAATAAGAAAATGCTGGGCTTTTTCAAAAGGCACTTCAAGGACCACGCATAAACTACCATCAGAAACAAAAATTAATTGTATGGGGTTTCAGTAACTGCATTATTCTGTTGTTGTTCCAGAATTTCCTATCCACAGTAGACTTAGTTGTTGGTGATTCCACAACTGAAACTTGGGAAAAGCTGAACAAAGAGAAGACACGACAAAGTTCTTTGTTACTGCAGTCAGTAGAAAATTTTTCCCTGCACCTCCAACCAGTTAATAGCACAATTCCTTTTGTCTCTACAAACACCATTCAGCTCCAAGGGGTAGTTGTCAAGGAAAATAACAACACAGATTATAACAAGGACTTCAGCAGTGAAGAAAACCTCACAGTCAGCGTGCTTATTAGGGGCACTGAAATCCAGACTCTAGCCCAAAATTCAACCGTTATCAGTGTGATGTACTCAAAACTTGGACATATTTTGCCCCTGAATAAGTCTGACTTTGTGAATGGTTTATTGATAACAACAACTTTGAGCAGCAACAGAAGCGAGACGTTTGATGTTAATATGACATTTGCAAAGAAAGACTTGTCTCTAAAGAGGCCCAGGTGTGTCTTTTGGAACTTCACACTCAACAATCACAGTGGGGACTGGGATAATAGTGGCTGCACACCCACAGAGTCAGGAAATTATGTCATTTGCTCGTGCAATCACTTGACATCATTCTCCATCCTGATGTCACCTGATAGATCCCCCGAGCTAAACTTTGAAGATTATATTTCCTACGTTGGCCTGGCCATTTCAATCATGAGCTTGGTGGTCTGCATTATAATTGAATCCTTGGTCTGGAAGTACGTGACAAACAACACAACCTCCTACATGCGCCACATCTGTATTCTCAACATTGCTACGTCCCTGCTGATTGCTGACGTTTGGTTCATTGTCACTGTCTCCATCACTGATCAAAAACAGCAGATGAGCAGAGACATCTGTATCATGGCTGCATTCTTCATCCATTTTTTCTACCTGTGTGTCTTTTTCTGGATGCTGAGCCTGGGCCTCATCCTTTTCTACAGACTGGTGTTCATCTTACACAACACAAGCAAGACTACTCAGAAGGCGGTGGCATTCTGCCTGGGATACGTGTGCCCCTTTGTCATTGCAGTCACCACCATCGCTGTCACCCTGCCAAAGAACAATTACACGAGAAAGAATGTCTGCTGGCTCAACTGGGAGGACAGCAAAGCTCTCCTGGCCTTCGTCATACCTGCCTTGATCATCGTGGCCACGAACTTGTTCATCGCCGCAGTTGTTATAATAAAAATACTGAGGCCAACTATTGGGGATAGGTCAAGCGGGCAGGAGAGGAAATCTCTGTTTCAAATTGGCAAAAGTGTGGCTATCCTGACACCACTGTTAGGCCTCACATGGGGTTTTGGCCTTGCCACCATCATCAAAAACAGTCATCGAGCTTTCCACATTCTCTTTGCTCTGCTCAATGCTTTGCAGGTGAGTTGCACATAGTTTTATTTCCTCTATTATGATTTAACATAGAGACATTATTGCAGTGCTGTTCTTGGCAGGGCATAAAAATAGCAGGGAAAAGTTCAGATTTGCTTTACACATCCTTATTCCAAAAGGGCTCTTTGGGAAACCCATTCCAGGAATTCAGCAGTATTTCATATTCTCAGCTGCCTTAACAGATGTGCCTTGTAGATAAAGCTGACCTAAAGATAACTCCCTACTTTGTCAGTAGTTCTGGGATCAACTTCATTGCTGAATATCATGAAAACAGCTCTGTTACGTTCAAGTGGGCAAACTTGAGCATCCCTGTTCTCATTCATAGTGCACCTGGAGGCATTGTCTTATGCTTTTGTGGGTTCAAGTACAAACAACATGAAAGTCACCAAGATCAGCTGAGCAGTACTAATGATAAAGACGGGAACAGACAAAAATACATACGATTGAGAGTTTTCAGTCAGTATGACTTTTACAATATATTTAGGTGGCCAGAAGGATCCCAATATGAGGAGATTTCTTAAGGACAAAATAGTTATGTGTACTGTCTCTCCTTAAAGAGAATTCTTAAGAATTGCCATTGTTAAGAATGGCATCAAAACTGTGTTCTTCAAACCAAACTCACTGGCCTTTTCCTTGGAACCTGCTAGTTTGTCTGGAGAGCATAGGCAGGATATGTCTTCCATGCATAAACGTTCCTTCTTCCAAATACAATTAGTGCTACCAAACTATCTGTGTCACTTTGTAGACCAGATAAACACAAAATTGGAATAGACCAGGCCTGGAGAACTGCCAAAAGAGCAGTCCACTATGTGATATGCAGTTAGAAAAACGGCCTCTATCAGAGAGTTCAGAGTTTAAATAGTACCATGGACAATGTTTGAGATAATCATGAGATATTGCAACTAAAGGCTGGTGTCATCAAAATGCATATAATTTTCTGTCTCCTAGGGATTATTCATTTTGGTGTTTGGGACTCTCTGGGACAAGAAGGTAAGGATTCAAACTATTTCTTACATTATGTCAAAATATTGTTGGAATTTGAACAGAATTTCTGTATTTACTGACTGACTAATTTTTTAAACAAATAGATACAAGAAGCCCTGTTGAAGAGGAATTCATCATCCAAATGGAGTTCACAGCAATCAAAGGTTAGAACCTTGACCTAAGAATGTATTTCAGTTACTGCTGAGTAGTCTAACATTCTCCAGTACACTTTATATTCTGGATTATTTATTAGAACAAGTCAGAGAGGACACTAACAACATAAATACGATTATATCCCCGTTTTCCAAGTTCATTATTTCAACTGTAATTGGTAAAAAATGAGAAGGAGATTAGTGGACATTTGCTTTAAATTCCACAAGAAATAAACTAGAAAATATAACTGAAACTTTTAGTTAGAAAACAGAAAAATTCTTTGGCACTGTTATTTGTTCACAACCTGAGAGAAATGCAAGGGAGGCCTCCCAGGGAATTATTATTTCAGCTTAACACTTTTGCATTTATAACACCAAAAAATGCCAGGGTGTGTAAGAATCTTAGCATGGTTTGGGTTGCAAGGGACCTTCAAGATAATCTAATTCCAACATCCACCTCCCCCTCTTCCTGAGCTGCCAATGGTGAGGGCATCACCCTTAAATGGCAATAAAGCTTGATTTTATATTGGTATCTGAACAGGGTTTATTCAGAAGAGCCTGTACAGGTATTGCTAAAGAACTAGGAAGCCGACTTAAAAGCAAGGATCATTAAGAAGATGAGAACATAGGCACAAAGGAATTAAGGAGTCCCTTAGAGCTGAACTGTCAGTTCAGAAGAGCAGCATTGGATCAAATAACTCCAGTTTCCACAGGAATTGCTGAAGCTGGAAAGTACCCTCAGGGATCATCTTGCACCACACTCCCATCAAAGCATGGTCTGCTAGAGCTCAGAGCTGCATCCAGTTGGGGTTTGAGTAGCTCCAAGGATGGATAGAACACAATCTCTATGTGCAGCCTTTTCCTGTGTTTGACCACCTTCACAATGAAAAAGTTTCATCTTAAGTGGGATTCCCTGTATTTCTATTTGTTCTCGATGCCTCTTGTCCTTCCACTGGGCACCAAGGAGAAAAGTCTGGCTCTGTCTTTACTCTGTTCCAGTCAGACAGCCCCCAGCATGTCCTGGCATTGGGTTTGTTCCCCCCCAGGAACAAGAGGACTTTGCACTTCCCTTTGCCGAACTTCGTAACATTCCTGTCATTCCATTTCTCCACCCTGTTGAGGTCTGAAAATGAGCAAATAAAGCAATATCAAAGTCTTTGATTAAGCTTTTTATATGTGATTCATTTACCTTCTTTCTCTACCACCTTATGATATAGGTGACAATACACAACACTGCCTAATTACCCCCATCAGGGTACAACTAACAAATGAAGAAGGACTGAACAGAAAAAGATGTGTTTTCTGTACCTTTTTTTAGCACGTCTTTGGAGGAATCCTGTTAAATTCTCAAACCACTCCAGAACTGAAAAAGGAACTTCATTTTAGCAGCAACACGTTCCTTCCCTCCTTTGCATCTGGACTTCAGAGAGTTGTGTTCCAGTGCCCTCTAGCGTGTCAAATTAAATTTGCCTTGGATTATCTCAGGCAACTGGCCGTCAAGAACAACCCCCATTCACATAAAATCTTAGCTTTTCTGGCTGCCTTAATGCCCATACTCCCACAGATAAGAGACCGGGACCCCTTACTGCCTGTTAGAACAGACTGGAGCCTAAGCCATCCTCCCTGGCCAACAGTTAGGGACAAGCAGTTTGTGCCCTGTAGTTTCTTTTAAAGTTCTTCACCACCATAAACATGCAAATGTGTGAACTTGATACCTCACAAACATCTAACTTGACCTTCTGTGGATTGTTTGCTCATACTACTGAAACAAAGTTTATTGGAACCTTTTTGTTTCTTCTCCATAAAATGGGGCTACAAAGAAAGTGCTTTTGACAAAAAGCAATTTTCTCTCTTACAGTCTTCCTCCCTGATCCTGGTGACACCAATGCTTGCTATGAGCTACCCGTTTTCAAGAACTTTTAACAACTTATGTGGGAAAACAGGTATGTGACAGTAGATCTCCCTTACTGAAGCACGAACAAGGTTTTGCCTTCATTCTTGCTCTCAGGGTCTGTCTGTTCTGATATCCATCAATCTATTTGTTTCTCCGTGCATCCATAGATGGTTTTTAATCTTCTAATGTAAAGGAACTGCAATGAGTCTAATTGTAGCATAATGCTAGCAGCACAATTGTCTATCTCTAAAACAATTACTGGATGTTTCAATTCTAAACCCTACTAACTGAGCTTTGTTTTGAGCTTAATGAGATCATGGCACAGTTCATCCATTATTCATGTACTCTTCCCCACCTTGGAGCTGTATTTCTTCGAAGGTTCTCTTGCTGTCATTTTGTGGGCATCACCATTTGAGTTAAGACTTTATCTTGCAAAAAGCATTTCTGGAAATAACATTTAATTTCTAAGTGTCCCGTCTTTGTATCCAAACATTGTTCAGGAAGATAGTGACATTTGGGTCTTAGTTTAGGGCCTCGTGGCCACAAGAGGGAGGGTGCTGGGATTCATCTCAGGAGCCTGTGGATGTGTTGTGTTCTGGATGTGTGCCCCTGCTCCAGGAGAAGCACTAAGTGCCTCCATTTGTGTGAGAAAATCATTGCCCTGTGGCACAATTGGCTGCTCAAGCTGACACATCCTGGCTGTGTCACCAAACACGGTGAGTTCTGTGGTTGCTGGTATTGCTGTAATCCAGGTAGTGCCAGGGCTGCAGGGCAAGGCAGAGCCACCTCAGCCACCAGCACAGGTGTGACTGTCCTTACTTTGCAGTGCCACATGTCCCAGGCTCTCTGTCCTTATCTAACCCCTGTGCTTTGTTTTGCAGGAAAATACAGAGTATCTTCTTCAGAGCCATCCACCTCTTCCACTGAAAATACTTCCAAGGCATATTCCTTGCTTAACTGAAGCACTGCCAATGCTAAATTGTGTAACTCTGAAAGGACTTCTTCCAAGACACACACAAAAAGTACCTGGGAGTCACCAGGAAGCGGACTGCTTCGTTCTGACTGAACTGTGCCTTGGTGCATTCTTCTGGAATAATCATTTCTGGTTAATGTGTAAGGCAGGGAAGCTGAGAGAGGTGGAATTTTACAAGGTCTGCCAATCCCAGAAGAGATGACAAGGATTTGAAGGCCTTCAAGTGCAAGAAAGGACCGAGAAAGGGATTGAAGAATTCTCAGCCTTTAAGTGGGTGCTTAGCACTATGCAGTACTGAGCCATGAATTGCAGTGCTTCACACAGTTGTTGTCCAGTGGATTTGGTATTTCCCCTATCAACTCTCTTCGTGATCCCAAAGGCCTGTGTAGATACACCAGTACCTCACAGCTTCTCTCCTGCCCTTGTATTAGAGTGTGGAAAGGCCATAGTGGTCTCCACTTTCTATTTAAGACTTTCTGGAACCAAAAATTCCCAACTGAGAAGGCCCATTTCAGATCTTCACTTTTGACTTACATAAAATGAAGACCATGATGATTCCTGCGTGGTCTTCTTTCAGATGGAAAGACTGAAAGCTCCATGTGGCACTTTTTTGAAGAAAAGGAAGCTTTATGCCCTTAGCAATATTTTTCTTTCCCTTGATATGTAATGTGGTAAGACAGGGATGGTTGCTGCCCTCTGCCACAGAGGGGACTGCATTTATTTAATGCATAGTAGTGTTAAGAATGCAAGGAGTGCCTTGTGTAAAGTCGGTATGTTTGGGTCTCCTCTCAGAGGAGAAACACACTTGGAGGACTCAGAGAATAAACTCAGTAGTGAATATAAATCACCATGTGCCAGGCAGGACGAATGGTTTTATATAAATTATTGCTCTAACACTACATTTGTGGAACCAGTTATTTCAAGCCTGTACACCTTTAAAGGTGGGATTCCTGTCTTGAGAAGAACCTAAAAAGTATTTATAATGCACACAAATGTTACAAAATTTAGTGTACAATATGGTAGATGGAATCATGAAGATTTAGATTTGAGGCCAGTATCAAATACTGTAGTCAGGTGGTACAGCCCTGTTTGATTGTCAGGAAATCAGGCCTGTGTTTGTCAATGGTGAGCCTGTTCCTGGAACTTTGGGGTGAATCAGGAGGGGAAACTGTTCCCTACAGCTGGAAGCACTTATGATGGTTTGGTATGGGCAAGGTGGGGATGACTGAAGACAATAATCAAGCATCAATTAAATATGGTATTTTTATTGAAAGCAATTGTTTTTTGCTTCAAGATGTAGATATAGTTCTAGAACTAGAACACACTTAGAGATGAAAATCCAGAATGTCTTTGAACTGCATGGCCAGTGGAAACTTGAAAATCCCACCTTCACACATTATTTCAATCAAATCTTGCCTTTGTGCAGGCATTTGGTTTAACTCACTCTGGAAGTAGCTTGTGCAGTAATGAACATCCACTCCTGCTGAGTGAGAACAGGCTTTACATGGGCTGTAAAGTACAGGTGCCTGCAGACAGCACAGTCCCAGTCCCACACACCGTGTCCCTGCAGGCCTTTCATCCCTGAGGTTTCCCCACACTTCCCAGTTTAGCTGAGCCTGGCTCTTGCATGTCTGTGCATGAGAAATCCGGATGTGAAGCCAAGCTGCCTGTCACCAACAGGCCATCTTTGGGGGATCTTGCCAGTGTAACAAAAGCCATGGCAATTCACCAATGAGAAGAAGCTGAGAAATTACCTGTGCCAGTCCAAAGACTTGGGGTCAAGCTTCACTTGAATACAGACACAGATAAAGATAAAATGGGAGAGAAGAAAGGCGGGAATACTGAATGGGGCAAGAAGGGGAAGCACATGGCAACAAACATCCTGTACCCCTTCCCCCACTCTCAGCAGCAAGAACCAAGTCTTTGGCATAGGCAGCATGGGCAGTAGGCTCACCAGTAGTTTTCTCCCTTCATGAGTCTGGTATTTTGGGCTGTTATCCCAACTCTTCCCCTTGCTCTGATCCAAATCCCTTTATTCACCTTCCCTTCCTGAAGTAAAGGCTGTCACAGGGCTCATTTCCTGATGATTGCTGTCACTCATGTGCCTCCCCTCCCTGGACAGCAGTCCCTCTGTCATGGCTGTGGCCTTGCCTGGACCACAAATAAACCAGCATGGGAACCAAATAGAACTTGCAGGGCTTTTTCCGTTTGCAGCTTGGCTTGAGTAATGCCTCTAAGCAATGCTTTCAGGAGAAGGTCCTGGTTGCCCCTGGTCCAGCACTGCTGCGAGCATCGCCCAAATCATTGAGCCTATGTTGTCCCCAAGGTCAGGTGAGCCAGGGTAGCCAAGAAGGAGCCTGTCCACAGCTGTCCCTGGAAGGGATGGCCACCAGCCCTCACTGAGACCCCTGTGTAACTGCAGGTCTGCAGCTGCCAGCCATGCTTCAAAGGATGAGGTGTCTTGTTAACAACAAAGAAAATATCTGCCCAGGAGAACCATCTGGTTCCAGTCCCAGCCTTGGATGAGGAAACAGCCATACAAGAGTTGCCCTGCTGTGATGCTCTGAAGGGAGCCAGACCATCAAACAGGGCCCAAATGCACCCAGGACCACCTCGTGGGACATCCCCTGTGTCTGGAAGCCACAACAGGTTCTCCTGGCAGAGAAGAGTCAGTGTGTGGTTTGGCAGAGTGCACACTTGGCCTCTGTCTACACGAGCAAACAGAACAATGTTGGAGCCTACACATGTGTTTGGAGTGCATAGTGACAACTTGCATTCTTATTCTGGGTGTCCCTTTAGGGACACAAAAATCATGTGCAGGGTAGCGCTTGGCTGGGGCTTGCCTGGATCCTCTCTCCCTTGGTTTCTGTCTCACACATTCCCTAGCAAGCTGCACCATGTCATTTTATTCAACTTTAGGGATCTCTTGTCTTTCATTGCATAACCCTGAGTGATTTATGAGGTTGTCAACTTGGGTGGGAAACTCACTTGATCCAAGGGGGAATCCCCTAATCCAGATGGCAGAAAGTAACCGGATCTGTAACTCCCTTTCACCTGTGAGATCCAGGCATGTTGCAGGAAAAGCTGATACAAGTGTTTGTTTTGATTTTATTCCAAAGGCAAAGAATAATAGGGACAGAGTGTTAACTTGCTGATAATGCCTTAATTAAATGGATGGTTTGTCCCTACCCACAGGACTGCTGTGATCAGCAGAATGGATCCAAGTAGGAACCAGCTCCCTGAGTAAAACCTACTGCCATGAGAGTGCATTTTCCGTTGGCTGCCATCCCTTGTAACTTGTATCTGATAAGTACAAGGGCAGCATCATCCTCTGTGATTATTTACTGTTTGCATTCTGAACTCCTGCTGAGACAAAGAAACTGCTTCCCGAGGAAACCTGGATATCAGAGTTTCAAGTGTGGAAACTGTTAGAGCCCATGAAAGCAGAGATCTTAGGACATACTAGATAAATTGCTTCCTGATATCTGCAGTAAGTTCGAGGGTGTCAACACCTTATCCAGCACACTGTAGTACCACAGACCCAGTCTTCATCTTCACACACTCCTCGACTTGAGAGATGATGATTTCCAAAGACATGTGAACTTAATGGCAACCATGAGAAATTCTACCCTATGATAATTGATACTCTGCTCCAATTTCATCCAGAGCCTGTTGAAATTATGGGAATTTTATAGTTATTTTTAAAAAACCCTTTGATTAGGCTCGGAGAATAGCTGTACAATTGAGTATTTGAAAACCTTATGTGATTAAACCCTCTAGAAAGACAACTAACTTTAATGTGGATGTATTTCCCTGCTAGAGCATTGGCCAAAAACATGGAATAGTAGTTTATGAATTCTGTGTAATAGCTAATTGGTGTAAGAAAACCAGCACAGCCCCAGGGAAAGTGAGTGGTGATGTACTGACTTACATAAATATCTGTACCCTTTGGAATTCTTGAGGAATTTTTGTAGGAACCTTTCCAGAACCTTAATACATGTGTTTTGGTGTGACTTTTACCAGTGTTTCGAGAGGTTCGACCAGTTATTTAATCTGAGTTTGAACTGTGGCTGAGAGTAAATGCATACATAGGCTCTCAGTACTGCTGCTTGCTATGGGATGAAGAAACAAAACTTTCAAAAAACATACAAGAAAGGCAGTGTATGAATTTTCATCAGACAGCAGCTCTACATGACACACTTTAACTGCCACATCCCTCAGAAAAAAACAGACTGCTGCCAAGCTGTTGGCAGAGATTTTCATCCATATGATGACTGGTTCTCTACAATTTGTATTCATTGTTTTTCACTGAAAACTGATATCCTATGAACTATGGAAAAACACCAGGCTGAGATTTGTTCCCCCTGCAGTTTTTTATCTTCTAGCCATCATGGAAATGAGGGTGATAGATAAGACAATGGCTCCAGCAATTCCACCAATCGCCATTCCCAGGATGTTCCCATGGACCTGCCTTGACTGACACCTCTCACCCGTGAAGAAGAAGGCTTGTCCTGATGGGCACCTGGGAAAACAAAGCACAGATTCAGTGGATCAGGAGCCTTGTCATGCCCTCACCCCAAGCTCCTCACATTCATTATCCCAGGTGAGCTGTTCCCATTGGAGGGATTCACATCACAACGTTCCCACCTTGTCTGGAGGCTATTAACACACCCTGGAAGCACCACGGAATGGGGCTTCTTTGCTTTATGCAAAGAAACCTGCCCTCCCAGCTGCTGGTAGGAACCAGTCACTGAGGTAAAGTGTTTTGTTTCTACTGTTCCTTGAAGACCTGGTGGCTTAGACCTCTGAGATCTGTAGCTCTGAATACTTTCTAGCTGCATCACTTGAAGAAAGCCAGGGCAAGGAGGGAGGAGGTCTGTGGTACCTGCAGCTTGCTTTTCCTTTCACATTCACACAGACTCCATCATTCTGACAAGGGTTTGGGTCACACGGGTCTGGCAGATAAGGCAGCTGGTCTTGGACAGGCTCCATGTCCTGGGCTGCTCTCTTCTGCCTTTCAAGAACGAGGCCTTCCGTGAGGGCAGATTGCACAGGTTCAACAGGAACTTCAGTCTTATTGAGGTGAATAATATCTTTAAAAAAAGGAGAAAGACATCAGAATCAGTGAGTGATGCTACATGTAGTGTGCCTCATACTAGGAGCTCACAGGGTGCTTTGTGGACCAGAGGGTGCTCCTTGTCCATTTTCCCTTTACAGAGCTCTTGCTGTACCACAAGAAGTTCTGTGTATTTAAAGCACAAGATGGAAAATAACACTGAAATTACAGAAACTAGTTAGGTAAATCTGTGATGTTCTGTACTTTGAAAAATTATGCCAAGTGAGGCCATTCTATTTGTAAATAATCACAGTGGGATGTTCGATGCTTAGAAATGGACATAGCTACTGGTCAGGGTGCTTAAGGGTGTCTAAGAAGTTAACATTTCAAAACTCACTGCCATTTAGATCCCTCTGAACTCACAATCACTTTAGTAAACCTCACCCACCTGACACTAGGACACAGAAATGCTTTTTAAAGTTGATCCTCATTAGAAGAGATATTGGAGACAGGTGGCAAGAGTTATTTGAATGTATGAAAATAGAAAGAATCACCTATTTTGTAAGGCTAATCAGGAAAAGGGTCCTTACCATTAAATTCTGCAAAAATAATCAGGTCATCATTTTTCAGGAAGCTTCTCCGTCTCATCTGGCTGTGGGATATGAAGTTACTCCATCCCCAGGGTACACTTCTGTAGCAATTGCACGATTCATCAAATCTTCCAGCAATTGATGGTTTATCCCACAGTATACCTCCATTATCTGCAAAGAGAAAATGAGAACCACAATGTTGTGCAGCTCAAAGTACTACATGACTGTTTTCTGCATTACAGTGTTAAAGGGGATTTATGCTGTAAAATCAAGTTCAGACCTGAAATTCCCAAACAAATCCCAGAGGACTGACAAACTAAAGGTGCCAGGTGATCTTCAGGTTTAGTCTGCATGAGGATTCTTGGTCTATGTGAGACCTCTGAAATTCCACAACTCCTCTTTCACTGAGAATTAACCAAAGACAAATTGCCTCCTCATTGTCACCAGCTAAGAGCTCCCTCCTGAGTTAGGACGCTCCCCCACAAGCTTGTAAGTACGTGCGGTTTAGAATTTAGCAGATTTTGGTCATTCCTATGATTTTATTAAACATATTCATATTTCGGGTTTAAAAACTCCAATTGAAAAAGTATGTACTTAACTTCCATTAGAAAAATTAGAAAGGGATGAAGATTCATGTGTAGTATTTTATTCTGTACCAAACTCAGTTTTGTCCTATTATTCTTATTTCTATCATAGAATCACAGTTTGGATTGGAAGGGACCTTAAAGATCATCTTGTTCCAACCCCTGCCATGGGCAGGGACACCTTCCACTAGACCAGGTTGCTCCAAGCCCCATCCAGCCTGCCCTTGAATCCTTCCAAGGATGGGACATCCCCAGCTTCTCTGGGCAACCTGTTCCAGTGCCCCACCATCCTCACAGTAAAGAATTTCTTCCTAATATCCAATCTAAACCCGCTCTCTTTCAGTTTGAAGACAATTCCCTTTCATCCTGGCACCCCATGCTTTTGTAAATAGTCTCTCTCCATTTTTCCTGAAGGCTCCCTTCAGGTACTGGAAGGCCACAATTAGGTCACCCTGATTGTTCAGCCTTCTCTTCTCCAGGCTGAATAATTTTGAATTAACACATCCATGAAAAATGATGAATGTTGTGCATTCAGACCATGTAGGTTGAAGTTAACTGAGTATGTTGAAGTTGACTGAGCCTCCAAAATGCAGTTTTAACTAAATTATTGTTGATTTAGTTACAGAATACTGCACCCTGCTGGCATTCCATCAACCTATGGTGATATGTCACCTATCATAATGGACAAACAACAGGTAGAGTGGGAATTGTCAGCTCTCAGGAGAACTGTACATTTAGAATCATACTCAGATATCCCAGGGGTTGTTCATAGTTACACCAACCTTATATGTGTCACTTTTCATGTTTACAACCTTCCACAGGTAGGAATTCTGAGTGACACACAGAGAAGTTGTACACAGGTAGGTTTCCTAAACTGGTAAATATGCTCGAAGTTGCCCAGCTCTGAGTCCTACACTCAGTCCTCTTACTCAGATTCCTTGGCTGTCATTGTCAACATTCCTCCAGGCAGACACCACTCACCTGAGTTAACGTGGTCTTTGCTTGTGGTGAAGCTTTTGCTCGAGGACATCCTTTTCAGGACGTCGGGATCCTGGTCCAGCACTGTGAGTGTGGCCTGGCGGTTCAGAGCCGGCCACTCCAGAACTGCATCGTTCTCTCCACTGCACAGGTGGAAGGCAATGCGAGCGTAGCTGCTGTTCTCGTAGTTGGGGAACACACTGATGCCAAATCCATAACCCTCAGGGCTGTAGAAACGAGGGCTTTCAATAACCCTGATGGATGAGTTCTCAAGGATTTTGCTGAAGTTGCGAATGACCCACACAGCTGTGGGACAGGGGGTCTCTGTCAGAGTGACATCATCAATAGCAATCCCACCCGATGAGGAGCTGGGGTTGCCCTTCAGTCCTTGGAAGAAGTAACGGAACTTCTTCTGAGCGTTGAGGGTTACGTGGGCAATTTTCCAGTTGGAGTCACTGTCCGCTTTGGTAAAAGGAAAGCAAAACATTGCTATCAGTGTGATTAGAGACATTATGAAGCAATTTGCCCCTAGCCATCCATCCCAGCTGCACTTTTAGACAACCGGACCTCTCACAGAGTCCTGAAGGCCAGAGATCTTAAGTTGATGTTGTGACTATAATGTATCCACATTGTTTTGTCATCTAAATGCTTTGGACATGTTGTACAAGGAACTATTCACACGTTAGGGAATGACAGTCTCTAGTATAAAGGGCAACATGCTAAGGGCTAAGGCAAAAAGGAGGGTGGGAATCAATGACCCAATGTGTTAGAATTAGTTTTTTCTGACACTTTTCCAGGGAATTATCCCTCCCTGCAAGCTGCTGCCGCCTGATATAGGCAGATTATGACAGGCCTTGTGCTTTGACAACATAAAACACATGGAGCCGCAGTGGCTGAGTTTGTCCTATTTAGGAAATCACCTAGAGGGGAATCCAGTTCACATTTCCAAAACTGCATATGCTTTTATATTTCCAACTGTCTAAAAATCAGTCTGAGATTCTTATTGACTGCAGAGGAACACAGGTATTTACACCTGAACAGCCCACTCTTAGATTGTATAACAGCCAGTGGAGACAGTCAGTTGGTCTCCAGCATGGCTTGGGATCCCTCTCAATCACCAAATGGAACATAATTTTAGGAATATTGTGGCTTCTGCTGTGAAGCACCAAAATTACATTATTACAACCCACAGTTCCTCATGTAATACCAAAATTCTTAGCTGTATTGCAAGATATTCTGGTAAGATATTCTGGTAACTTTGGGAAAAATCTTTTGGTTTCTGAGACAGACTTCTGCATTCATGGGCACAGTAAGACTCCTCCTCTCTACTCAAATATTCATCTTATTTCCAGAATTACCTTGAAAGGTTTGAATTTTCCTCATCTTGCGAATGTTCCCAGTGCCATCATCCTCTTTAAGCCAGATGATCAGCCTGTCAGAAGGACTTCCCGTGGTCCTATAGAAGAACTGGAGGCACTGCTCAGTTCTCTTTGGATAAAGGATTCTGGACTCTAGGATTGCCACCTCATCTGCCTGGCCAGAGCTGGTGCTGAAGAACATGAAGTAGCCAGCATCTGGGAAGAAAGGGTAGACTGTCACTGCCTGTTTACACCTTTCCTGCAAAGCTGCATGGTGCAAATTAATCATTTCAACTGCACTCTTTTAGTAAGCAGAAGAGTAGTACTTAACGTGCATAGTAAAGGAAATAGCATGTGATAACCATCCAAGAGAGACTGGGATAAGAATAGGAGTAGCAGCTCAGCATATATATGGAACTCACTGCTGTCAGCGCGTGTCAGTTTTGCATTAGTTGGTCTAATTGGAAACTGGGTTCCTCAGGAATGTCAGAGATATATGAAACAGAGGATTCAGTGCTGACCACAAGAAATTAGTAGATACGTTTTTTCACTTGATTTATACTGAAGATAATCTAAAAATGAGATCTTAGAGATCACATGGTATATTGCCTTGTAAAGAGTAAGATAATTTCTTATCAGCAATAAAGATAATAAAAAGGGGTTGTACGCAAAACTAGCACTGTCCTGACCTTGAACATGCAGAAGGTCTTTTTTTACAGCTTGCCTAGACACTTCAAAACTCATTTACTCAGCTTAAGAAAATTATTTAAGAATTCCTGCTCCTCTAGTTTAATTTCCCATTAACAGTTTTGAAGTGTTCTTTACTTTAGTTTTGAAGTGTCTACTTTTATCCTTATATTTACAAGGATTCACTATTTGCACACTTATCTTGGTATCACATGAAGTTGTCATGTCTTATCTGTATTGTGTTGCTTTTCAGTTATTCAATTTAGTCAATGATTAAATTAATAAGTTAAATTTTTTTAGCCACTGTGTGAAAGTTCCATGGACTCTTGTCCAAGATAACATATCATAGAATCACAGGATGGTTTGGGTTGGAAAGAACCTTAAAGATCATGTTGTTCCAACAGTTACTGCATCAAGGCAGTGCAGCTTCCTGCATGGTTAGTGAAGGGTTTTGAGCTGTTCATCAGGTTCTGTCTAATCAGTCAGCAGAATTATCTCCATTCCCTTCCACATGGTAACAATGTTTTGAACTCATATCCACAGAAACCTTGCCAGAGATTGCTCTATGCAACGTATGACACTTGACCATCAGTTAAATTTATTTTAAACGTAAGTGTGTGAAATCCAAAAATGATCACTCTTGCTCCAAGTGAGAAGCAGGGCTGTGAGCCTCTTGAAATTGTTGTAGTAACAAACCCCGAAATGATCTAGACTGCACCTCTTTTTTGTTAAGAAAGTTGAATAAAGGCAACAATAAGTATCCACGGCAATTAGAATATGGCCCTGGCAGACTTCAGCAGACTCCCTAAATGTTGAGCTGTACTTTCCCTCCTTCAGTTTAGCCAGCAGTAAGTCAAAAACCCAGAATACCAAAACTGTCTGGGCAAAATAGGATCCATCTATGTGAGAAACCTAGAATTTGCCCCCACTTGAGATGACTGCACAACCACTTCCCAAAAAATGTCTAAATTCCTGATGGAGTCAATGATCCTTTGGAGGTTCCAAAAGGAGAGACACTCCCTACTCAAGCAATTCATTTCTGCACTTTGGAGATCCTCAGACGCACCCACCCCTCTCCATTAACTCTTCAAATAACATTTATACTTATTTTGTATTGAGTCACTGCATGTTAAAGCCTAAGTGCACCTTAAGTGCTCAGTTCAGGCAGATTGGATTTTAACTGATAAACTCGAATAACTCATTTGAATTATTTTTTCCAGTTACAATTGTACTGGGTGCGAAAGAAGAGAGAATTAATAATCAGCTGAGGGTTAGAAGCATATACTTCTAGAAAATATCAGGTGGTTTTCTTGAGTTATATTGTATTCTTGGGCCTGATCGATAACTACCAGCATTACAAAAGGCTGGAGATCCGTTCTTTCCAGTGGGTGGGTCACTTGAGGGGAATAAGCTACTCCTGAGTGCAGCAAATCAAAGAGTAACAAAGCACAAGTGAATGTGCTTTAGGTCAGGATTCATTCCCCCTGTACTGAGGCAAAATTTACCACAGAAGTCACTTTTATCTTGGAAGTGTGTAGTAGTTTACCCTGTCTAAACTATGACAAATTAGGCTCTTGCTTTTCAGAACTGCCAGCTGGGATTTAATCTTTATTCTCAGCTGTAAACTAGCATACTGTGACTGGGGCTCACTGCTCTATTTTTGAGACAGTCTTTCTTTGAAAACTGGTGAAATTACCATGTCAAAATAAAATGTACCCCTGAACTCCTATCATAAAATCTTTGCAACTTTCTTCTACTTCCAGAACTAGAATTCCACAAGCTTAACTTCTCATTTGCATTGCAAACACAACATTTATGAGTGGCTACAAGTGCTGTTTGATTCTTATCATGAGGTAACATAACTCTTATACAGACTTTGGAAGTTGAAGTAAATAATTTTCCAGGTTATATTTAAAAGACCTCTAGTTAAGACTGTTCTTTTTCCCCTTTGATCTTACTGGTGTGGACAACATTCCACTAAACCGAAAAGATTTATTGAGAGTGGGAGTGCAAACACTGTACAGAGCATTTAACAAGACTCTGAACTTCTCATTGTGGTCAACCCTGGAGAAAACCCAGCTCAGAAAGTGTCCTGTTCCTTTGTTTTACCTCTGCAGCGCCCAGAAAGTGTGTGGTCCTCCTGCCCCACCACACTGCCCTGTTGGTGGACCCAGTCTTGGTCATGGTTGGTGCCCTGGATCATTCCACAGATGTTCTCAAACTCAAAAGAACACTGGTCCAAAAAGGTGTGAGTTGAAGCTGAAAAAAAATACACATGTGGTCACTTCAGAGTAGTAGCTCATTAAAATTTCTGCTCTAATTTTGGTGGGGGTTGTTTACAGTAGTATAACCATCCTGTAGACAAGACAACCCTCACATTAGTGGATGTGAGCCCAATGACTCAGAGGAGGAAACATTTGATTCCTGGAGGGATTCCTGGATGAAGACAACCACCTTTGACCTCTTTGCAGAAGGTTAATGAGTCCCACATGGCAGTGACTGATGGTGGCTGTCTTTGTGCCTGTTTGCCAGCCTCGGTGTATTTAACCATTCCTCAGCTGAAGTTATTGTTCTTCGTGGCAGTTCCCTGACTGATGAACTTGAGCTCTGTCCTTCCACTCCAAGCAAAGTCCACCCTGTTACCTCAGGCTGGTTCAGCTGAGTTTGCCTGCAAGGTGATGCTTCTGCTGGCAGCACTGAGGGGACAATAACTTTTCGGTAACAACCATGATCAGTGATAACATCTTCAACCAGCTCAGCAAACACCTAAACAGTGTGGGATTCTACAACTAGCCAATCTCAGGAGCAAAATAATCTGATTGAGACCAAATGTCAGTAAAAGAGGACAAAGTGCAGTTGCATTCACCTCAAAAAAGCACAACAAGGCTGCCCACACACCACAGGCAGAACATAACCACAGGTCTGAACCTTGACTAATTTTTACAAAAATAATGACAGTGAGAAGAGCTAAAAAGAGATGAGAAGGGAATAAACTGTTTGTGTTTATCTGCACACCACAGGTCCTGTCCCATACCTCCTCAAGCACATTTGAGAAGAGTTTTTGTTATTTTAGAGACGTAAGGGAGGTGAACCAGCCTGGCTCAAGTGTAACCAAATAAACAGTTTGCCATGGTTAAATTCTGACTTACTGCAGTTGTACATGCGATTCAGTCTTTCCAGGTCAATGGCACTGAGGTCTAGACGTTGTCCAATTATGTCATCAAATGCTGGTATCTTTGCTGTGATTGTGGGGACACTTTCATTTTTGTTAAATGAAAGTGGTTCATAGTGCATCAATGATTCGTAGTCATAAGGGGTGTTCAGATCAGTGATGTAGCTGTCATCGTACTTTGCAAAATTGTGTTCTTTGCCTGGTAAAATAACAGGAAAGAGCTTCATTTTTAGAGAAAATGGAAAGGAAATGACATTAGCATGTCCCCTTGGATACAGTTTTCTAAGGCACAAATTATATACCCAAAAGCAATTACATCACAACAAAATATTGAAACTTAGCAAGATTTGTGTTCGTCATTGGGACAACAAAACAGTGCCTTTAGATTGCAGTTCTGTGCTCTCACAGGTGACTTCAGTAAATTCAAAAACAAATATCAATGAGCTGTAAAGAATGGGATACTTAGGAGGTTAGATTAGAATTAATAGGAATGGTTTAATAGTAATGATCCTGAAGGATTAAGTTTAAGGATTAATGTACTCCATTCCAGAACCTGTGAATATTGATGCAAACATGTCGTAGGATATTAGATGGAGAAGGAGAGGCCCTGAAACTCATAAAGGAGACAAATATGACAGCCCTGCAGTGTCTTTGGGTTCTGTTCTTTGAAGTAAAGAATGCCCTAGCAATCTCTGGGGAAAAAAAAAAGAAACGTATTTTTACCCTAGATTTACAGTATTGATAAGATATTTCTACTGAAGCTGCTTTGGAAACACATTTCTCACGGTTTCTTGGTGAAGTAATTTGTCCTTAGAAGACGTTTTCCATTATGAAGGTGTCTGCTAGGGCAAAGAGAGGGAGCCATTTCACATGCTTTAGTATAGAAGTAAAAAGAGCTTGCCAGCATTTCTGACTACAAATAATGCTTTCAGAATATTTGGCATTCTTTTTCAGAGACAAAACAGCACATGACTGTGCTGGTGGGTAATTACAGTTTCTCGTATAACAACTGCCCTCCCCTTCTGCAAATCACAGAGGTCTTCAGTTCAAGGCTTGAGATTATGTAAGAGCTTGGAATTGTTTTGTTACACATACTTGAATTGCACCTTTTATCAAAAATAAAATAAAAAAACCAACCTCCTCTAGTCACTCCTTTTCAAACAAATCATTGTTGCGTAATACAGAATCAGATCTCACAGAAGACTACAGGAGAAACTGTCTAGGGACCAGGGGGACTGTGAAGAGTTTGCTAAAACTCGTAAAGCCACTGAATCTGATAATACTAAACCTGAAAGCAAAAACCTACAGACACATGCTGGGCAGAAGAGAAATATTTCATATTTCCCATCTGATCTAATAATTTTGGGGGTTTTTCCTGTGCAAAGTGAATATTTCCAGTTTCAGGAAAGCCTGAATCTCTGAATACAAAACCCTTTCAGATTTTGAAAGGATCTTTGCTTAAAGAAGAGCCACCTCAAATCTCACCATCTAAATAAGTTTACAATTTGCATTACATGGTAAAAGGAAACAGATTCAGAGAGACAGGAAGTGATTTGTTTAAAATAAGAGAGCAGACCAGTCCTGGAGCTGGGGGAAATAAAAGTCCTGATTTCCAAGCAGGGCCTCTCTCTTCTGGCTTTAGACAATTTCTGGCTTTTGACCAGAGAAGTTGTACCAAAATTTCTTGATTTACAGTGGTCTCAGGTGTGCCCTAGTATTTCTAAAATTCTATCTTTAGGAAGGTCTTAAAATCTAGAAGTGAAAATAGGATGTTGATAAATCTGCACTTTGCAAAATCTAACTTGAATGTTAAAACCCACCTGCAATAATTTCGTCCCACCAGATATTCACGTAGTCATCCCGGTCCATCCTCGACTGCTCGTGGTAAAATCCTAAAGCGTGCAGGATCTCATGTTCCACGATAGCTCTGTAGTCACACCTTGCCCCAATTGAGAGGTTCTGTCCAGTCTGCAGGTCCCCCACCATGGACCAACACCTGAGAAAGAGGCAGAGCTTACTCTCTGTTCAGTAAAATTTTCTTCTCTGTATTTAACTTCTCAATCTGCTCACTGGATTTAAAGTACAACAGTAAAAGTTCTTAATATGAAAGGAGTCACATAAATCATTATTTAGATGCTGACCACGTGCCTTGATACTCTAAAAATACCCTAGTCTGAAAGCAGACTCACCCCCAGAAACTATCACTTCATTACTTATCCTCTGTCAGAGAAGCTCACCCTGCATTTTTGAAAGCAACAGAAGTTTAGTCCTGCATCAGCTTCCATTTCGCCAAGAAACATAAAGCATACATGGAAACAGTAAATTCATCAAAATAGGCTGAGCTTTTTTGCAATAACTTGGGCTAGAGAAAAAACCCAGGAGTGTTTAGAATAGCAACGTTTGGTCGTTTTTAAGAGAAACCATGCCTTGCATTGGCCAGAGGTGTGAAAATACATTTCCAGTATTAGGATCTTCAACACTGACTTGTCAAAAATTATGGAGCTTGTAAACTTCTAAGACAAGCATTGAAGGACACTCAAGGAAGAGCTAAAGGCAGAAACATGAACTTCTGGGGAAACAAGAAATATTCACAGCTGATATAGTGAGAAGATTTTTGTGCTTTTCTACATTTTCTTTCAAAACATACTCAGCTGTAGGAAATAAATCCTTTCAGTTCTTGAAACCTTGATTCTCTATGTATAAAACCTTTTCAGATTTTGAGAGACCATTCATTAAATAAGAGCCATGTCAAACCAATAGAAATAGTACAAGTGGAAGCAGTTGATGAAAACCCAGAGATGCTGGGATTCACCTTCAGAGCTCATCCTTTAAATAACAATCAGCAGAGGGAGGCAGCTGCTTGCAAGCTCATCTAAGAATGTAAGATGAGTTGTTTTCCTGTTTTCTTTTTCTCTGCTGACAGCAAACCTTTAGACTGCTGAAGTCCAAGGGAATGGGTTCCCAGATGATTTTACATGGCAAAACTAAACAGAAATTGATATTATCCTTACCCATCTTGTTTGCTAAAGAAAATGTAGGATCTTTCTCCTTCATATGGCTTGAAATCAATGCAGGACTTCAGGCGGAACATTTCAAATGCCTGGAGAATTACTGCTTTGGCATTCAGGTCTGGAAAACAAGGAAAGAACCTTTAATGCATTGCAGTTTGCTCACCTTGGAGAGGTAAGATATGTACAGATACACACATGGAACCAAAGGAAAAATTATTGAAAAGAGAAATTATTGAATTTGATTAAGTTGTGGTTTGCTGTGTTAGCTGTAGGAGAAAGAAAAATTTTGATATAAACAAGACTACAACAAGTAGTTATTAGTGAAGTTTAACATTTTTAATGTGAGAGAAACAGTTCTGAAAAAGGCAAATTTTTTATCACAGTGACTGCAGTACAAATAAGGATTGGAGATAAAATCTGAATAAAGTGTCTGCATTACCTAGGTCATCACCCAGAATATAGGGAATAGGGAACTTCCATCTGTAGGTCTCATCTCTTAAGGCATTTCGCTGATTTTTCTGGGAAGGGAATTAACAGCTGGTGATGCATTTACTGTAGGGAGCTAAACTGATTTGTAGCAAAAATACAATTAGGACAAGCAACAGAAAGCTTTTAATTACTTACAGGGAGCAAGATATCACCCTGAAAGAGGTCCAGTCCAGCAGCTGAAATGCAGTTTAATTAAAGATAGTGTCAATGAAACATCAAATGTATTTCATTTCATAAATCATATTGAACATACTTATACAAGGTTAATGTCCTTGGGCAGCTACAGAAAATAAATAAGGACCAGCCTCTATACACTGAAATATAGGTAATAATAAAAATAACAGCAGTTTCTAGTTTCTACTCAATATTTACTTCTTGGTAATGTCTGCCTTTGTGATGGCACCATTATCCATGGTCACCTGTGATAATCTGCTTGCTCTCAGGCAGTGACAAGAGTCACGCAGTGGGACAGTGCTCAATAAACATCTAAGATGTTTTCCATGCTTATATAACTTTATAAAAATCATATAAAGATGGGCAGAAAATGCTGTTGGGACTCCAGAGTCCTTCCAAATCATACAGTGTTTTTCTGCCTTAGCACCACCGGTCTGTCCAAATATCAGAAAGGAAAGACATCTGCAGCCCTTGTTTACAGAGGGTTACAGTCCTGGATAGATTCAGGTGTCACAGAGAGAGGAAGGTAATTCAGAGCTCACTTGATTATAATTCTCTTGTTACCATGAGCTACCTGACCATCAGTCTCCTTTGCAATACTGAAAATTCAGCATTATGCTCACAACTCTTCAGGCCTCATGAGAATTTAGGCATGAACTCACCCAAGTTGATGTGGGGAATGTCTTTGAATATCTCACCAGCTCCAGCATCTGCAAGACAGTCAAAACAAAGTGTTCGGATGTGGTGGCACACAGCAAGTAGAAGGAAATGGTTCAAAACTCAAACCAGCTCACACAGCACTTACCAGCTTCACTGGAGACATGTCCCACCTGGAAGAGAATGGAATACAACCAGTATAAGGTATGAGATGCCTCTGGACTGAGAGGAGCCTGTAGAAATCAGGTTTTACTTACAGAGACTGGAGAACCATAGACAGAACATAGAAGAAGCATCAGGCAGAGTGGGAAGATGCTGGAGCCCATTTTTGCAGTGGGAACAGAAGCTGGTCCCTCTCATGTCTGGCAATATATAGGGCATGTTGCTGGGCTTTCCATGCAGCATTAGCCAATCAGCATCAGACTTTCCACCTTTGAAACATTATCAAAACAGTCAGATTTCCCCCTGGATGGCACGTGATGACATTGCTCTTATCAACTACCTAAGTCCACTTGGAGGAACATTGCAGAGAGGAATGTGGTAACTTCACGTCTTCAGTGCAGCTGGTGAAAGACCCACCCAGACTTCACATCACCGGTTCTCCATCTGGCCCAAAGTTGCTGACTCCTTCCCCTGTGTTTGTTATCTGTCAGCATTATGATCCTGACTGCACAGGGGAAAAGCCACACTCTCAAGCAGAATTATTACAGGTTTATAGCACTCCAGTGCCATTAGAATTTGGCCCAGTGCTGCTTTGAATCAATAATTAACACCACATTGTAAAGATTAGCAGTAATATGATAGAAAAGAAACGATTATGAATGCCCTGACAGTGTTTTCCCTCAGCTGATCCCATCCCAGAACTGATGCTCCATGCACAACCTGCTGCTCTCTGCCTCCAGAAGTGGTCACTTGTATCCGCAATCCTTGGCTTTCCAGTTTGATGGTCTTTTGTTTTCTGGTGGATTTCAGAAATCACAAACTCTTGTCCTGCACCTTGCTGTTTTCTTTCTCAGGGGACATGGGCCAGGAAGGGCTCCATAAATCTCCAGTTTGCTGTGCATCAGTAGTCCCATGGGTCCCATGTGCCTGAGTGCCTTTAACTTAGGCATGGAATCATGTCCTTCATTTCACACCTGAAATTAAAAGTCACGAAAGTGAGGATGTTCACCTCTATGTTCAGCAATTAGGAAAGGGCTTATGCCATGACACCACCACCCACAGCACAAGGCAGAGAGCTTGAGTAAGTAGGTTTTGAGTAGGATGAGGGCCTGTCCTAGAAAGGAGTCAGTCCTTCAACCTAAGCAACATCTTTTTCTCCAAACAAATCAGAGTAGGAAGCTATTCATAAGAGATCACATTGCAGAGAAAAAAGTACAGAGATCTTTTCTTGTTTGGAGAAGAAGGGCTCCAGACCACTAATCTTTCACCTGGCATACATGGGTGATCTTCAACACTTGCTTGTAGGAATGATTGTTTCTGACACCTAAGCTGAACAGGACACACTACTAGTAAAATAAGCATGTGTCAAGATACATCATGTCAAGGCTGTTTTCACAGGCAAGCAAAGAGTGTCAAAACACAGCACCAAGGCCATATTTTCAGATATTTGGTGGTGGATGTGAGAAAGGAACTAAAAATTGAAGTAAAATCAGAGCAGTCTGAAAAACACTTGGTTTTTAGTACCCTTAACTTTAAAATAACTCAAGAACCTAAAGAAGATGTCTAAAGAGAAGTCATTCTGAGGTCATATATTTGTTTCCATATATATATAGGGGATCTCTTGGACCCCCTTTAGGCACTAGACTGGGCTCTAAGGTCTCCCTGGAGCCTTCTCTTCTCCAGGCTGAACAGCCCCAGCTCTCAGCCTGTGTCCATAGCAGAGGGGCTCCAGCACCAGTTTCATTTTGTCCTCCCTGGAGGGCAGTGCATGCGCATTCTTCCATTGGCTGCAGTTCTGTAAAAAACTTGGTGATGGGAAAAGCTGTTGCTCTTCCACTCTGGGCAGTACAGCAGGTGCCTTATGGTCTCTTACACCACATTGTGTGAAGTGCCCCACAATGCTGTACATCAGTATTCCCACACCCAAGGGCAGATCCACCCCAGATTCGTAGACACTGGCATAAACTGGTGTCACTACATGCAAATAATGCCTTTTGTTCATCTATTTGCACTGGTTTTAATGCCACTGTAATACAAACTCTGAGACAGAAATGTGGCTCGTATTTATGTCCTTCGTACGAGCAAGAATGAAAAAAAAAGTCTCCTGAGATAAAAAAACTGTCATACAGTTTTTTTATCTCAGGAGATAAAACCAGATTTTTTAATAAAATCTGTTACCAAACAGATTTTTAATAAAAAATTACCCATCCAGCTTCCCAAATTTTAGATAGGTCTGTTTCCCTTTGTAGGGCTTGAAATCAATGCAAGACTGCACTTGTCAAATGCCTCCAGGTTAACAACTTCAGCATTCAGATCTGAAATACGCAGCAGAGGATAACAACAGCAGTTGCTCTGCTTTTAAAGTATTACAAATATCTATAATTCTAGATACATTAAAAATAGGAGCATATATAAAAAATTTCTGCCTGGGTGAAAGACCAGGAGGCTTGTAGCAAAATTCCCTGATTAGAGTAATTTTGGCAAAGGTCATAGAGAGATAATCTGTTATTAGATAAACTGACAGTGCTGAGACAAACAAGGAGGCTTTTAGACATCCAGGGCATTGTTCAAGTACCGCTGAAAAATTTTATTGCATGTTATAATATAATCTGAACTGTTGCCAACTTTGAGCTCAGGGCCAGTAAAAAGAGATACAGGAGAGATAGATATGATTTTAACAGCAATTTACTATTTATTTTTCCTCTTGTATTATTCAAAACTTAAAATACTGTCTAAAATCAGATGGCAACAAGGATAATGCTCTGAACTAGTATAATTAGAAAATATCTGCATATCCTCTTGAACTGTACTGAGATGGGACTGGTAGGAACAGACAAGGCACAAAGGGGAGATCAGATCAACAAATCAAATTAGGATTCCCTGACTTGATTACTCACCTCACTGCCCTGGCTGTGATTTACGGAGTGCAAACCCCACTCTGAGTGAGCATCAGTGGTGAGCGAGGGAGACAAGAACCCAGATCCTGAAGCCTGACACCGAACAAACATGGATCAGTTACAAAATCACACTCTCCCCTGCAGGAAAAACATCTCTGCTGTTTGTGTCACCCAACACAGCCCCCCTGAACCAACATTCAAATAGCCAACAGTGACACCGGCCCCGGGTAAGGGGATACCCAGCACATTTACATCCTTGCACCTGCCCTGCTCCCCACAGCAGCGCCACCAAAATCCCCCCACCAGCAGCAGCAGCAGCAGCAGCAGCAGCAGCTCTATAAAGCTCCTCTTGCCATCCCTGACACTCCACCAACAGCAGCCACTGCCCTGCCCCAGGCACTGCTGCCACAGCCCCCTTGGCCAGCACAGCTCTGCTCCCCAGCTCGCAGCATGGAAGCTTGTCTCTCTCCACAGCAATCCAATGTCACTTCATACGGTGCCACAACTGTGGCCATCATCACCCTGGAGGCGATTGCTGGCATGTGGATAAACGCTTTCCTTGTTTGTGTGCTCTCCATTGCCTGGGTCAAAAAAAACCCCCTGAACTCTAATGAGAAGATCTTGCTGCTGCTGGGATGCTCCAGGTTTTGCTATTTAGGCATCTCATGGGTATGTGCCTTTCTTTCCATAATTTATCCCAATTACCTTTATGTTCACCCCATAATTCAGCTACTTGTATTTTTTCAAAGCTTTTTTAATTATTCCAACTTGTGGGTTTCTGCCTGTCTTTGTGTCTTTTATTGCACAAAAATTGCCAATTTCAGGAACAGGTTCTTCAACTACATGAAAGTAAAAATCGACAGGATGGTGCCATGGCTCTTGTTGGGATCAGGGATTTTAGCTTTGGCTGTCAGCATCATTATCTACAACCTCGCTGAAACTGTGCAGAGCGACAACCTCAATTTCACCTGCTTTGGAAATTTTTGGGAAGCAAGTATCAAAATGGAGAAACATTTTTTCCCTTCTGTCTTCCTCGTTGGCTTTGGGTATGCTGCTTCATTCATGGCAGTCATCTTTTCTGCTGTTTTCCTTCTCTTTTCTCTCTGGAGACACAAACACAAGATGCAGACAAACTCCATGAACAGCCTCAGCGTGGATGCCCACATCAGAGCCATGAAATCTATTCTCTCCTTCTTCATAATGTACAGCATCAATTTTGTATGTTTGATCTTGACAATAATTTATACCACGATGAATGAAAATATCATGATGCTCCTTATATCCATTTATCTGTATGCTTTTCCAGGTGTTCATTCCCTTATTCTGATTTTCAGCAATCCCAAACTAGAAAAGGCACTGTTAAAGATTCTCTCCTGTGTGAAGTGCAAGGTTTGCATGAAGTAGGAACTGCGATAAAAGCTGGAGCCTATGCAAAATGTTGATCTTTCACTTGAGAACACAAGTAATGTAATCTCTAATGCAACTCTGCAGGTAGTGTAGATGACACAGATGTTCCTTCTTCACCATCTAATTTAAGAAAACTTCATTCATATTTATTGAATTTATTTAACTAAATTATTTAGCTTTATTTTATATTAGCCTCATTTAGCTAAATTACTATGAGTTAAATATATTATTATTGTATTTAGATTTAGCTAAATCTTTAAGATATATTTTTGTTATTCACAAAGTCATTTAGCCCTGTTGTAGGAATGAGGTCTAAATCCTTGTGTGGTGAAGGCATTAATATGGGCATGAGAGTCTGCTGGGGAGTGATAGATTATCAGGCAGAGGCCCTTTACCTCTGCCTGAGCCCGGTGGAAGAGGGAGTGATGCTAATTAAGTGTTCAGCCCCTGCCCAAGACTCACAGCCTTTGTAATCAGAACCCTTGATTTCCCTCATTTCCCTATCAACTGGGTGCCCACTATTTAGGATGGCAGCAACAGGGTATTTTAACTGTGTCCTCACCTCCACTTTTCCCAAAAGTACAGAATTGGCATTTGAAATCCTCTGTGGCAGAGGAATATGACCCTACTGCGCAGAAAGGACAACAGGATTGCAGTGCTCTCCTCCCCAAAGCAGGGAACAGCTCTTTGTTAAGATTTGCTTTTCCAACTGTGTCAGATTGTACCCTGGTGAAATTCCATTTATAGGCCTAACTGATGGTAATGTTGAACTTAATGAATTACCCATTGTTGTTTTTTTTATTTTTTAACTTTAAATATATTTAGCTCTAATCCAGTGAGTCTATGTATTAGTGGCAATTCAATATTTCATTTTCTACAATAAAATGCAGCATTTCTGATAAAACCAAACCAAAAGAAAAACAAGATTCTGTGATCATGAAAGTTCGTACTGAATGTTACATGACTTACATGTCGAATTTGCTGTAATCAGAAATTAAGCTGAGCCACACCCAGGCCCCTTGATCTCTGAGGATCAGCAAGCGGTTTATTTTCTGCTAAATTTCTATACTCTTAATGTAACAGACACAGACTGGCTGCAAAACAGCAATAACAATACTGCAAACCTGCCACAAATGTTTTGGTAGTCACTGATTGAAATGGCGGCGCTAAACAACAGGTTTATCTCTATTTTGGTTTACCTTCCTTTCTGCTGTGGCCCTGTGCTGTGTGATATATTATGGGCTGTATCCCTGTCTGGCAGTGGCTGACAGCTGTGTGTGAACACGCTGATCCCTGTCACTCACCAGAGGTGGTCACTGATGCACAAACAGCGAGGCAGGAACGGCCCCGGGGTGCTCAGGGGGTGCAGAGCCCCCTTCCCACTCCAGCCCTGCGTGTCCTCTGTGCCCCACTGCCTGCAAGGACAGGATTCCCTGCTCTGTGTGACTGCTCTCCTGGCCTGCTTTGCCTTGCTGATGGGATTGGCTTTTCCCAGTGGACTCTGGCTCAGTAAAAGCCCCAGGTTTTGCTCTGGATCAGGGGAACAGCGTGAGAAGAGAGTGGAGGAGACAACTCATTATGAACGGACTGCACCCCCCTGTGCTGCTGTGGGGGAGGAGGTGGAGGAGCGGGGGATGAAGGAGTGAAGTTGAGCCTGGGATGAAAGGATGCTGGAGGCAGCGGGTTCTCGTTTGTGTTTGTTTCTTATAATCCCATTCTACTCTCAATAGGCAATAAATTAAATTCATTTTCTGCATGTCAAGTCTGTTTTGTCTGTGACAGTAATGTGTTTGTGATTTCCCTGTCTTTATCTCAATCCATCAACTTTTCCATCCTATTTTTCACCCACTCCTTATGGGTGAGAGAGAAGGAGCAGCTGGGTGGGGGTCTGGTGACTCCCTAAGGTGAATCCACCACAGCAGGTGAAACATCAAATAGTTCCAGCATGAACAGAGCAGAACCTGAACTGGTCACTTCTGTCAGTGGCCCAGGTCCAGAGGCTGATCTTAAGCATCTCTTCTGGACACATCTCCCCAGTGAAAGGTCTGGAAAGGACAGGAACCACCACACCTCCCTTCTTCCCCTGCTGCTGCTCATGCACTCCATCCTTTAACATGACAGTCCCAACCACTTTAACAGGAAAGCCCTGGAAGATCCATCTTATTCCCTACATCCAGTGCAACATCATCCCTCACAACCTCACATCCCACAAGACTCAGCAGGCAAAACCAGCACCTTGCAGATGTGACCACACAAAACACCACAGCCCCAGCAAAGCACACTGGGGTCCCTCCTTCCATCCCCATGAAACCCCTGAGAATGTGACACCCAGCTCAGTGTCCCTGTCCTGAGCACCAGCCCCACTCAGCTGGCACTGGAGGGGACAGGGTGTCCATCGGCACAGACACCCTGCACAGCCCATGGGGACAGATGCAGGATGTGCCCAGCCCAGGGAAGCTGACACATGCGAGATGTCAGAAGTCAATGGGAATGGCTGCCCAGTGCTGGCATGGTATGGAAAACCGCTCTGGGTCACATTCCAAATCTTTATGATTGAGAAGTGAAACAGTTAAAATATTGATGAGCAGTGGGACAGCTCAGGAGTGGTTCTACAGAAGAAACAAGGGCATTAACATAACAAAACTCAATAGCAGATGAATAAAAGCAGCCTGGAGAGTTGGATGAAACCAGGCTATACCCAATGTGAGAAATGCAGGGCTACTGGTTTAGGTTGGAAGGGACTCTTACCATAATTTCATTCCACACCCCCTGCCACGGTGGGATAGTGGTAGTAAATTTCCCTCTGTGGGAGCAGTTTCTCAGAGCATTCCTCTCCAGTACTTTATGACATCGACATCCTTCTGTTAACAGTGTAAGCCCAATCTACACTCCTGCTGAGGCTGGGTTAGATCAGCAGTACATACCGATAAGAAAATATCACTTTGATAAGGGTTCTTCCAGTTCATCTTCAGATCCTCTGTTACTGAAAAAACTGGTCTTCTCACTTATATACATGCAGAGAGGAAGAAGAAAACAAAAACAACAACAAAACCAAACCAAAAGAAAAACAAAACAAAAAAACCCCAAATGAACAAACAAAAAACCCCAAAAACAAACAAAAAACCCAAACCCCAGAAAAACAAACAAAAAACCAAAAACAAGCAAAAAAAAAACAAAACCAACCAAACAAAAAAAAACCAACAAAACCAAACTAAACCAAACCAAACAAACCGAAAATAAAAGCCAAAAACCAAACCGTAACCATCTTTTTGGTTGTTTCAGCAAAACCAGAGGAAATGCACACCTGAGCATAAAGCACAGAAGCCACGAGAAGAAATGAAAAACCTTAAAACATTGCCCTGCACTCCATAAACAATAAAAACTATCAAACGTAACAATATTTTTGCGTGACTGCATACAAACCAAGCTAAAGACATTGATGCTTCCCAGGAAATATGAAAAATACAGGATGGTGAAAATCTCACCAGAAGTTTTTGAAAAGAGTGAAAATTATCTGAAGAATTTATTTCCTGGGAATGTGTGGTGGACACAGTGTTCTGTTGTTCAGGTGAAGTCCAGGCCTTAGATAAAAGTATTTCTATGTGTCAATGCTGTAGCAATGGCCATTGCAACAACTAGATAGGATTATTTACATGACATAGCGCTAGCGTTAACATCCTGCTGAAAGAAAAAGGACATCATCATTCAGAAGAGAGAAATTGCTGGTGGTTCATTTCCTGTAGCCATAGAGCTCTTTGTTGGGGTTTCATTTTTCCTGGTTCCACCACAGGATCAGACGAGATCTCCTTGGTTACTCTGGGCCTGATGTGCAAGGCCCAATGTGCCAGGTCCTTTACTAACCCAAAGCCCATGGGCAGTCCATGCCCTACAGAGCTTAACATAACTTGCCTGTTAAAAACATCACACCTATCAGGATTTAAATCAATTTGGAACCTTGAGGGCATTGCAGTGTGGGGGAAACCCAGCACGGTCCCATCCTTAAAACCCTTCACTTTCCCAGCAGATGAGATTTGAACCCTGGCACAGATACTCATCCCAATTTTTACCCTTTTGCTCCATAGGCTTCAACCTTAAACTGTAGAAAAAATTCCAGCTTTACTTTCCATGTCCCTCCTCACCTCCCGCTCATGTGGCTCTCCACTTAATCTTAAAGCAATGCCATTGATAAAACTAACATGGATTTCAATGCCTGTGAAGGATCACAATAAACTCCAGTTTTCCAGCATCTTGGTGGAACTTTACAGCTCATGGAGTCCAGATCAAACAGTACAGTGACTCCCGTGACTTCTCTGCTGAGCACTGCCAGGGCTCTGCATGATCATCATAGGTGACCAAAGAACAGAAGAACCAAGGCCCTGAAGCCTGACACTGATCAAACAGGGGTCACTCACAAAAGCACAACATCTCCACTGCAGGAAAACATCTCCGCTGTTTGTGTCACCCAACACAGCCCCCCTGAACCAACATTCAAATAGCCAACAGTGACACCGGCCCCGGGTAAGGGGATACCCAGCACATTTACATCCCTGCACCTGCCCTGCTCCCCACAGCAGCGCCACCAAAATCCCCCCACCAGCAGCAGCAGCAGCAGCAGCAGCAGCAGCTCTATAAAGCTCCTCTTGCCATCCCTGACACTCCACCAACAGCAGCCACTGCCCTGCCCCAGGCACTGCTGCCACAGCCCCCTTGGCCAGCACAGCTCTGCTCCCCAGCTCGCAGCATGGAAGCTTGTCTCTCTCCACAGCAATCCAATGTCACTTCATACGGTGCCACAACTGTGGCCATCATCACCCTGGAGGCGATTGCTGGCATGTGGATAAACGCTTTCCTTGTTTGTGTGCTCTCCATTGCCTGGGTCAAAAAGAAATCCTTGAACTCTAATGAGAAGATCTTGCTGCTGCTGGGATGCTCCAGGTTTTGCTATTTAGGCATCTCATGGGTATACGTCTTCCTGTCAACAATTTATCCCAATTACCTTCATGTTCCAACCATAATTCAAGTATTTTTAATTACTCAAGTCTTTTTTAATTGTTCCGACGTTTGTGTTTCTGCCTGTCTTTGTGTTTTTTATTGTATAAAAATTGCCAATTTCAGGAACAGGTTCTTCATCTATCTGAAAGTAAAAATTGACAAGATTGTGCCATGGCTCTTGTTGGGATCAGAGATTTTCTGCCTGGTTTTTGGAATCCTTGTCTATGATATTGTTGATAAAGCCCGATGTAACAATTCCACTGGTCCAGGAAATTTATGGAAAGTGAATATCAAGATAGATGAACAGTTTTTCCCTGTTTTTTTTGTCACTGGCCTGCTATTTTTCATTTCAGTCACAGCAGTCGTCTCTTCTGCTGTTTTCCTTCTCTTTTCTCTCTGGAGCCACAAACGCAAGATGCAGACAAACTCCATGAACAGCCTCAGCGTGGACGCCCATATCAAAGCCATGAAATCTATTCTCTCCCTCTTTATCATATACAACATTGCCTTAATAACAATGATTGTTACAATGATTTATTCAGCAAAGGAGAGAAATCCCAAGGTGTTTATTATTCATGCATTTCTGTTTGCTTTTCCGGGTCTTCATTCCATTATTCTGGTTCTCAGCAATCCCAAGATGGAAAAGACGCTGTTAAGGATTCTGCCATGTATGAAGTGCAAGGTTTGCATGAAGTAGGAACGGGAATAAAAGCTGGAGCCATTGCAAAATGTTGAACTTTCACTACAGAAAACAAGTAATGTAATGTCTAATGCAACTCTCCAGCCATTGTAGATCATAAGGGTGTTTACTCTTTGCTAGGTTAAGAAATTTCAGTTAAAATATTTGAACAATAACACTGCAACTTAAATTCATATTATTATTGTTTACTTTAGATAATTGTTTGAGCTCAATTATTGTCCATGACAGATTCATTTAGACCTGATATAAGGGCTGACTGCAAAAGAGCAATAACAATACTGCAAACCTGCCATGAATGCTCTGGCATTTTCTGATTGAAGCAACTGAAATTAGCTACAGGTTTATCTCTGTTTTGGTTTACCTTCCTTTCTGCTGTGGCCCTGTGCTGTGTGATATATTATGGGCTGTATCCCTGTCTGGCAGTGGCTGACAGCTGTGTGTGAACACGCTGATCCCTGTCACTCACCAGAGGTGGTCACTGATGCACAAACAGCGAGGCAGGAACGGCCCCGGGGTGCTCAGGGGGTGCAGAGCCCCCTTCCCACTCCAGCCCTGCGTGTCCTCTGTGCCCCACTGCCTGCAAGGACAGGATTCCCTGCTCTGTGTGACTGCTCTCCTGGCCTGCTTTGCCTTGCTGATGGGATTGGCTTCTCCCAGTGCACTGTGGCTCAGCCTGTGAAGAAGACCATGGTGAGGCAGCTGTGCCCTGCAGCCCATGGAGGTCCATGCTGGAAAGGAGATCCACCTGCAGCCCCAGGAGAACCCCACAGCACAGTAGCTGCGGTGGGTTTATCCTGAAAGGACTGCAGCCTATGGAGAGGCCACGCTGGAACCAGCTCATCCTGAAGGACTGCAGCCCAAGGGAGGGACCCATGCTGGAGCAGGGGAAAAGTGCAAGGAAGAAGTGGAGGAGACAACTGGTTATGAACTGACTGCAACCCCCATTCCCCATCCCTCTGCACTGATGCAGAGGAAAGAGGAGCCAAACTGATCCAAGGAAGAAGGGGAGGGTGAAGGCAGCAGGTTCTAATTTTCTGTTTGTTTCTCATCAACCTACAATATTTTCAGCAGTCAATAAATTACTTGATTTTTCTCTTGTCAAGACTCTTTTGTCCATGTGAGTAACTGGTGAATGGTCTCCCTGCCTTTATCTTGATCCATGAGCATTTCCATCCTATTTTCCACACCTGCCCCACCTGTAGGTGAGTGTGAAGGAGCAGCTGGGTGGGGATCTGACACCTGCCCAAGGTCAACCCACCACAGCAGGTGAAACATTAAATAGTTCCAGCATGAACAGAGCAGAACCTGAACTGGTCACTTCTGTCACCAAATCAGGTCCTGAGCTTAAGCATCTCTTCTAGACACATGTCCGCAGGGAAAGGCCTGGAAAGGACAGGAACCACCACAACTCCCCTCTTTCTCTGTTGCTGCTCATGGACTTCATCCTTTAACCTGACAGTCACAATTTATTTCACAAGAAGACCTTGGAAGATCCATCTTATTCCCTA